>OZ024816.1:35155160-35628817 GCA_964017055.1 Chloromyia formosa | reverse complement strand
TTCCCTTTATCTTATTTTTCGCACCCGGACACCGTCTAGGTTAATTGTTTGCCACATGAATCCAACGAGGGTCGTAGTCTGCGTCACCGCAGGCCCGCACAGCCAAAAGAAAACACTTTTTCTCTAGCTTCTGCTTTGTTCGATACGGAGATCGCAGGCGCTTGCGTTCAATCGTGCCCCGAAATTCCTCGGGCGCACAGCAGGCAGCAGAAAGTGAAACCGAAAGCACAGAATGGGGCGCGCAACTGCACCTCTGTAACACCAGCTCAACACCGATTCCGAGATATCCTCCAGCAGCCAATGAAAAAAACTCGCGATGCGACAAATCGGGTTTTCAAAATGCCCACTCTCACGCTCGTCCGCTCGTGGTGGCCGATCTTCTTCAACTCCTTGATCTGGCGGCAAAATCCAATCGCAGCGATTTCTTTCTTTCTTTTTTTTTCACACCCAAGGTGAAACCCTACCGATGGCGTTGGCGGGTGACGAGCAACTCCTCATTTGACGGCTGTCAACGCGCGTCACTCATCACTGAGCCAACATGAAGTTGACGCCAAGTGATGGGTGCGCGCGAAGATTTAAAAAAAAAAGGTGTTCATTACACGTCCTTGATCTAAATAATGAGTAAAAATGGAATTTCATTCATTGTGACCTAAGATTGGGTCTATGCATATGCATGTTGGGAGTGCACAATTTGTTTAATGAAATGGTGAGAATGAGAATGATATGAATGAATGAGAGGAGGAGGTCCGCTGGCCTGAGCGAAATTTCGCATACATTCGGAGACCATAAATTGCGTGCGAGCATGTCGAGCGAGGAGAGCAGACGACTTCTTGCGACGTGTTCTAGGGGCCTAGTCAAGTTAGGGAGTACGGAGCGTACTCTATATTTTTGAGGATTTAGAATGTATGGTATGGTGTGTATGCAGGAGTTTTGACTATGGCGTCGCGTCATCGCGTTGACTGAGAGCGTGGGACAGAGAGCACAAGTCAAAATTCTGAGAGCCTGGTTGGAAATACTCTGTAAACCAATCGACCACTACATTCATAGAACTCGGAAAAATATTCAATGGGCTTGTTTCCACTTCTGACTCCCGAGTAGCACAGCAGACATTTCGTGTTACCGACAGATTTTTAGGATGACCCCCAGCTATAAGACATATCCATGTCAAAAGTTTGGTGGCGATTTGTCACCATCGCTTCCCATTGTATCGTACGTTATAAAATCAATAGTCCGGCTAGTAAACAACCAATTAACCATGTTTTCTATCCAATGCAAATAGCTATCTTGTGCGCATAATTCAGGTATCGCCTAATTTATCTGTTTGCAAATACTTCAGTTCAGTTCCACATCCCACCAGTAGTGTATAGCTCATAGCTCAGTGGTTCAGGCAAACGGAAAAATAAAACATCAATAATCAACAAAACCTCACCTCATCAAAGTGCTTTTGATAACTTCCAAGCGCTGCAAACAACCTCCCCCTGTATACCCTCAAGCTCTTCCAACCTTTCGTACAGCCAAGCCAGGCCCAAATAATTCAGTCGTTGAGTCAATTTATTTGCTCTTTCGATTATACACCGAGAATTGCTTTTTGCCGATTTCCATCAATTATTACATTCTACTAATTCCATTAATCCTAATTGGATTTATTTCGACACTTGGAATGTATCATTCACGAATCGCTGATATGGAAGGATTTTCTGCAAGTACCTTGTGTTTTACGGCGAACTTTTCAATGTTGATTGGGGTGGGGAATGGTGTATAATACATTTCATGTTTCTGTTTACTGAAATTTTTTTTAGTAAATATCTGATTGGCACGTGGAAATGGAGACGCAGCAAATTCTAGACAATAGCGGAATACCGAATCTAAGCCAATTATTAAATACTCGTACTCGTATATCGTCAGGATGGATCTAAATTAAATTCGTCCATTCAATTGATCTGGTCTCTTTGGTATGAATGAAAAAAATTTCCTGTTTTCAATATACTGGCTGTATTTCAAATGAAGTGGGATAATAAGGAATTTGTTAGCTCTGTGAGTATTTTTCGTGTTTTTGTAACGAGTTCTTGTTGTTGATCTGGGGTCAACAGAGAACGAAGGCTGAGGCTTTGGTCGTCCAGACCGCGACGAATACCTGAGTGTCAAAACCTCCTCAGTCAAAAACAAGTGTTCGCGAGTATGTTACCTAGCTCAGCTATCAGTAGCAATGGAAGGGGCCTTAGGAAAGTCACTGCTGCTTCGAAATTTGTTATAACATAAAATCATATCTCGCGATGCCCGATTACCAAATGCCAGGGAGCTAGTTCCCTAACGACGGGTAAACAAAAACAAAGAATAAGCCACCGAGGATCCGATCCTCAGCGAAGCAAACTATCACGCGGGCCGCAGGATATTGTTGGAGCCCGGCCTTAAGAAAAATCTAATTAATCTTCCGGAGAGGCAATCAACTACATGGGGGAGTAAAGTCGAGACACCGTCCTGCGGGGAATCAGACAGGAACTTCTTATTCGAATGCCATCATATTTCTTGCCTTGTTTTGGTACTTCTTTTTTTGTTTCTTACAAATAGCAATATAATGATACTTCTATTCGAAATAGTTAAACTATTTTTATAATTTTTTTTTTTTTGGGAATTGGTTTAATAACAGGAACTATGGGGCACTCGACCGGGTGCTGGGGTGGGTGGGTGCTGAACACGAATCCGGAGCTTCCCACCAACATTTCTTTGCGGAACATGGTCAAAATCTCAAAAAACCTCGAAATTTCGGTACGTTTTTTTGGTTTTTCGCTTATAACTTGAAAACCATGCATCCTAGCGAAAAAAAAAACGTTTACGAATGAATTGAAGAGCATAAACTTCCGCGTCGAATGAGTATCTAAACGTCAAATTTGGTCCAGTGGTAAAGCCACAATTGACTATCAAAAAACGTCGACTTTTGTCAACTTTGCGAAAAACCCTGTTATGGTCACATTTGAACGTCCGTAATTTGAAAACGGCTACTAATACGTAAAAATGAAACAAGTAAAAGTTGTAGAGCAGGAAATTCTCCATTCAAAAATTATGAATTTACCTCTACAATCGTGTTGATTTTAATGTAATTCGCTTCATAATGGAAGGAAACAATTGTTTTATTTGTCATGGAATGTTAGATGAGGATATACTAAAGGTGACCATTGTGGGAGAGCGTGGTTTGAAAAAATTGATTGAGGCTAGCAGGCAAAGAAAGGACAGAGAGCATGTGCGACTTTTGAAAAAATCATCTGTTCAGGTCCACGAAAAGTGTAGAAAATTGTATACCAACCAAAAATTATTGTTGCCTATGTCAAGAACCTAGAGCAAGTTGAAGTGGCACCAGTAACACGCTCTACAATAACATTTTTCGCTTTTACAACTCACTGCTTTTTGTGGCGGCCTCATTATAGCAGAGTTTTTGGCAGAGCAAAAAAGGAAGAAAACCGATCGCAATGTAGTGTATCAGGTGCGAATGTTGAGCGTCATGGAAACTGTCCTAAAACGAGCTGAGCAACGATGACTTTGGAAGAGACATAATACGAGTACAACGTATTGCCACCATTGGTGACATTGGTGGCCAGTAATGGTCAATATCATAATCACTGCATGGAAAAACTGTACGGTCGGTGAGAAAGTGAACCGCAGATACGAGGTCAATTCAGCAGTGAAATTCAAGAAGCAATGCATGATATTTACAACTACCTTGAAGACAGAAATGAAGAGTGTCAATTTTCGTTGGAAGAGTTGATGGACCAAAGCAAAAGCGGTTATCGCCCCGACATTCGGACAGTAAAAACACATCTTTTCAAGCGATATGAAAGCGATATAGTGATCACTGTTCCGAAATTGAGCCATAATAAGCCAATTGTCTATTTCAAAAACACTAGTTACAAAATTTTGACTGATACATGGTACCAGCAGAAATCAGCTGCTCAAGAACAAGAGAGACTCCGTATTGTTGAGACTGCAGCTGCTATTATTGTTGAAGACATACGGAGCCAGGTGTACGAAACAACACAATATCCCCCACCAGATAACTTTATGGAAGGAAACCAAGAGCTCATTCCTGAAAGTTTTCGTATGTTCACAGAAAAAGTGATACTGCATAAAAAGCGTGGGGACCTTCAATCTCGGAAAAGAAAAAGTACCGCTGTTGCTCACTCTCTAATAGCGGCTGCGAGACCAAAATCATTCATCTCTCCAATATTGTTAGGATTGGCTTCATTTGTTCACAGAAAGTATGGCTCAAGGAAACTGGTTGATCTCCTATCATCACTGGGATCTTGTTCATCTTATACTGAAGCCGTACGTTTGGAAGTGTCAGCAATCATAGCCCCTCCTGCGCAGATACACAAACCTTGTTTTTCTCAAACCGTGTTTGACAACGCAGACTTCAATGTCCAAACAATTGACGGTCTGAACACTTTTCAAGTGATGGGTGGTATTTGTTGCCTCACCCCAAAATATTCTGTTGCTCCAAATCAATGCATCCCTCGCCTAAGACAGATACCATCTGCAGAAGTCATAGGGGAATTTGGAGCAGTTAAATTGACACATTTTGAGAGGAGTAATGCTGAAGATTTGGCAGCAATCAAGATAAAAGACCTCAGTGAATTATTTACATCCACTGATATTGTGCAACCTTCTGTACTTGACCTGATGTGGTTATTTGGCAAACGTAAAGACGTTCCAGGTATTCCCGGCTGGAATGGGTTACATGGAGAAATCCCCAGGCAGCTCGTTAAAGTATAGCCACGGCAGGAGAGGCCTTCTTGAAGGCGCTATACGGGCAAAAAGAAGCCACCTCATTGAATCTGCTGAGATACAAAAGCTATGTAACGTCCTCCTTCAAGGCCCGATTCAACATCGCCTCACTTCCGCCAACGGAGGACGCAGCTCAGCAGCATTCAATGAGGGTATACCACCAAGTCCAGAAGTGGCTTGGCTATGACAAAAGCCCCGAAGAATGGGGGTGGAAAATCATAAAAGTGGACTCCTGCCTGTAACAACCACGAGGAATGCCGCACCAGATGCCCCATAGCGCATAATTTCTTGTAAAAGCAAGAAGGCATGTGCAGGACACTGTGGCTGCAAAAAGGCAGGTCTACATTGCTCCCCGCTTTGTGCCAACTGTAAGGGTAAGTGTAAGAATGTGCACCTCTCTGCAGCCATGGACGATGACGAGGACCTCGAAGAAATGTTGGAAGAGTCAGTCGATGAATCCTATCCACCGGAACCCAGGCCACCGTCCCTACAACCCGGACCTTCCAAAAAACTAAGGCTGTAAACCTCTAGTGTACTTTTTATAATATACACATGTAAATACAAACTTGAAACATTGAAACATTGAAATTGTTGAAGAATTACCAGCACTTACTAAAAAAAGGACGAAAATGGGTTATAAGGGATCACTCGTTCAAAAACGTGATTTTAGCTATTTTGAATTTCTGAATTTTTTTTTTACCAATTTAAAAGATTAGGTACTTTCTGAAGGGAGAATTTCATGCTCTACAACTTTTACTTGTTTCATTTTTACGTATTAGTAGCCGTTTTCAAATTACGGACATTCAAATGTGACCATAACAGGGTTTTTTGCAAAGTTGACAAAAAGCGGTTTTTGATGGTCGATTGTGGCTACACCACTGAACCACCACTGACGTTTAGGTACTCATTCGACGCAGAATTGTATGCTCTTCAATTCATCCATAAGCGTTTTTCCACTAGGATGCATGGTTTTCAAGTTATAAGCGAAAACCCCAAAAAAAGTACCGAAATTTCGAGGTTTTTTGAGTTTTTGACCTTGTTTCGCAAAAAAATGTTGGTGGGAAGCTCCGGATTCGTGTTCAGTACCCCAAAAAACATAAAAAATGAAAGAAAAAAATTCTCCACCAGAATTTGCATCTCGTAGAGCAATTGGATCACACTGTCGTAGTTCTCCCTATGAAGAAAAAAAAATGTCCTGACCGGATCTGGAAAAGGGTTGGTAAAAGCTCGTGAAAGTAGGATTCGGAGTCCGGTGAAAATTTAGCCGTAAAGAACACTTTTTACATACCTGCCGCCCTCGCCTCGTCCAAGTTACAACTACACACTTGCACTTTCTATAGGTATGTTTTTTTTTCAACATTTATCTGGTGCAGATTAGGTTATCATGCATTACAAATACAACTTAAACCTGTACGGACCAGTGGGGTGGCTAACCTGCACTGGTAGATTGTAGAATTGTACCAGCAAAACATGCCTATAAGTACGCCTGTCATTAATTTAGCAATTGGTGACAAGTTCCGACGATATAATTCATTCACATTTTATGTTTTTTGTCACTACTTCTAATATTTAAGCGGCCATATTTATAATTGCTTGTCGCTACGGTCAATCAGACCAATCAGACTGCTCTAATTGGCATGACATGACATTTAAAAAGTTAACCTTGATCGCTGCCCTCGATCGTTTATTTGCTCTACGAATTAACTTAGCCTATCCCGTTGTTTAAAAAGCGTACCTTATATTTTTTTTCTCTATATCGATCCGTCCTACGCTTTTTGTCACGATTATACGTATTTTGTAAAGATTTCGGTCATGTTTATCCGCCGGTGTCAGCCGATTCTTCGCGATACTTTCTTTTGTTGCGCAGCTGTCCTTCATACTCGACTTTCTGTTTCCAAATGCCATTCTCATTCCACTCTTCCGGTGGGCTGCCGCTCAAACCGATCGAAATTTCGACTATTTCGAAATTTCACCCGGTTCAAACGTCAGCCACTGTGAATTGCTGTTGACAAATGTCAACGTCAATACGTAAAGTTGAGTTTACACCGCGGGTCATTCGAACGCGGTGAATGACATATTTAAAACGACTCATACATAGGCCAACTGTTGGGCAATAGTCGTTCAACCATTTGTCAGTTGATCCATAATGGTCCGGTGTATGGCTGACTTGTTGCAATTGAGGAGCCCTTGGACAATTTAATGTCGCCGGAATTAATTGACAACAACTGATCACAACTTTCACGTTTGTGGTGCAGCTGCGCAATCGTTGCTCAATTTCTCATTCCGCATGTAGAGTTTACTGAGTGAGTTAGATGCAAATTTTCCGCTCTACGTTGTAGTTTATCTTCGGAAATTTAAAAATTGAATGACGCGTGGCACAAATTATATGGGTGCTGTGCAGTTGGAGAAAAATGTTCGATACAACCGACCGTTGATGTGTAATGCCCGTACCACATTACGCGGGACTCGCCGAGTCACGAGCCAAGTGGATAATACGTTGTGCACATCCAAGCACCAGTAGTCCGGATGGCGCAACGGTTAGCACGTTCGCCTTCTACGCACTGGGCCCCGGTTCGATTCCTACTGAATCCGGTAGTTTTCGATAAAAAAGGGGATTTACGTGTCGGACTATGAGCCCACTCAGCTGTTAAATGAGTACCCATTTATGGGGTAAATAACTCGGTTGAGCGTGTTGCTGATCACACACCTCTGCACAAGACCGTCACGATCTAGAAAATGAGTTGATGCTAACTCATCTCGAGGCCATGGTTCAAATTGGACTGTTGCGCCAGTTATTTATTTTATTCAATGGATGCCTCGTGGAGCATATTAGTCACCCGATGAATCGCTGGTCGAGAGAGACGCACGGTGCTAGGGTGTGCACAATGTGTTATCCACTTGGCTCGTGGCTCGGCGAGTCTCGCATAATGTGGTACGGGCATAACGCTTTGGACGTCTTACCCGATTAAGACATGCAGTTGTTACATTTTCGGTGAAAGTTTGACGACCGATGACAATAATTTATAGCGGCGATTTTATAGTAATACGAAATTAGGATATGTGTATCATGAGGCTCATGGTGTAATTTTTGTGCGCATTGAGGGCTCGTGTGAAGCCTCTAAACTTCGCAAGATCCTGTATCTGCATAGTTTTCTACTAAAGCAGGATGTGTCCTGGACGACCTCGAGTATGGGTACTATCAAGCTGCTGCTGGACACGCATTTCCACGGAGTCATTGCCCCTCAGCTCATCTGAGGAACTCGTAGCTCCTTGTGATTTTACCTCCATTCTCCATTCGAACCATTTAAATTAGCTGGACCTGACGGCATAATTCCGGCAGACATGCTACTCGCGTTTACCATGGCTTATGAATGGTTGGAGACCATCAAAAGGGCCTGTCTGGAAGTGGTGTATATTCTCCGTTTATGGACAATGACTGAGGTTATCTTTATCCCTAAAGCGGGAAAAAGCTCACACGCGTGTCCGCATGACCTCAAACCAATTAGCCTATCTTCGACTCTGCTAAAAGTTTTGGAGCGCTTGATTGATTGGCACACACATGCGTGTCACTATTCCAGTGCACCTTCTATCTACATCACAGCATTCCTACTGAAAGGGAAGATCGGTGGTTAGTTGCATTGAGAAGTCTCTTGGCTGTAAAGAATACACCTTGGTTGCTTTCTTGGACATCGATGGCGCTTTAAGTTATGTCGTGTCTGTGACTATTCTCAATTCTCTCTCCGGTCTGAATGTAGATAGACTGATAATAGACTAACTTCTAACAGCTAGGGTTATTTACACTCGCTTGAGTGCAGCATATGAGCACAGGTGTGTCAGTAGGGGGATTTCTCAGGGTAGCGTTCTATTCCCCTTCTTTGGAATCTGGAGGTGATCCAACTGCTTTTGGACATGGAGGATGTGTAATGTAAGGTCATTGTGTATGCGGATGACATCTTTGGGAAGTTTCCCTGTGTCATTAGAGATATTTTGCAGAATGCCCTCTCAATCCTCAAGGGCAAGTGTATTTTCTGCGATCAGAAGGAAACATCGACGAAAAGACAAGGAAACGTCTTATGAATTTTGTGATAGCTTTGTACAGTCCGTAAGTATTTCTTTATGGTCGATTGATAAAATGGGAAAAATTCGAGTCGGAATTCTACCCGCACACACTGTTTCACGTCCAAAATGTACCCAACCCTAACGGCGTGCAGGAAGGCCCTCTGCACAAAATTGGATCGCTCAATCGAGAGCATCCCTCCCTCGGAAGATACTTTGACGGAAATCATGAAGAGAGCTTCCATTCAATCTCATTCTGGCAGCAGTTGCTGGTGCCACTCCAACAACAGCTCTCCCCTGGATTGGGGCTGGATTATGGGTGAAAGTGAGGAATGGATCCCACAATGGCGTACTTTGTCGCTTGCTGCCAAAATATTCCGCAAATGCAGGACATCCTCCAACCCTCCACCGCCCCCTTCCCCTCTTATAAATAACTGGCGCAACAGTCCAATTTCAACCATGGCCTCGAGATGAGTTAGCATCATCTCATTTTCTTGATCTTAGCGGTATGTCTTGTGCAGAGGTGTGTGATCAGCAACACGCTCAACCGAGTTTTTTACCCCATAAATGGGTACTCATTTAACAGCTGAGTGGGCTCATAGTCCGACACGTAAATCCCCTTTTTTTATCGAAAACTACCGCATTCAGTAGGAATCGAACCGGGGCCCAATGCGTAGAAGCACCGCCATCTTTATTCTCAGGCCGGAGTGTCAAAGTAATTACGTCATGACAAGCAGTGAACCATATGTAAACAAAGTGAAGAACGCGTGCAGTCGACCTCTTGAAATCTGGCGATTTTCGTGCGTAAAAGTGATTTTAGTGTCGCGATTTTAAGTGCAATTGAAAGTAGTGCTTATCACTGATATTTAAAAGTGAAAAAAAAAACGCAAGGTGCCGCGAACTTCCGACCAAAATGGACTGCTCGAAAGTGCGCGAGACATGAGTGTGGTTATGAAAGTGCGACACGGAAAATTTCGCATTTTTCGTTAATTTTCCGGCAATTTGGCTAGTGTGAATGGTGCAGCACTACCATGGGACGAATCCTTGGGCCGGTGAGTTTAGCAGAAGCTCCCGAAAGTGCTTCAAAAAATGAATTCAAAGTGGTTGTCAAATGACAACATTACAGGTGATTTCCGGCCTTTTCATCGCAATTCATAGGGTAAGTATACGTTTTTTGTTGTGCTAAAATTTTAGTGGATTGATGCGCCCCAAAATACGGGTCTTGCACGCGTTGTTGACGAACCAGACGAAAGTTTCACTGCAGCTGTCAGGACTAGATGCCTGGCGGTGAAGCTTTCGTCCGGTTCGTCAATATCGTGGTCAAAATCCGCATTTTGGGGCGCATCAATCCACTAAGGCTTTAGCGCAACAAAAAACGGATATGTACTTACCCTATGAATTCCGATGAAAAGGCCGGAAATCACCTGTAATGTTGTCATTTGACGACCACTTTGAATTTACTTTTTGGGGCACTTTCGGGAGTTTCCGCTGAACTCGCCGGCCCGAGGATTCGTCCCAGGGTAGTGCTGAACGATTCACACTAGCCAAATTGCCAGAAAATTAAAGAAAAATGCGAAATTTCCCGTGCCGCACTTTCCTAACCTCGCACTTTTCAATATACCATTTTACTCGATATTTCCCGGCACTTCACGTTTTTTTCACTTTCACACGGCACTGATAGCCACTTCTTTTATTTTCACTTAAAATCCCGACACTAAACTCACTTTTACGCACAAATATCGCAAAATTTTGTCCGGGTGACAGCGCGAGTTCACACTTGGTTGACTGCTTGTCATGTCGTTAGTGCTTTGACAATCAGCTGACACTCCGGCCTGAGAGTAAAGATGGCAGTGGTAGAAGGCGAACGTGCTAACCGTTGCGCCATCCGGACTACCCGTCTAAAGTGGGTCTATTACGACGATTCGCTCTCTCCAGCTAGTCATTGTCATTTAACATTATCCTACCAGATTTCATGAGTGTTGCTAAAGCCATCATCGCGAAAAATAGTTTTATCCACCATTTCTAACCACTGTGGCGCCGTGACAGCAGCCGACAGTAATGTCACTCATATTTCCATATCTGTGGTCCATCGAAATGTCAAACTAGTTTAAAGATCTGAGAATGAGTTTGTGAATATGAAGGCATCGATTTCAATTTACATCTTCATACGAGTATTTCCCTTGTCAATTAGCATGGTTCATATTATCGCCTGCTCCTGGGAATATTTCGACAGATTTTCATAAATACTGTGAATGTCAGCATTTTAGATATTGGATAATGGATAAGTTAAAATGATCCACCACTTTTTGCTGACATTCGTGACAATTAGCCACCTGGAAATCAGTGCCGGTTTTTGAAAGCCGCGGTTGGCGGTTTTCCTGTGTACTTTGTTTTGCGCAATAACAAAATACATAGAAAAACCGCCAACCGCGGCTGTCGAAAACCGCCCATGGAAAGCGGAACTTACGTGCGCAAATTCTCAGCAACAAAGGCTCCATTGGCGAATGATCGTTCACGCTACATGTTCAATATTCAGTAATTCGACGAAATCCCCGCTCCTGGATTTCAGATTGTTTGCATCCCTGGACTTTTGATGCCTTGGCATTGTGTAGGAAATTATCGGGTTAATCGTTTTTCCGGTCTATCTATTCTTCGTCAAAATTAATAAGCCCATAGCAAGTTCTCATTTAGCTTGTCCAACACAGTCTTTCCAATATGCCTGCCCGAGTACAATTAGCTAGTCTGATTTTCCTATATTCCTCACATCACCTAAGTGCTCTTGCAAAGTAAACTCATGTGTTTTTTCTCCATTCCTCATCGATAGACGCTAGCACCCTTAGGTATGGGCGGGCGCGTTCAATTTCCAAATTGGACGAATCATTTTGTGAAAACGGACATCCATTTACCTATTATCCGACCATCATTTTCGAACATATGGCCAGTGTAATTTTGCCTTGCCTCCTTTGCTCACGAGCACTTTTTGGTCTAATATATTTTGCATATGTACATACATTTTCGATAGAAGTGAAAGGATAACCGAAGAATGAACGGAGGCAACTGGCGGAATTTTAGAAACCATCAAACTCAGCCCAACCACACTAGTCAGCCAACAATTCGTTCATCATCCAGCGAACACACCATATACAAGCATATTTGACTTCTGGGTCAAAATAACGTATAATTTTCCGACACAGATAAATGGAAATTGTTCATTTAGCTGAAAAGAGCGGGACACTCCACTTGCTGCCCCGCTGCGCTGTCCCATCAATGGGTATCCTTTCGCTGACTCGGGGTTATTCTCAACTCAATTGTCAAGCTCCCCGGTAGTAGAAAATCTATATGCAAAGTGCAAAGTCATGGGAAAACATTCAGTTCGACCCTATCCCACAAACTCTACAGAGAACTCACTCCCATTCGTGGTGGAGGAGTTCCCATGAAGCAACGCCAAGTGAGTGATATTCAAATTCAACCCCTTTATAGCAATTTTCTAATAAATTTTGTAAATATTTTTCATGCGTAAATATTTTGTTTGGTGGCGCGACCTCGTGGGGGATGCCCTTTATGGATTTTGCGGAGGTAGTGCTGACAACGGGTTGGATGCTTGGATTCTTGCAGGTTCAGGACAATAGAGAATTCGCTTTGTGTTTGCGGTTTGTTACAGCGCGGGCCAAGGGAGGGAGAGAGAGAATGTAGTGTATATCGTTGAGGCAATTTTCCGGGATCTGCACAAAATTGTTAATTAAACATGAAATTAGAAAGTAAAGTATATTTTTTTTAAAGTATGTGGTAGTGTTAGGTCGACGATGTCTGTCGAACTTTAAATATAGTCTAAACAGGGTAGCCTAAAAAAAAAAGAAAAACCAATTCCATATTTCTAGAATTCCACGAGTCACTGTCCCCTCGAATCGATTCTTTTTTTTGTTCCTCTTCTTTTGCCAGAATAATGTTTGTTACGATGGGAAAAGTACATCTGAAACTCGTGGGCACCCATTCATTTCGATTGACTTCACTTTGAACTTTCTGAACAATAAACGCCCATTCCAGGCACGAAACCAAACGATATCGTATCGGAAAATCAAAGCCAAGCATGTTAGTATTTGCACCCTACCAAATCCAGGAAGCTAAGCGGTTCGCTGGGATTATTTTGAATTAGAAAAGGATACTATGTATGGCAGATAAAAAAAACTCACCTTAATTTCCCGTCCCGCGCACCCGATGCCTAAGTTCTTTGACCAAGCAACCAGATTTGTCAGACACCGCGACCACAACAAATTACGCGGTACAATATTTAAGCGGGCGAATCAGAAAAGACACTAAAAATTTAATTTACTTGACACTCCCTTTGATATGACACCCCGTAAGCCGATGAAAAAAATAGGGTAATTTTTTTTCTCGTAATATGGTTCGAGCTCCTCACGGGAATAAGGTTTTTTTTCTCAAAGTCCCTCTATATAAAATAATTTCCAACTTTCACTGAAAAATAATTCGCATTTGCACATCGCAAGAATCTTGAATACATATACAGTCATTTCCACAAGACCGTATACCTCACAAAATAAAAACAAAATGTTACAAGTAAGAAATTTTATTTTTTATTGAAAGTAAATACAAAATACATTTTCGCAATTATATTTAATACATGGTCCAATCGCCGTCACTATTGATTATTGACTGGCATCTTCGGTGACAACTTTCGGCCAATTTTTCCGCGTAGTCTGTCGATAAGTTCATCCAAATTTTTTGTAGCGTTCGCCTTAAATGTGCTTCTCCTTTTATTTGCTTTCCTTGAAGCTTCTGCTTCATTAATCCCCAAACATTTTCAATAGGATTGGCATTTGGCATTTTCTTCTTTCCAGCGTGTACACAACCGGCTTCTATGTTTCGGATCGTTATCTTCTTGTAGAAACCAATCGGTGTTGTCGTTGCCATATAGCATCCTAACAGACTTCAATAATCCTTTCTTGTACAAAATGATCATCCTTTCAGCAGTAAGAATTCCGGTAAACGTTATTAATTTTCCCAAACCGCGTGCAGAAAAGCATCCATAAACATGGACCTTCACAGGGTGTTTAACGGTTCGGTTCACGACAGCTTCTCCTTTTTGTGCCCACACTCGTCTCCTGAACGTATTTACAGCAAAACTTGATTCATCCGTAAAGATCACGTTGTCCCAATCACGATCGATGTTTTCCTTAGCCCACTCTACACGTCTTCGCTTCTGGTTTTCGGTAAGTAATGGTTTCATCAAGGCACACCTGGTTTTGATGTTTTCCTCTTGTAATCTTCGCCGAATCGTATTCAAGGACACGTAAATATTCTTCTTCGATAACATTTCCTTTGCTTGCACTAAGGTAGTAACGGACGGATTTTTCTTAAAAATATCAATGATGGCCTTATCCTGGGTTTTTGAAGTGCTTCGGGTTTTACCCCTACCAGGTAGATCGTCTACATTTCCAGTATCTTTAAAACGCTTTATCCACTTATTCACAAACTGTGTCGAAACTTTCAGGTACTTTCCGGCCGATGCAGGTGTCATTTTTGGTCCTTTCGGATGACTTACTAAAAACACAGCTTCGAATCGTTTTTTGTAAATCGCACTCATTTCACTTGACGTCTTATCACTCTCCTACTTGAACTTAGAATGACCAAATTTATACAATGCGAAAAAGAGGAAAAATGCAGGTAACTAAAAGTCCCCCACCACTCTTTGAGAAATGGTGCATTAAAAAGTTACAAAGTATACGCTCTTGTGGAAATGACTGTAGTTGGGAGAGGAATCGTAAATTGTTTTCTAAGCGATCTGTTAATATTTTGAATTCGTATTATACACATTCTACTAATTCTGAAGTTACGTACAATTTCTCACTACGTTGTTGTCGTACATTACGTTTCATCTCCGCATCTATTAATTGTTTTTTTCGGTTTTGATGAAAAAAAGCCTACGTATTACTCCGAGTTAAGCTTTAAGTTTTCACGAAAACTACATCCGAATCGGATCAGTAGTTTTTAAGTGGTGCGTGTTCAAACAAACAAATATTCTAAAAATGATCGGAAGGCATTACAAAATCTATCCTATATTTTATCATTTTTTTCTTGTAAATATTTTAAATATTCAGACGCTCCGTTCACAATTTGCCGCTAATTTCAGTAGTGATGTGCACAATGACTCTTTTCACTGTGCCAGCACATAAGCTCTGACTCTTTACAATGAGTCTTTCAAAAAGAGGCATGAGAAGAGTCTGAAACTTGGTTAATAACATTTTCAATAAAAGTCGTAGTTTTTAAAAATTTAGATTTTTCCTTTACAACCGATTCGAAGTCGGTGACCCCAAACGCCCTTTAGTTCGACCCCCACCAGAAAGGACCACTATTTCTCATGAAAACGGGGTTGCCAATCTGAGATGGGCGACCCCAATTTATATTTTTTTGCCTTTTTTGATCCCAGATTTTGAGTCAGCGACCCCCAATGCACTTTAGTTCGAGCCAGCCAGATCGGACCACTGTTTCCCAGGAAAATGGGGCTGCCAGCCTGGGTGGGTGACTCCAATTTTTTTCTTCTCTTTTTCGACACTATATACGGAGTCAGTCCACTCTATTTTAAAAGCTCCATGCCACGAATTCCTCATTTGGCAGAAAATTTGAGTAATTGTAGTATGCGCTTCGTGAGTGAAACATCTGAACTTGAGTCTATACTGAATTACACAAATAATCAATGTTTGTGTTATCGCCACAGCCCAGTATGTATCACAGCGCAGAGTGAGTGAAATATTGAAGTGTGCTGTTTGTGCTAGAAACTCAAAACCCACATTGTGAATAACTCATTTCGTGCCACGGTATACAGAGTTGTTGGTTTGGTATCGTTTTCATCTAAAGTTGAGCTTGAGATGATGATACAAGACGATTTCTTTTGTTGTAGAATCTTGGGCTTGTTTTATGTATTTGGGAAACTTGGATGTGCGGTGCGACGTAAGCAAATGATTTTTGATTTGCTTGCAGTCAGCATGTTTTGTTGTGTGTATATTTAGAAGTATACACCATGCGTGCATTGCATTCTGCATAGAGGTGATTATGAATGGATTTAGATGGGATTGGTTTGGTAGATATTGTAGATAATAGTGGTTTTATTATAGTTTCAGATAGATATTAGGATGGGATGTGAATAAATGTAATACATATATGTACTCGTAATCAGAAATTTAGAATGAGTGTGGATTTTCTATGCGTTGTGTAGTATTTATTAGGCCTGTTCCTAAAGCCGATCCCCGGTTTAAAACCGGTTTTCTGTTAGTACCGGTCCCGAGATTCCCAAGCACCGGTTTCGAAAAACCTAATCATTAAAAAAACCGGCGACTCATGATCGGTAAAAAAACCGACTAATTAAAAACCCGATTCATCAAAAAACCGACCGACTTGTTAAAAATCGACTCATTAAAAAACCGATTCACCAAAACACCGACCAAAAACCCACTTGTTAAAAACCGACCGGCTCGGACGAGTTAAAAATCGGTTTTTTTGTGAATCGGTCTTTCAATGAGTCGGGCATAAAACCCGGTTTTTTTTTTAACCATGAGCCGGTTTTTAGGGTTTTGTGTTAAAAACAAAACCCTTATGAAATCGGTCAAATGTTTGTCTGTCCGTCTGTCTTGTTACACCGTGTCCGCGGTCTTACGGCCGTCCGACCAACTCTTGGAGAAGGGTCGCGGGCGCCACGTACTTAGTATTTTTTTGACCGCCAGTGATTGGTTCTTTTTCCGCGATAAAGTACGAACCCGCGGAAGGGAGTGTTGCTCACTGTGACCACCGACACGGAATTCACTGTCAAAAACTAACTGAAAAATCCAAAGCGCGTTACATACGATTTTCACAATTTTTATTAACTCTCTACGTAACGAATCCAGTATTATTAGATTTTAAAAAGCAAAAAGACGACCGGTCGTAATATTGAACGTCCTTACCCTATAACTTAACACTACCTTAACACTAGCCCTAGTCTATTTGCCCTACCTGGGTGGCGGCTCTACTTTACTCACTATCAATATTCCGACGACGATGACGATCCCTGAGGAATTGGCTCACGTTCGTTCCGTTCTTCCGTCTACGTTTTCCGCACACTCTTCACAAATTTGCTCGTCAGGCCTGGGCTCCGTGGATTCATCCACAATTTATCCGTTCTTGTTCTCACTACTGTGTCCTCGATCCTCAATCCTTTCATCCGAGATGCCTTTCATCCAAAATACCAAATCAAACAAAGAGATTAGTTTCAATTTTCATAAGCCTTTTCGGGAATACGGACACCCACCTTTCATCCAAAATACCAAATCAAACAAAGAGGGTTCCGTTTCTTTTCCCTGGCTTAAATAGTATCGGACCAACGGATATTTTCATGGATCGGTTATTCACGCGATACGAGAATTCCGCTTCTTAGTATCGTATTAGTACATTCCACGATGTCGATAAAGCAGTCCCTGTCACATTGACTGATTGACAGTTTAGTGTTTATTTACTTTTCGGCCGACGGACAGAATATTAATCGACTTGGTGGAAGCGTTGACGACGACAGTCAGATAAGTATTCCTTTCTTTTCCATTTGCTTTCTAGAACGAATTACTCTGTGGTACTTTTCCAGATACTGGCCGCGTTCCGGATGACATCGTACACATATTGGCCATGAAATTGATGCGCATCGCTGTTCCCGATGTTATTGTGAGTATACTATGCCACCACCCCCTAATTGCCGCCGTAATATCTAATGGTTAACTTACTTCTTTACAGGTCGCAAGGCGCAGCTCTGGATCCGTGACAACTCCCCCCCTGTTAAAAGTGGGTTTTCTACGTATGAAAAGCCACTCCAAACGTACTAACCGAGTCTACGATCAAAGGCCCAGGACTACTTTCAGCTAACAATTCCGTTCCACCGCATGGAGGTATTAACGTTCCGATCAAGAAATTCACATACATATATCAGCTACTCCCATTATCCTTATTTAAACCCCAATAACACGTCTTACGAACTAGAAAATAGTACTGTACTGTCTATATCTTCCACCAAGAACCATTAAAACTAATTTTTAAAAACTATCAAGAATGACTATACTTTAACGTTCCACTAGTCTTCTATTTCTGCAATTTTTTTTTGTGTGTCCTATTTGCAATATCTTTGAATCCAACACTCAAAATAATAACGGAAACTACTACTACTTAACCTATACATCCTTCACCCACTTATAATTCATAAACAAATGTCTTCCCGAATAAATTATACCAATATTACTCGTATATTACGTACTGGTGGCAACAATTAAGTGTTACATATAATATCACTGTACATACGGCTTTAGGTCCTTAGCATGCCATATACCCGTTCTTTTCCCATTGCTATCCACTAACTCGTATGTCCACGGTGATACCTGTTTGTGTACCGTAAACGGTCCCACAAATTCCGGAGCCAATTTGGCCGAAAAGAATTTAGTGGCATCTGATAGCACGTAATTCTTGCGCCACACTTGGGTTCCTATGTGAAATGGAATAGCTCGCTTGCGCAGGTCGTACCGCCCTTTACTGCTTTTACTCGCTTCTTCCAAGCGTTCTCCCACTTCCAACCGGATCTGCTGAAGTAATCTCGCCTTACAATGTGGATCTACAGTATCGATCCCATCCACTGGTTTCGTCTCTGCCTCTCGCGACGTAATCATATCCCTACCAAAGTTCACAAAATAGGGAGAACACTTCATAACCTCGTGTGAGTAAGTGCGAAGTGCACAACCAATTTTCGCAATGTTCTTATCCCAAAGCCGGTGGTTATCATCAATATACGACCGTAACATGCGTTTCACGTTCTGATTTAAACGTTCCGCGGGGTTAGCCTGAGGGTGGTACAGAGCAGTAAATTTAGCTTTGGAACCATACTCCTTAAGCATGTCTAAGAAGGTATGGGAACGAAACTGCGCCCCATTGTCGCACACTACATATTTTGGAACCCCGAATAACAGAAATATATTTTCCTCCAAGGTTTTAGTAATGGCCGATGCTGTAGCTGAACGAAGAGGAAAAATAAGTGAAAACCGGGAGAAATAATCCAACACAGTCAGGATAAAACAGTTGCCCTTACTCGACCGGGGCAGAGGTCCCATCAAGTCGACACACAACATCTCCCAAGGTTCCTTCGCCTCTCCCTCCCTAGAGACCATTTGTCCGATAGGTCGTTTCCGCTCAACCTTAACCGCCTGACAGATTTTACACCTGCTGACATATCTCTGGATGTCAGTTGACATTTTCGGCCAGTAATAATCTTGGCACACCTTGTCAAGAGTTCTCTGCGAACCCATATGACCCGCCTTTGGGTCGTCGTGGCATCTTTGCAACACGGTATTTCGTTCGCCTTTAGGAACGACTCTTCTCCAACTGTTACCGTCCAGATTAGGGTAAATCCTGGGTATATTTTTCCATAATGATCCGGACTCTATCCGCCAATCTGGAAACTTGGACGGTGTTTCCTTTACTTGCTTCAACATTTTTTCAAACCAAGTATCTTGAGTAAGTTTTGCATCTGTCACTACCTCAATACGTGGAACAGACCGCGATAAGGCGTCTGGCACCAAGTGCTCTTTTCCTTTCCGGTGGATAATATCGAAATCGTATTGCTGTAGCCGGACTGCCCACCTTGCTAATCGGCCGTTCGGATCTTTCAAATTATTTAGCCAGGTTAACGAATGATGATCCGTAATGACTTGGAACCGGAACCCCTCCACATATGCCCTCAGTTTTTCGATGGCCCATACCACCGCCAAACACTCCTTTTCAGTAGCTGAATATTTCTGTTCCGTTTTTGACAACGATCGGCTCAGGAAGCATATGACTCGTTCCCCGTCACCTGCATTTTGGGCAAGTATGGCTCCCAGCCCAAAATCGGATGCGTCGGTCTGGATGATAAAAGGCAGTTCATAGTCGGGACATGCTAAAATTGGGGCTGATGATAATTTCACCTTCGCCAAGGCAAAGGCTCTTTCACAAACGTCGTCCCATACAAACTTTTTACCTTTCTTTAGAAGAGTAGTTAACGGTGCCATGAGT
This sequence comes from Chloromyia formosa, assembly GCA_964017055.1. Lineage (NCBI taxonomy): Eukaryota > Metazoa > Arthropoda > Insecta > Diptera > Stratiomyidae > Chloromyia > Chloromyia formosa. Next base: position 35,608,915 of record OZ024816.1, on the reverse strand, counting down.
GTGGCGAAATCCGGGATAAACCTCCGATACCACGACACCATCCCAAGGAATTGACGAACTCCCTTCACGTTAGTGGGACGAGGAATCCGTAAAAGGCACTCTACCTTCTCTGGATCCACATTTAAACCATTCTCGTTTATCACGTAGCCAAGATACTTTAGTTCCGCTCTGCAAAAGTCGCACTTGTCTCTAGACACCCTCAATCCGGCTTCCCGTAACCTCTTAAGTACTTCCTTCACAATCGACATATGAGTGTCAAAATCCTGACTAACTACAATTACGTCATCTAAGTACGTGAAAACGTGGGGTTCTAGGTCTGGTCCGAGAACACGGTCTATTAAGCGTTGCCAAGTTGCCGGAGCATTGTGCAAACCGAATGGCATACGTTTGAACTGAAACAGTCCTCGATTGGGAACGGTGAATGCCGTAAATTTTTTTGATTCTTCCGCCATTGGCACCTGCCAGTAGGCCGATTTGACGTCTAATGTAGACAAGTATTTGGCGTCCCTCAGCCTGTCTAGAATCGAATTCATAAATGGCATGGGATATGCATCTCGTTCCGATACCTGGTTCAATTTCCGAAAATCGACGCAGAAACGATATGTGCCGTCCTTCTTCCTCACCAACAGAATTGGAGATGCCCACGGACTGGTTGAAGGCTCAATCACGTCATTCTCCAACATCTCTTTTAGCTCAGCATCGATGTGTTTCTGAACTGCAGGTGATACCGGATAATACCTCTGCTTGATAGGCGGGGAATCTGTCTTGATCGTATGTTCTACGAGATTCGTCCGACCTAGCCCCTCACCCATGAGGTTAAAATTCTCTTCCAGAACTTGCGATAATATTCTCTCTTCCTCTTTCATCAACATCTTTCTTCCTTTCAGATGTTCAAGTGTTGCGATCTGAACCTGATCCGCGAAATCCCACTTCTGCGAATTCAAATCCACAACGATACTGAACTGTCGGATGAAATCAGCCCCAAGTATAAGTTGATGAGGGAGAGACGGCACAACCAAGACCCGGAACAACTTCGTATTTCCCCGCAAAGTTATGGGCACGCCCACTTCACCTTCAATCGCAACCCCAGAATTATTCGCCATCCTGACGCACTGAGACTCCGACGGTGATAATTCTACACCCATCTCGACTAACTTGCACCAACCCTTGCCGCCTACAACTGTCCTGGATGCGCCCGAATCAAGAAGCCCTAGAAAATTCTGGTCAAAAATATTAACCTCCAAATGAGGTCGATTATCCCCGATCTTCTCTGCCAGGACATAGTCAACCTGAATTTTAGAAGCGGCTTCCTGTCCAACTGACATGCTCACTTTGCCGCCTAGTGAGCATGTTCCCCGTTTCCCGAAACATTCCCATTCTCCCCTTCAGGCCTTGAGCTTGAAGGACCGGGTTGACTGCACTGAGGGCAAGAAGTCTTCCTAACTCCTACTCTACCACATCCAAAACATTTCTCAGGCTGCCGGCAGTTCCTCGAAATATGACCTTCGCCTCCGCAATTCCAGCAACGTACACGTTGCCCTGCAGATCCAGACGGTGCATTTATAATAGAAACAGATTGTTCTAAATACGCTAATTCTGGCTCCAAGATCCTGTTATTAGCTCGAACAGAAGGAGGAACAAAGGCTTCCACTGACAATCTTGTCGCTTCTAATGACCTGCCTAAGGAAATTAATTTCTCCACCGACTGAATATCAACCAAACCTAGTTGCGTCTGGTAGAATGGAGTCAAATTCCTTCGCATTACTTTAATCTTTTCTTCCTCAGATGGCATTACCGACAATCGACCAAAAAGGCATTCCATGACGGCCACATAAACTCCTATGGACTCTTGGTGGCCTTGGGTACGCCGCTTAATCTCATCCCATAACCGGTCATTATAATCGGGTGGAAGGAATTCCGCTTTAAGCTCATTTACGAGGTTATCCCAACAAGTGGCCTTTTTCCTGTTTGCCCTGAACCAAATCAAAGCTTTGTTTTCGAATAATTCGACAGCTGCTTTGAACAAGTCGCGTTTCCTCATCCCTCTTGCCTGACGGAGCTCCTCAACCCTTTCTAAAAAAGAGTTAACCAACCTAGGGTCTCCATTGAAACGAATGTTCCATTTACTCACATCAACCCTTTTCACAACATTGTTTTTATCATTTTGAGGTGTAGATTCGGCCTGCGGTAGTACCGATATCTCGTCTTCCTCACTGCTACTATCCTCACAACTACTTCCGCTTATTTTTTGCATCAGGGAGCCTAGAGCCAATATGAGCTTTGCTCTCATATCCTTATGAGACGCCATTTGCTCTGACCCATCGACCGGCATCGCTTCTAAGCGTCTAAACCCGAAATCTATTTTCGATCGTATTTTTAAAAACTCACTACTACCGGCATCTCCCTCAAAGGCTTCTAGTAAACTCCCAATCTCATCCAATTTTGCTAGTAGAGCATCCCGATCTTGGTCATGCGTGAACGGATACGTAACACAAACAAAGGACGTACTCGCTGCCGATTCAGCCTTCAGTGCCAAACGGAGATTTTTCCGCATCGTGTCTACCGTATCTTCCGGTAGCCCACGAACACACAGCTCATAGCTGAGCTCGTCTTTACTCAACCGATCGACACTTATTTTCTTCATTTCCAATTAAATATCTAAACAAAGTATCACCACTACGACAACAATCTACTACCAATCCTCTAAACGTTCACAAACGAAATCAATTTGAAACGTTGATATCTCCAAAGTTATCCCGACACGTTGGGCGCCAATTGTTACACCGTGTCCGCGGTCTTACGGCCGTCCGACCAACTCTTGGAGAAGGGTCGCGGGCGCCACGTACTTAGTATTTTTTTGACCGCCAGTGATTGGTTCTTTTTCCGCGATAAAGTACGAACCCGCGGAAGGGAGTGTTGCTCACTGTGACCACCGACACGGAATTCACTGTCAAAAACTAACTGAAAAATCCAAAGCGCGTTACATACGATTTTCACAATTTTTATTAACTCTCTACGTAACGAATCCAGTATTATTAGATTTTAAAAAGCAAAAAGACGACCGGTCGTAATATTGAACGTCCTTACCCTATAACTTAACACTACCTTAACACTAGCCCTAGTCTATTTGCCCTACCTGGGTGGCGGCTCTACTTTACTCACTATCAATATTCCGACGACGATGACGATCCCTGAGGAATTGGCTCACGTTCGTTCCGTTCTTCCGTCTACGTTTTCCGCACACTCTTCACAAATTTGCTCGTCAGGCCTGGGCTCCGTGGATTCATCCACAATTTATCCGTTCTTGTTCTCACTACTGTGTCCTCGATCCTCAATCCTTTCATCCGAGATGCCTTTCATCCAAAATACCAAATCAAACAAAGAGATTAGTTTCAATTTTCATAAGCCTTTTCGGGAATACGGACACCCACCTTTCATCCAAAATACCAAATCAAACAAAGAGGGTTCCGTTTCTTTTCCCTGGCTTAAATAGTATCGGACCAACGGATATTTTCATGGATCGGTTATTCACGCGATACGAGAATTCCGCTTCTTAGTATCGTATTAGTACATTCCACGATGTCGATAAAGCAGTCCCTGTCACATTGACTGATTGACAGTTTAGTGTTTATTTACTTTTCGGCCGACGGACAGAATATTAATCGACTTGGTGGAAGCGTTGACGACGACAGTCAGATAAGTATTCCTTTCTTTTCCATTTGCTTTCTAGAACGAATTACTCTGTGGTACTTTTCCAGATACTGGCCGCGTTCCGGATGACATCGTACACATATTGGCCATGAAATTGATGCGCATCGCTGTTCCCGATGTTATTGTGAGTATACTATGCCACCACCCCCTAATTGCCGCCGTAATATCTAATGGTTAACTTACTTCTTTACAGGTCGCAAGGCGCAGCTCTGGATCCGTGACAGTCTGTCTGCCCGTCTGTCCATGAAATATCTCACGAACGGCTGAAGCTACATAAATGAAATTTTGTGGGAATATGTAGAATTATTACAATTCGCCGGAGAAAGCATTTCGTTGTAATAGGTTGACTTTAAGGAGAGATCCCCATAGAGGGGAAGTGAAGGTCAAAAAAAATTTTTCATCTGGTACAGGCAAGTGGGGTATCATGAGAAAGATAACACCGAGTATATTCTACTTTCGGTATTTTCATTAAATTTGAAAAAAGGGGAAAAGAGGTAGAAGGGAAAATATGTGATCCGAGTTTGTCCCCCCCCCCCCTTGCATTTCGATACCGTTATACTTAGAAATATGAAAATTTGCAGGAAAGCGGCATTTCACTAGCATAGAAAACCGAAAATCGTAGAATTATTATATCTCATCAGAAAAGGTTAATAATAGTACATTTCTATAGTTGCAGTTAGCACACCCCTGCACCCCTTAAGCATACCCGAGGTCAAAAATATTGATGGCAAATGATAACCGACCATCATTGGCAATAATATCTCTAAGTTTCATTACAATCACATAATATTTAATTATAGTACATTCATTTAAAATTAGGCATTTTGACACAATCCACACTAAAAATACACCTACCGGCCTCATAAGTGTGAGTAGGTACTACTTTCATGTTGCTTTTCGTAGTGCGAATTGCAGTTATTTAATTAATCATTTTTGAAAGAGTTGGTTGGAGGCGCTGTGTCGTAGGTGGTCAACTTTACCAGGTAAAGGGGGGGGGGGGGGGTCCACATAGAGGCGAAATTAAGGTCAAATTGCTTTTCGACTGGTATAGGCAAATGAGGTGTCGTGAGAGAGGTAATGTTGAGTACATTCCATTTTTTCGCATTTTCTCGAAATTTGTAGAAATGGGAACAGTGAGGGAGGAGAAAATACTAGTTCGTAATTTGAACCCGGATAGCAATGGACTATGCATTCCAATATTTTTAAGTCTTTTGAACTGATCTATTGTTCAAAAGACCTTAAAAATTGGAATCCTTAGTCCACTGCTATCCTAAATTAATTGTGTCAAAAGCTTTTGTAAAGTCAGTATACACTGCGTGAACCCGCTGAAAACGTGCAAGAGAATTGCATAAACATATAATTATGGTATGAGATGAGATTAGGTTAGGTTAGGTTAAAGGGCTGCCGTGATAGCCACGACACACAATAGACCACGTTTGGGTCCTTTGTGATACCTCACGGGATGAATTATCCCGATCGTCCTATGCCCCGAACCAGCCTGAGCGTACGATAAACCGTTGGAGCTGGCTAATATCGACGTTTTCCAAGTCTCCCAGCTCGGCGAAGAAGTATTCACCAAGAGTTGATCTCCTCATGCCCGCCAAGCCAGGACATCCACAGAGAAGATGAAAAATGATCTCTTCCTCCTCATTCCCACAGCTTCTGCAGAAGTCATTATATGGAAGCCGAAGCCTACGAGCGTGCTCCCCGATTGGACAATGCCCAGTGACAACGACCACAATAGCACCAATAATTTGCCTTTTTATCATTAGCAACCTAGTAGAGCGATGGATATCCAATCTTGGCCACATCATCTTTGCTCTGTAACACGTACTGCCATTAAGCCATCTTCAGTTCGCTTCGCTGATCGCAGCCAGCCTAATGGCTTGCTTGCATGAGTCCATGGGCATACCAATATTGAGTTGATTCTCTGGTAAAATTTCCGTTATCCCCCGTCGAGCCAGCTCATCCGCTCTACAATTTCCGACGAAGCCACCATGGCTCGGAATCCAGCACAGGATACTCGTAATGTTGAAGAATTTGCCCATTTCCGAAAGAGAGGCACGACAGTCCATCACCACTGTTGAAGTGGTAAGTACGGATACAAGGGATCTAACCGCAGCTTGGCTATCCGTAAAAATAGTAATGTCTCTCGTGGTTATGACATGGCGTCCCAACCAGGTCAAAACTTCTCGAATCGCTACGAGTTCCGCCTGGAGAACACTACAATGGGAAGCAAGTCGCCACGATAGGTTTATACCAGACCCGTTGGCATGAACGCCGGCTCCTACTCCAGAATCAGTCTTGGAACCATCGGTGTAGAAGTACATCGAGTCCGGGGATGAAGAAAGATCATCATGAGATGAGATTAGTAGTAGTCAATTTTCTAGAGCAAAAACCATGTTGGTTATGCATAATGACAGGACGGACTATAGGCGTGATTTGATCAGTAAAAAGGCGCTCGAAGATTTTGGGTATCGATGATAGAATGCAAATTGGTCGGTAGTTACGAACATCACTTTTGTCTCCGTTTTTAAAATCCGTTACTATAAAACTGGATTTCCATATATTTGGAGAGTTTCCCGATTCTAATGATCGGTTGAACAATGAAAGGAGTGGGCGAGCTATATTTTTAGCGCTGTTTTTTAGAAATATTGGTGGAATACCATCTGGTCCAGGGCTTTTCGTGACACCTAGCGTAAGTAATTTCTTTTCAAGGGAATCGAAATCTATTGAAATATTGGACAGATTTACCATAAGGTGGATTATATGTATTGACTTCCCCGCTGTATACTTTTGCAAAGTTAGTTGCAAACAAATTAGCGACTACATTAGGTTAGGTTAGGTTAGGTAACGGGGCTGTCGTGCAAGAGCAAATACTCTCAACACGACTCACTTAGACCAGACGAATAGATCCGTTGTGATGCCCAGAGTTTACTTTAAAAGAAACCAACCCAAAGAAAAACTACTCTGCGAACCAGCCTGAGCTTAGTATGAATCGTAGAAGACTATTGCCATTAGATTCAGCAAGATCTCCCAGATTATCAAAGAAGAAGGACCCCAAGGATGACTTTCTAATAGTCGCCAAGGCAGGGCAGCCACAGAGGAAGTGCGATACACATTCCTCCTCCTCCTCATCCCCACAACTTCTGCAAAAGTCATTAAAAGGGGCTCGGAGCCTCCTTGCATGCTCGCTCGACATGGTCCAGTAAAGTCTGCCCGGTAGCTTCCCATAATGCCCTTTGAGGGAACGAAGTGGAGAAATTCTTGTCAAACATATAATTCGGGGGTGAGTAATCAGTTGAAGAAGGGAGATCCCTGTGTAACAGAATACGGGCGGGCCCAGTTCTAGCCGAGGTCCATTGCCGCGCTTCGCGAAGCCTGATAGCCGAGTTAACAGCAGATTGTTCGCCGAAAATATCCAAAGGAATCAGGTTAAGCAGCGTATCCAAGGCTGTGGAAAGAGTAGTTCTAAGTGCACAACAAATAGCCATACAGGCCAATCTCTGCACCTTGTCCAGCAAAATACGATTACGCACGGTATTCAATGCCGTCCACCAGACCACCACCCCATACATAAGAATGGGGCGCAGAATGGCTATGAATAGCCAATGCAGTATCTTTGGCTTAAGGCCTCAAGTCGCCCTAATGGCCTTCTTACAAGAGTACAGAGCGACCGTTGCCTTATGCACCCGTTCCACAGTGTTTGCCTTCCAGCTAAGCTTTCTGTTCAGAATTAGACCCAGAAATTTGGCCTTATCCGCAAGAATCAACCTTTTTTCTCCGAGCACGGGGGGTATTAACGGAGGAATCTTGGTTTTTATAGAGAACAAGACAAGCTCAGTTTTGTCAGGATTCACTGTGAGGCCGCAGCGATTAGTCCAACGGGTGAGTATAGAGAATGCACCTTGCATAACCTCACTCAGCGCCCCCGGAAACTTGCCAGAGACGGCGATTGCGATATCGTCAGCATAAGCAATTACACGGCAGCCCAGTTTTTCCTGGTCCAACAGCAGTGAATTAACTGAGATGATCCACAGGAGAGGGAAAAGCACTCCTCCCTGAGGAGTGCCTCTGCACACACACCTCCTCACAGTGGAAGCGCCAAGGGTTGTCCTTACGACCCTAGATGTTAGTAGCTGATTGATTAGTGTAACTAGCTACTCTTCAACGCCCAGACCACAGAGAGGTTCAGCAATTGCATTAGGCTTGATGTAATTGAAGGCGCCCTCAATGTCCAAGAACGCAACCAAGGAATATTCATCGTGAGAGAAGGACTTTTCGATAAAACTCACGATAGAGTGCTGTGTCGACAGACTTGCCCTTCCAATACGCATGCTGAGATGTTGATAGGAGGTGCAAGGGGATGGAGCTCCGAAGAGGATATCAATTAACCTTTCCAGCAGTTTTAGCAATATTGATGATAGACTAATAGGCCGCAGGTCCTTTGGGCGAGCATGAGAGCTTTTGCCTGCCTTCGGTATGAACACAACCTCCACCTCCCGCCACATACGTGGAATATATAAACCAGTTCCAAATAGGCAGAGAAAATGGAGAAAATCCACGGATACACTATGTCCGAGGTGTAATAATACCGTCTGGACCAGCTGATTTGAATGGCTCGAAACTAGATATCGCCCAAAGGATTCTATCCTTAAAGAGGATCGCCATTGAGTTGCATGGTGCGTCACTAAGGGTGTACGCAGGTGGAGGTGTCGCAACGGGAAGGCTATCCGGGAAGTGTGTATCTAGTAAGATATCGATAGTCTCCGTAATAGATGTCGTACATGAGCCGTCCTGATTTTGCAAATAGCTGGGGATAGATGGATTAGAGGATAAAATTTTGCGGAAACGCGACGCCTCTCCAGACCCCTCAATACGGTCGCAAAAATCCCGTTCGTTTAGCCTTCCTAAGTGCCCTCTTATACGATCCGAGGTGCTCCTAATAAGAGGATCAATCCTATTCTAGACGCGAAGCCTTGGCTTTATTAAACGCTTTTCGGCAAACCACCCGGAGTTGACTGATGGTAGAACTCCACCATGGTGGTTTTTTATTCTCCCTGATCCTGCTGACTGGGCAAGATTTTAACTTAGCCACATGGAGTGAGTGAGCCTGAGTTTTGACCATATCATCTAGCTCTACCCTATCCCGAGCCAGGCTTGATAGTGGGGGTAACACTTCAGTTAGCGTTTTCCGAAAGGTGGGCCAGTCCATCCTGCGACGATTACGGAATTTAGGGTTAGCTTCGGGACGTATATCCAGGCGGAATTCAAGATATCGATGATCGGAAAAGGAGTGGTCAGCCGACACCCTCCAATCCCGGACGAGATGATGAAGATTGTCCGAGACAAGAGAGATGTCGAGAACCTCCTGCCTATTACGAGTGATAAAGGTCGGTTCACAGCCCCCATTACAAAGAAGAAGATTAGTTCCAATGAGGAACTCAAACAGCGCTTCCCCTCGAGCGTTAGTATCCGAACTGCCCCATATTCTATGATGGGCATTAGCATCACAGCCCACAATTAGGCCTAATTTATCATTCTTTGCTGTAGAAATGACATTCTGCAGATTGTGCGGTGGAAAAGTGCCGATATGGTCATGTGCCAGATAGGCCGAAGTAAGCCAGAGTCAATGACTACTACATGTCACTATCGCTAAAGGCTGGTAAAAGAAAGGCATTAAGTGACTTCCTGACGAGAATACAGGATCTAGGCTTGCCCTGATCCTTAATATAGAAAACAGTATAGTTTGCGGCCCGCAGACCCCGTACACAGTCTTTCACAATCCAGGGCTCCTGGATAAGGACCACGTCTTCCGCGGTTTGTGCAAGACGGAGTACAAGAGCAGCAGAAGGTGCTTTGGAATGAATGCAAATTTATTTGTAGAAAATGAAATGGCATGAAGGTTGTTCGTGAGAGGAGAGTAACGTTACAATCGAGGAATCGACTCGACTACAGTGGCATCCATTTCATCTTTTAACTCCGAGCCGATGGATACGTCCAACAGGGAAGGCTCAGAGATGTCGACTACATTACAATCAGAGCTTCATACTCCATCTAGATGTATATCATCCGGCAAACCAATTTCAGTTTTTTACGAATTTACGTGCCTTCAAAAATGATTTATATTATGTGGTATCTCTGACTCGATTTTTTAATTATATAATTTGAAATGTATTTTCGATCTGACTTTACAAGTAGTTCTAAGTTCAGAAAAAAAGTATATAATCATTAAAACTGCCAGTATTTTTATAACGTGCATGAGCTTGCTTTTTGTCGCGGATCATCTTTTTTAGCTCTAAGGAAAACCATACTGGAAAATTATCCACCTATCGCTGAACAACAGAAAGATAATGTCGTTTACAGTGTTATGAAATTCACATATAGCCGCGATTAAAGGCAAGTGATCTAAATCTTGCCAATTTATCAATGCTAGTGCTTTGTACCGATGACATACGAGTATGTACATATCCCCTCCCTCCGCAGATAGCAGAAAGCTATCTACGCCACTGAGTGGGCTATAAAAAGAACAATAAGTGTATTCGCCTCAACTCTCAATCTATGACCTTCCACAATGTGTTATGTGTAGTTTTTCGCACTTTACGTTTTACGAAATGAATAATGCACCTTTATCCATCCGCCATTAAATAACTTGTTCCAACAAAGTTTTTGATTATGGAATTTTCCGGGATTTTAAACTTTGCCATCTACTTTTTACATGGTACGGATACAAACTCCAATGCAAAACAAGGATGTGCGTGTACGTTTACACATGTCGAATGGCAAAACCTCGCATTTTCAGTACACCAGGAAGGAAGCATATTTACCGGCAAACTTTTCATTCTGTCGGCTTTCCCTAAATAAGTCGTCGTCACTGTGAAGAATGATAACGCAAAATTCTACGATGAAGCATTACGGCTTTTAATTTTACAAACCACCTCAGATCTCAGTAAATTTGCTGGCTCGGGGATGTAAATCAAATCTGGAGACTTTGCTCTTGCAGGATATAAGTTTTCCCATTAGTCGTGCCAATTATGTACTGATTCAACAACAATCACCCCACAAACTACAACCCTCTCTCGTTTCACATACTTTTCAGTTCATTCATTGCACACCGTCATCCATCCGTTTGTGTCAAATTTTGAATACATATTACAGAACTTTGCAATCACTCCGCAATAGTTTCGGAGTTATTTTATGACAGCGGAAACTTCAAAAACCATCGGCCCAGGTTAAGTTTGTGGCAACTAAATCCGAAATGAATGGAACAAGGATTGGATGTTGTGGATGGGGTAGGGGTCGTGGAAAAATTTCGAACTTGAAATTAATTCCGAATTGGCTCAAGTTTTGTAATTGTGCTTTTAGGAAATTTTAATAGGTATACTAAACGATTGTTCAATCCTTTCTGGAATTCAGATGAAAAGGTGAAGTTTATTGAAGTTATACGTCGGTAAGTCGGTGGATAGGATAAGGTTACAGTTTTGCAAATTAAATTTTAGATACATTTTGAATGAAGAAAATAATCGAAATTATAAGAGTTCATGTTTGCAATTAAGTTTAGGAGGCGTACTTATAAAATCTGTTACTCATATGAATCTGTGTCTTGCGGTGGTTTTCTTCAACTTCTTACTAATTGCTTTTTTAATCCCTCTAGTGGAGCATGGCGGCATCAACATTTCTAGCAATGACTTGTAGAGTATACATTTCATGTTGTGCAGTTGCTAGTATACACCTCCTAATTAGCACGCAAATGAAGGGTAAAATCATCTCAATTTAAAACTATATCCGTTCCGTCTGGGGAAAAATGAAGACTGTTAAACTTCTTATTCCCTTGTTATCTACACAGTGAAAAGACTGGTGTATGTCTACACAGTGAAAAGACTGGTGTAGATAACAAGCTAAATTAGTGGGCCGTGGGTAGTGCTTATTCGATACCCCCAGGGTATCGGCACCAAGTACTTGCAAGTACTTCGTGCAAAAGGTATCGATATCTACTTAGTATTGAATCAAAAGCATCGAATACTCGAATCTAATAAGTACTTTTTAGGGTTTTGTAGTAAAAACAAAACCCTTATGAAATCGGTAAAATGTCTGTCTGTCCGTCTGTCCTCTGTCTGTTTGTCCGTCTATCCATGGAATATCTCACGAGCGACTGAAGCTACATACATGGAATTTTGTAGGAATTTGTAGAATTACTAAAATATAATTCGCCATAGAGAGGAAATGAAGGTCGAATTTTTTTTCTTTTGGTACAGGAAAGTGGGGTATCATAAGAAAGGTACCGTCGGGTACATTCCATTTTTGAATGATGAATTTTGAATGAATTTTTTTCAAATTTGAATGAATTTTTTTCAACGATCAATGATGACATGGAATATGGTTACGGTGTGGCGTAGCGCGTAGTCTCAATCACTTAAGGCTGGTATCCAGATCGAGTAAAATGAAAAAATTGACAGCAGCACTTTTCATCGGCGAAATGGCTCGTGGAAAAAAGTGTGTGGAACATGTCATTTTCTCATTTTTCACCCGATCTGTGTACCGTTAACATGAGACATGTCAAATATTAAAACGACTAATTTGTTTACTTATCTATCGCCCCAACTATAAACTACACCAGGAAAACACAACACAACCTGAATGACACCGACGGAGACAGCTGAGCTGTCAGTGAAAATTTTTCGTACAAAATGTACGAGAAAAAATTTCATCCTCGTGAAATCCACAAATTTAACTTTTCACTTCAAGGTAGTACACAGATCGCGTGGAACGAAATTAAGGTTCCACACAATTTCACGCCGGTTTTCATCGGGAAAAATTTTGCAAATTTGTATGGGATTTCACGGCACTTTTCATTCCACGCGATCTGAGTACCGTCCTTAACAATGAACAATGAGGAGGAATAGAGTAGGGGAAGCAGTAGAAATGTGGTTTGTAGCTTGTAGGTGGTTTAATCCGATTCAAGTACTTCGATTCGATCCGAGTAGTTTAATTCGATACCTACTTAGTACTTGAGCTAAATGTATCGATACCAAATGTACTTGGATCGGAAGCAAAAGTATCGATACCTTACTTGTATTTACTTGAATGGAATCAGCTCTAGCCGTGGGGACAAAAATCCTTTTTCCTAGTCCTTCTCGTAGGCGCCCTTTGGAATGGCAGGGGTTATGGCGGTGTGGTAATTTGGTTGAGGCAAACATTCCATTGACACGCTCCGTGGCCGTGTTCGGTCACCCCTCTACGAGTGCAGGTCCGATCATCGGCGCGAACAAAAACCTGCCTGTCGGCACTAATACTTCGGCACATACGCTTTGCTCCAAGCTTGTCAGTATAATGCCTGCGCGGATAGCAGGAGCATGCCAGCAACTACACGTCCGAAAAGTAGATATGCTATCGAAACGCCAACAAGTCATAGAAATTCTAAAGATGCTGACGCGCCCAAGTCCCTGGAGTAGTTAAGGCAAATAAGAAACATTCCCCCTGTGGTGTGAGATGTAAAAATAATGCCGCGGCCTTTCCCGGCATGTCGCAGATGTCGTACCTAAAAATGGACAGGATGTGTACGCCACAACATCCAAAATTTTGTATATGCTAACGAAATGTGAAGTATGCTATGTAAGGACTAACTCACCGGTTACGACTTTTGGCTATCGTTCCGTGACAAAGATTGGTTTCTGACATATACATACTCTTCTGGACAATGGATCAGAAGGTCCCCAGAACGCACGATTTTTTCACTTAGAGAGTGTATTTTAACGGTATAAATTAGCAGTTAGTGACGTGGTGCAATAGCGGAAAATTTATCTCTTCAACGCATAGGACATGGCAGTCCTGTACTTCGGTAAGACTACCGGCACTGGTCGTGAGTTATGTGTAGGGCTCATTTTAACCAGATCCGCACGAAGCTTTATCTTATCCTCGGATTCGGTTTGCGACAGAATCATAACCGCTAGGTTTCAGATCAAACTGAGAAACACCACAATTATACAATGGCTGCGTTTTGGCGAACTCTGATCAAATATCATGAATCTCGCTTTTCTCCATTTCTCCTCCATATGACCCCCCCCCCCCCCCCCCCCGGTTCAATATGTACTGTCAACTGTCGATTTTTGAATCTGAAAATATCCCCCCCGAATCCGAATACTTTTAAGACTATGAGGGGAATAATTTTAGATTTACAAATTGACAGTTGACGGTACATATTTTACTGAAGGGGAAAGCATATGCAGGAGATATTGAGGGACGTCAGATTAATGATATTTAATCCGAGCCAGTGCTACTTTCCAACTGAACCCGACAATATCGGTGCGAAAGATTCCTTCTGCGAACAACTTATCGCCGTCCAGTGTAGAACACCTAAAATTGACATTGTACTATAATGGTTATGGTAAGTTTGAATACAAAAGTGGGTGGCTGATAACAATAGTGCCAGGCATGTTATACGGAGACACGATCTTGGTGATCGTAACAACAATGGTGAAAGATTTGTAGAATTCTGCAGCTTCTACCGTCTCTTAATCGATGGCACTATGTTTGAGCTAAGGACTACCGCAAAATTAGTTAGTCCTCTGTTGATCGGCATCGAATACAAAATCAGATTGACCACTTTGCGTGCGAAATAATGGGGCAAGGAAAGAGATCAATATCTTATGATTATCTTATGATCGCCAATGTTCGATTGCGTATAGCAGCCGTGCACCGTCCTATTGATGAAAGATCCAAGAACCGCAAATTGAACATTGCCTGACTCAAAATCCAGCTGCCCAACAGAAGTGTAACGACCATCATGCGCAGAAAGCAGTTGTGAGATAACTAGTCACCCAGATAGTGACGTAAACGAATACTGGGACGCTGTAAAAAATGGGTATATTGACAGTGCAGATACCATCCTCGTCCCAAACCCGGATGGCTTGCATTGGCCTTGGATGTCCAGCGTGTCGTGGCAGCGGATTGTTGAAAGGAAGCAGCTGAAGGAGCGTTTAGGTGCAGCATCGGACGACAATCGAAGTAGCATCGAACTCCTTTACCGTTAGTAAGCTCGAGCGAATTCAGCGTAGTGTGCGTTAAAAGAAAATATGTGAATCCTCTTCTAGCCTGGGCAGAAGAAACCGCAAGAAGCCAAAATATAGTCGCCTTAATACAGTGCCATCAAGGAGTTTAAGCTGTTTGCTAGGCAGGATTGGCTTTTCGGAAAGAGGACGTCAAGACCTTTGATTTTACAACGTATTTAGCGCATACCCCGGTGAGGGTAATTCGTCGACCTTTGCGTGCTTCCGGCAAGTTTTTGTTAGAAAGGATTGGTTTTTCAGAAAGAGGACATAAAGACCGTTTTTATTTAATAGATGTATTGGGTTGTTCGGAAAGTCATTTTGTTTGTTTTTTCATGATTTTCGATCTTGTTGTGTGTTAATACAAGCAACAAACATTAATCAATTATATATTGGCCACTTGGTTCGATGACCTTTTGCCATCTTTCAGTCAGCTACATAATGCTGCGCTCGAAGAAAGTGTGGTCTTTAGAAGCAAAAAACTGAATCAACTCAATTTTGACAGCCTCATCCGAGAAGAATATTTTTCCATTTTAATGGTTTTGCAGTGAATGGTAATCTGATGGTGCAAGGTCAGGGCTATACGTTGGATGGGGCATCACTTCCCAGCCTAAGGCCAATATTTTTTTTACCGGTGACATCATTACATCATTACATCTTGTAAGGGGTCTGGCGTTGTCTTGATGGGAGATGACACCCTTAAGATTTGCAAGTTGTGGTCGTTTCTCCTTGATTTCTTTGTCCAATTTCACTAGCTGGCGACATTACACATCTGAATTGTTAGTTTGGTTCCTTGGGAGCAGCTCAAAATAAACAACACCTTGGAAATCCCACCAAACAGACAACATAACCTTCTTTTGATGGATATCTGCTTTTGATGTCGATTGTGCAGGTTCATCTCGCTTGCCCCAAGACCGTTTTCGCACGACGTTGTCGTAAACAACCAAAAATCGCTTCAAAAAGGGGTCAATTTCGTTACGTTTCAACAGCAAACGTTCGTTCGTTTGATGAGGTGAATTTCCAATTCGTGTGGAACCCAAATATCGAGTTTGCTAACGTATCTCAGCTTCTGTAAATGTTCGTGAACGGTTGATTTGGATAAGTTGAGTTTCTCCGCTATCTCCCGTGTCGTACTGCGCCGGTTAGCTTCGATCATTGCCTTTATTTTGTCGTCATCGACAGCTGTTGAACGACCAGAGCGAGGCGCATCACTGACATCAAAATTTCGGGAACGAAAACGAGCTAGCCACATCTGGCACTGGCGTTCTGTTAATGTGTCTTCACCATAAACATTACACAACTTTTTCCGCGCTTGTACTGCGTTTTTGCCTTTTCACTTTTATTCTCCATTTTCAAGTCGATGCCAAATAAAGATTTGCAAACAGAGGACCACCAATTTGTGACTGATTATAGCTTGAAATGTCAGCTGCCAAATGGCAACAAAAAATCTAGGCTAACGCCACCATAATTTTTTTTTTTCAATAACAGCGCCATCCCTCAACTCAGTATTTAATGTTCTTACAATCTGCAACTGAGAACTATTTTTCAGTTAAATTGAAATTGGTGTGACACTTGGTTTCATTCTGCACACCAATTTAGTATGCGTCTTAGCTCGGCAATGTACTGAGCATATTTTGCTACTCGAAGCACGTTCGCTTCAAGTTCAAGCCACCCATCGGGACGAATATTATTCTCAAAATTCCTCTATTTAATTTCTCCAATCTTAGTGGCTTCGTACGGATCGAAGCACTCATCAGATCTTGCACCTTTGCAGCCCTCCGTGTATAAGACGAACACCGTATTCAGTGCAAACCTCGATGAGGGTAGTGTGTCAACCCCGAACATCGCTCCTGCCACCCACTTCGTCGATCCCAAACATCACTTTTGGGCTCTCTAGCCAGGGTGTTGCGGCAAGTTTGGACGAGGCAGGATCGCATTTTCTTGGACGCCCTGCCCAGCCTTCTCTACTTTTATGCATTTTGATTTCAAATCGACATTAGGGGAGTGCAACCCATTTTTTAACTTGTTCGTAATTCATTAAAAGGCATTTCCGGCAGGATCTGCCGCCGCAGGATTGATTCAGGATTCCGTGATTGCACATATCAGCTTTGTAACCTAATTACATACCGAAAAGAAAATACGATGGGTGTAGTAAACACGCGGTTGTCTCCCGGAGTATGGGTAAATAAATTCAATAAACTCAATACAATTTTCCAAGGAATACCAACGAGAGAACTTTCGTGCCTTCCGTAACATCTGAACTTTAAGACAACAATGGCACACCGCACTTATTCAGAACTGCCTAACAAACTGTCATTGTCATAAACTGGGTAATCAATTTAACTTTTGGTTGACTAAATTTAACAGTCGCTCTGTATATGAAGTCATAGCGAAACACGAGCCACAACTACTGCCGAATTGCCAATGACAAATTACTGTAAATAAAATCAAATTACGTAACAACTTTATAACTTTAAATTCGCCTCCCCTCCATTCCGTGACTTCCTCACGATTGTAAATTTCACGTCTAAACGAAAATTAGACGAAAAGCGCCGAGTGAAATATACAGGCTTGTCCGGAACGACTGATTACTTAATAGAGTGACTAAACTATATAGACACAGTACAAGGCCTTCGTCAGATATCCTTTGAAATGTGAATCTCAGCGCAAAAGGGTCTTGATGGTGGTGGTGCCTATTGTTCGCATTCCAATGAAAGCAAATCTCTCCGCCCTTTTATTCACACTGATTACCAAGAACACTATATTTACATTTTATATTGTGAATTCCAAGATCTCGTCTAATAGATAGATGGATTGAGATGTTATCCTTGTAAATTGCTGAACATTTTCCGGGATCCTTGAACTACTCCGTACGAATGTATAGAAATGAATGACTTGACAAGAATTTTCCACATCTTATTGTCGAATCGTTGTCTTTCTTCCATTTTCTCGCTTTACAGTAAATTGAGTTCGTTAATCTCTTTATATTGGACCGTTTCAGGATTCCATAGAACGCTTGCTGGCATTTTCAAATGTCATGTTTTTGGTATTTGCATATACAATAGCATTTCACTTGAACAAGAGGTACGGATATCTTTCCGGAACACCCGTTTTTTTGGGCGTCCGACGAAAGGGTCGTATCGGAAGTATTTTTGGCGAAATCATGACGAGAAGAAAGAGAACGTCTGCCCCGAATACTCATTAGCCTTGTCAGGGTCGGCCATTAGTCCATCTGATCCACCCGAAAATTGAATGAGGTCAACCAGTGAGTTCCATATTAGCCTTCCGCTTCCCCCTATTGGCATATGTGACGCATGTGTTTTTCTCACATACATATATCAAAGCTTCTTGTCTGAAAGTAACCGGGCGTCGTCGTTGACATCCTTACAACGCGTACAATTCTCATCATTGGTAAGGATCAAATAGAAGCTCTCATGAAGAGATAGCAGCACTGCAACATGCCACACAACTTCTACTAAATTCGCTTCGGTAGAATACGAAGAATTATTTATACGCCATTTAGCCGATGTGTACTCGTAACATTGGAGAGAGATACTGTTGGGTCGATAATATTTCTGACGA
This sequence comes from Chloromyia formosa, assembly GCA_964017055.1. Taxonomy (NCBI): domain Eukaryota; kingdom Metazoa; phylum Arthropoda; class Insecta; order Diptera; family Stratiomyidae; genus Chloromyia; species Chloromyia formosa. Next base: position 35,590,577 of record OZ024816.1, on the reverse strand, counting down.
ATTATTTATAAAGCCTAGAATTAGGGCCGAATTGATAGACACGAGAAAACTATATCTCTGATTTTGTAATGATGGAGACAGAAGAGTCTGACAAAAGGGATGCCATTGCGATAGAGGCAGAATAGGAAATTATAAAAGAGAAGGAATTTAGGAATTTTAGTCCATCTGAATGGCAATTCTTATCCACTGTATATGTGGATATGAAAAAGGTAAAAAAGATAGTCCTATCTTTAGTGAGTGTCTTATTTTGGTACCCGATATCTTGTTTTCAAGAGTATTTATTTTTGGCATGGGCTTGTTTTTGTTTCGGGCAAGGCGAAATTTAGCGCCACGTCATGGTAGTTACGCTACACTTGGGTCGTTACGCTCCAGATAAACCAATTCGATAGATTTGAAAATGGAGAGTGGAAGTTGTATTTGAAATGGGCACCGAAAAGTGGAAAATGGGATAAAAGGTCATGAAGGATCATAAAGGACATACAGAACGTAAACGACGTTCCTGCAGCAGCCGGTTCTTCGTACCGGAACGATCCGTTTTTCAACGGCCAAGAGCCGCAAAACCCCCTCGATGCAAGAAGAACTGCAGTATTCGAAGCATCGCTACCACAACAACAACAACAGAACGGAAACGACATAAAAGTTCTAAAGGACCTAGAGGACATAGGGGAATAGAGGAATAAAGGAAATAAATGACGTCAAGGACATAAAGGCTGAAAAAGGCCTCAAAGAATTAATAACATATTTATGATTCATTATTTTCACCAGTAAGAAAGAAATTTCTTTGTCGAATGGGCATGAAGATATAAAGAACACGAAGGGCGTAATATAAAATAGGTAAACGACATAGGGTGTTTTCACGGGACACATATAAAGTTTAGCTTAGATCTGCTTGGCGGAATTCTGCCGCCTGTTGTACTATGTTTTATTCCACATCTGTACCGTCTCTCAGCATTAATTTGTGTCTGAGTTGGTTTCAGATCCTCTTCCATCGAATGAATTTCCAGAACTTTGTGTTCTTTAAATGGTTTCATTTTAATGTGAAACCTTTAACAATTCTACCTGTCAAAATCTAAAGCAGCCCGTATCAGCTGTGTGGAATTATCGTCCGATAAATTTTTAACCTAAGGATGGGTGGTAGTGATGGGCATAATACTTACTCTTTTCACTGTGCCAGTACATAAGCTTTGATTCTTTCCAATGAGCCGTTCAAAAATTGTCGTAATAACATATTCAATAAAAGTCGTAGTTCTTAAAAATTCAGTTTTTTCCTTTATTTTTTTACCCCCGATTCGAAGTCGGTGACCCCCAATGCCATTTAGTTCGTACCAGCCAGATCGGACTACTACAATACTTCTCATGAAAACGGGGTTGCCAATCTGAGATGGACGACCCCAATTTTTTTTGCCTTTTTTGACCCCAGATTCTGAGTCAGCGACCCCCCAATGCCCTTTAGTTCCAGCCAGCCAGATAGGACCACTATTTCCCATGAAAACGGGGTTGCCAATCTGAGATGGACGACCCCAATTTTTTTTTGCCTTATTTGACTCCAGATTCTGAGTCAGCGACCCCCCAATGCCCTTTAGTTCGAGCCAGCCAGATCGAACTTCTACTTCCCATGAAAACGGGGCTGCCAATCTGGGATGGGCGACCCCAATTTTTTTTCTCTTTTTTGACCCCCCCCAATGCCCTTTAGTTCGAGCCAGCCAGATCGAGCCGCTATTTCCCATGGAACGGGGCTTTCAGCCTGAGGTGGGCGACTTTTTTCTCTTTTTTCACCCTATATTCGGAGTCAGTCAAATCATTCCACTCTGTTCTAAAAGCTTCATGCCATGAATTCCACATTTGACAGAGAATTTGAGTAATTGGAGTATGCGCTTCGTGAGTGAAACATCTGAATTATAAATGATCAATGTTTGTGTTATCACCACAGCCCAGTATGTCGGACAGCACAGAGTGGAATATAGAAGTGTGCTGTTTGTGTTAAAAATTTAAAACTCACATTGCGAATAACACATTTAGTGCCACAGTACACAGAGAAAATTGTCTGGTTGTTGGTTTGGTATCGTTTTCATCTAAAGTTGAGCTTGAGATGATGATACAAGAATCTTGGGCTTGTTTTGTGTATTTGGGAAACTTGGATGTGCGGTGCGACGTAAGCAAATGATTTTTAATTTGCTTGCAGTCAGCATGGGTTGTTGTGTGTATATTTAGAAGTATACACAATGCGTGCATTGCATTCTGCATAGAGGTGATTATGAATGGATTTAGATGGGATTGGTTTGGTAGATAGATGGTGGTTTTTGTTTCAGATAGGTATTAGGATGGGATGTGAATGAATGTAATACATATGTACGAGTATATGTAGTCAGATATTTTGAATGCGCATAGATTTTCTATGCGCTGCGAAGTATTTATGCGGAGTTTAATTTGAGTATTCATTTTACAGTGTGTCATTCTTAAATTGAACGACTTGGAGGCTATGTAGTTGTGCCGAATCTTTCGCTTATTCTGTTGAGTCGTTCAAAAAGAATGACTCGTTACAGTGTAACACATCACTAAGGCCGACCGCATCTTGTACGTAGGCAGGGCAGCATAGCGCAGCGCGCACATGGCATTGTTGTTGTAAAATCAGATTTTGACAATTGTTACAACAACAATGCCATGTGCGCGCTGCGCTGTGCTGTGCTGCTCTGCCTACGTCCAAGATGCGGCCGGCCTAATGGTTAGCGTTTATCTATAGGATAGACTTTAACAAGACATTGGGAAAACGGACAAGTGGCATAAGCAATGAATGGATTATAGATACTTTTTTTTGTTAGAGATTTTATCATCTTTCTTTGTTAAAAAAAAAACAATTGAAAAATCGACTGTTCTCAATAAAAAGCAGTGAATTTTATTTATATTTCATCACACATCCCGACGTATAGCATCAGGGTCTAGAAAATAAGGTGACACTCGCATATTTTGAGTCGTTGATTCGTTGGAGTGTAGCGTGATTGATTTAGTTTTGAATTCAAGCCGTGGTCGATCCGCAATCTGATCTCCAGTTTTTAAACTCCAGTCCTTTCAATATCGTATGTAAGTAAGCCTTAGTTTTGGTAGCCTGTTTTAATTCGTTTTAGATTCGAAATCTGCAGTCCCAAAACTCCCAAGCAAAAATCCCCAAAATAAAATCTTCTCAACAAAATCCCAAATATTGTACTAAATCCCCTAACATAGGTTTGCAACTTTGCTTCCGCCGTTTTCCGACAGACGGCTGCATCGGTGAGGGCTGGTCAAAATACGTAGTTCAAAAGTGTCACAAAGTGAGTTCGGACGTTTGTGAACGTATCGACATCCCCGCATTACTAAAAGTTTTTCGCATTTTTAATAAGATTCGCTATTCAAAATGTCCGTTTTCGAGCCAAGTTCTCGTCATTTGCGGGAAGGTTTGATCTTCTGTTTCCATTTGAAAAAAAAAAAAACTGCAGCTGAGGCTCATCGAATGCTCTCAGATACTTACGCTGAGGTTGCTCTGGGTGACAGAACATGTCGTGAGTGGTTTCAACGTTTTAAAAGTGGCGATTTCAATGTCGAGGACAAGCATGGTGGTGGGAGAGAAAAAAATTTCAAAGACGACTAATTGGAAGCACTGCTTGATAAAGATTCATTCCAAACGCGAGAAGAATTAGCTGAATCACTGGGAGTGACTGAGCAAGCCATCTCAAAACGCCTCGAGGCCATAGGCATGATTCAGAAACAAGGAAATTGGGTTCCGTACGAGTTAAAACCGAGAGATATTGAACGGCGATGCGATGCGGATAACTGCTTCGAAGGCAGAATCAGAAGGGATTTCTACATCGCATCGTAACCGGCGACGAAAAATGGGTGCGTTACGATAATCCCAAGCGCAGAAAGTCATGGAGAATGCCCGGACATGCTTCAACGTCGACGGCAAAACCGAATATTCACGGCGTCTAGGTTATGCTTTGCATTTGGTGGGACCACCTCGGTGTGATATACTACGAGCTACTGAAACCGAATGAAACTACGAGTATCACAGGAGATCGGTACCGAACGCAATTGATGCGTTTAAGTCGAGCATTAAAGGAAAACGACCACAGTACCAAGAGAGACACGACAAGGTCATCCTCCAGCATGACAATGCTCGGCCACACGTCGCAAATGTGGTCAAGACATACTTGGAAACCCTGAAATGGGAAATCTTGCCCCACCCGCCGTACTCCCCAGACATCGCTCCTTCCGACTACCATCTGTTTCGTTCCATGGCGCACGGCCTGGCTGATCAGAATTTTCGTTCGTACGAGGAAGTCGAAAAATGATCCAATCATGGATCGCGTGGAAAGACGCCCCCTTTTTCCGAGGTGGAATCCGAAAATTGTCGGATAGATGGGCGAAAGTTGTCGCTAGCGATGGACAGTACTTTGAATAATACATCTGTAAGTACTTTTTGACAATTAAGCTTTTAATTCCAGGAAAAAAACGGCGGAAGCAAAGCTGTACATCCAATATAATCTCAAAAAACGAAATCCCCAAACACATAATCTCAAAATCGCGCACGTGAAACACAAATGGTTTTTTTTTTGGTTGATGATTCTTATTTTGGAGATTTTGTGCTTGTTGAATTTTGTGTTTGGAGATTTTGTATTTGGGTCTTCTGTGTTTGGGATTTTATGTTTGGGTGTTTTTATGTTTGGAGATTTTACTTCTTTCTGTTTGGGAATTCTGTGGCAGGTGATTTCGTATAGTCTCCTCTTTATTCTACCTAGAAGAAGCAGCTTATTTCGGCATAGGAAATTCTGAACATTTCTGAGTCAGCGAGATTGGAGGATGTATCTAGTTCTCTCCTCGTCCATGGATGTGCTCTTAACAATTTTGCTCGTACTTCTATGCTCAGTTCTTGGAAAGCATTCTCTATACCCGGTCATGTATTTAGTGATTTTTATATTGATCCCGCTATTGGAGGGATTTAAGCAAAGCTTCCTGATTTATTTCCTACCTTATATGTAATTGTCATTCGGTTAAGCTTTTGGAAACTTCACTCTAGTTTTGATCTTAACCATTTGCGCTTGCATGTTACTATTCACCACGCATAGTCCTGCGTCTTATTGACCAAGCAAGCAACACAGAATTCTGGTGGTATTGCAAAATTTGATTTATAAAGGCTGCAATTTAAATCATCCTGCAACTTGAAAATGTTCCCCTAAGTAGAAATTCTTCAGATGCTCTGCCATGTCTCATTAAATCGCTATCAATTTTTGGAATTGCTCAAAAAGTAAGCATTCTTGAACCTAAGCCCCCTAATCCCTTTCTAGAGTATATCATTTCTATACTTTCTTTCACCCATATTTGCATCAATGCGACCGAAACATTAACGAGCCGCATGCTTCCAATAGATTCTTTACGTCGCGCACTGGTACACAAAACATGCAAACACTGAAAAGCCTCTCTCGTCCGGACTAAAGCAAAATAAACCACTAGTCTTCTCACAGGAAGTGGTACTATCTCTATCTTTAGCATCATTCCACCTTTAATTACTTTGCATACCTTGTCATCAGCCAGTATAGCGCAAAAGTCCACAGGAGAAAAAAAAAAGAAATCTCAAATAAAATCAGTGAGCCACACTAACTCGTCACCTCCTCTTCTGGATATGATACTTTCCCAGGACCTAAGGAAACAAGAAATGTACATAGCCTGGATCTACTAAATCTATTCATCCCTTTACTTCATCTTGAAAACTCCTTCACATTTTCATACCGAAAATCTCCTCGGAAGGCTCGAGTCGTCGTTATCTGTGTGCAGCGCACAAAAAAGTCTCGTTAATGTTAGTCGTGAGCATGAAAGAAAAAAATACGTCGAAGGACTTCTGCTTTCGTCGAGGCTTGATTACAAGTGGAGAGCATATCGTTCGACAAGCGAAGCATACTAATGAAAAGCAAAAACCACTAGTGACAGGGTACCGAAGGTGAACGATGTTCGAGGTCCAGCAAGGATATACATTACATATATGAGTATATTCTGTATTTCTCCAAAAAAAAAAGCATGGAGAAAAAGATGGAAGCGAGGTGTTAGCATTCATGTTGTCTCTTCGAATTTAACTTTACACTTTGCTTGTTTTTGGAGGGCTTTTCGCATCGCGTCCCTTTATCGCCTTACTTTCTATCTTTCATAAGAATGGACATCCACTAGATTTTTGTTGTCATAAAGTAGCACTTGAGGGCAATTTGCATGTTTCGTATTTTGTTTCGGTGAATTTCTAGTCGCTGCTTTGCATCCTTTGGGGCTGTCAAATGTTGTGTTCTATTTTTTTATACATAAAATTTAGCTTTAAGAAATATAAAACGCCACCATTAAAATTAATTCCATTGATTGAGGTAATAGTTAAAAATAAACTCAATTTTGCTTGACAAAGCACCCACAAGCCAACTGTATCTGTTGTCTGAAGCGAGATTGGAACGAGCCTCTCTCTCTTATGGTCGTCACAATTTATTACCAATTTAGCTTGACAGTTGCTTACATCATGTTGTTGCTTACAATAATGATCTCCTGATATTTTGGACATTTTTTTTTTGACATGGATATGTTTTTGGCAGCCGCCTGGATCATTGGAGGACAATGATCCAGGCGGCCAAGGTCCGACGTCGGGCTGTCGCGTCACGATGATGATGATGTTTTTGGCAGAGGTCTGAATACATTTTTCGTCACATCACGATCGACACGTCACGTTATTTGAATATGGAGGTTGGGAGTGGAGACTGGTACGGTCCAGTTGCGATAGGGTTGTGGTTTGGGTGGTGAATTGAAAATGGGAAACGGGAATTGGAAAAGGATATAGGGGAAGAACATAGAGGATATAGAGGATCTACATCAGTATGGCTTCATGTCTGCCAGAAAGATTGTATATTAGGGGCAATTTCGTTAGTTTCTTTTAATACATTGCCAGATGCAGAGGTCTAATACATTGCCTCTTTCTGCAATGCTGTACTCATATAGGGGGAAAAGACCCATTTGTTTGCCTTTGGTTAATAAGTGTTACTCTCAAAAGGAAACCTGGGTCTTTTGTGACTTAGCGATGTGCATATCTTTCCTGACATTTCAGTCTTACGTAGCACTGAACGAATTTGTGAATTTACAGTTAATTGTCAGATAGTCCTTTTAAGAGTTTTTGTTTATTTTGCTCTTGTCCTGTTTCCCTTCTACGGTTAAAAACCACTCAATCTGGTTTTCCAGGTCTTTGTCCTGTCAGTTGTTCTTTGACCTTCTGGCTCTTCCTTTGGAGGCTACCCGTTGTTTTGAACGAAGCTTTTAGCACGGGTATTTATTCAACCACACGGGATTTACTTTACGTTAATTGATGTACAACCTTTCAGATATTTTTTTTTTAAATTTGGTGTTCCATCGAGAATACTTGTTGCTGTAGAAAAAGGGAGAGTGATATCAAGTCATTCCATAATACCATCTGATCAAATTTGACCCGAACCCGGACATTTTCATGTATTTTAAGATAGATAGATAGATAGATGTTTTATTCATAATTCAATTTTATAATTAGTCTATAATGTAGTTTTCAAAACAGTTATGTGGCGTCGCATAGCCGTCTGACATTTTCATGTATTTTAATACAAATCTTTATTATCGCCTTCAAAATAGGCTCCTTTTGATTCAATACAAGCATTCCAACGGTTTATCCAATTTTCCATACACTTTCTGTAGGCCTCTGCCGGAATGGCCTTTAGTTCCTTCAGCGAATTTTTTTTAATGGCCTCAATCGACTCATGGGGCGTTCCGCGGAGTGGATACTTCAGTTTCGGAAACAGGACTGGCGAATACGGTGCCTGAGCGATGTTTCGATGAGTTTCGTTTCGTGTTTGTAGACGCCTCATAACGGCCAAGTAGTATACCTTATTGACTGTTTGACCCGGTGGAACGAATTCATATGGTGAACCACACCATGGTAATCTAAGAAAACGATAGCATTACCTTGATTTTCGACCGACTTTGCCGTGGTTTTTTCGGTTCCGGCTCATTTTTGGCGCGCCATTCGCTAGATTGTTGGGCAGTTTCGACGTTGTATTCATGAACCCACGTCTCGTCACCAATAATGATGCGTTTGATGAATGTAGGGTCATCAGCTACGTTGGCAAGCATCTCTTTCGCGACCTCTACTCGACGTTGTTTTTGTAAAAAATCGCCAGACAAGCTTTTTGCGTCGTAAACAAATAGCTGCCAAACACTCACTAATTGACATATCTCGATCAGACTTCACACGAATGTCAAAGTAGGTTGTACTAACCTAGGAAAAAAATGTTACGGATTCGGGTTACGCGCGCAGTTTAAATTGACCAGTCCGGGTCAAATTTGATCAGATGGTATTATCGGCAGCTCTTCTGTTGTTTGTGGTGCTTTCCGAAACAGTTATTAGCAGCGAGGCATGGTGCCTTCTACTCGTTCTAGGATTACCGATGTTTGGCATGATCCTTGTCAAGGCATCGTGTCAATCAGCTAGCCATAAGGTACTGGCTAGCTTGGAAGTAATGATATTATTTAAGACTCTGATCTTCAAAGAACACTTCTTCCTGCGCTTGACTCACTTTCTCCAACCACAACTTGATAGTTGTGATTGGAGAAAACATTGGCGCACATTTCGGCATATTCCGGTTCTTTAGCGATCACAACCGCCGCTATATCCTCCGCGAACCCAACTATTGTCACCTGCTTGGGTACGGGCAAGTCTGAAATGTACCATAACAAAGGGCTACAAATGGATTCCTATGGAACATCTGCTGACACTTTGTATTCTTTCGACCATTCACAAGTTTCATATTGTAGAACTCGGTGTGAGAGGTAGCTCTTAATAATTCCAGCCAAATAATCAGACACGCCAATCTTTTGCAAAGATGCGTCGATGTACCTCCCTCTAGCATAGTTAGGCATTCTTGACATCCAGTGTAACCAAAGCACAATACTTATCCTCACGTATTGCCTGTCTTGCCAGGCCAGTCACTGTCAGACGGAATTGTGGTTAATAGTGGATCGCGCTCTTCGGAAACCGTACAGACCTGTCGATTCGTTAGACCTCCTTTTTCCTTCACAATTTGGGATAGGCGGTCGAAGATGATCGGCTCGAACATTTTCTCTTCGGTGTCCAATAAGCGAATTGAGCGTTCGCCCGGCGCCTTGTTGGGTTTTGCCAGCAAACTCAGTTTCTGTCTTTTCTAAGCCCCAGGAAATGTTCCTTCCGCCAAGCAGGCCTCAAACGACCCAGTGAACTTCTCTGGTATCGTACCAACTACGAAACGCCGCTTTCAACTCCTTGTTAGGGACTCCATCTGGCCATGGCGGAACCGGAACTCTTCTAATTCTGGATGAGGTTTTGTCCACCAAAGACGTGGATGGCGCCAGTAGAATTAAGGGATCTGGAAAACAAAAATTCTGGTCACCGTAGGATGTGTTATTTTATCTCCGGTGGCTGTTCGCAAGGAGGCGAATTTTCATGGTAGGAAGGCGTCACAACGCGTCCTTACATTCACATTGTTATGAAAATTTGTTCAACTAATTTGACTGTGTGCTGATGCTCATGATTTAGCTGATATTCTACAAGAATAAATCCGCGAAGCCAATAAAAGAGGGTTTTTTTCCACCATCTGAATATCGTTTCAATCCATGGATTTTTAGCCTGGTTGATTTGGTTCAACTGTCCTGCCCTACGGCGAATTTTCGGAGCAGTTTACAACCGAGATGGATGGCGCATCTGGTACAGCCATTAGTTATATGAACTCTACGACGAGCTGGAAGTTTCGAAAATCGTCAAACTACAAAACCTTCAATGGGCAGGGTATGTATTACGAATGAACGATGCCTAAAAAAGTAATGAACGGACGACGAGTTGACGGAGCGAGACTGCCATCAAGACCAAGAGCTCGTTGGGAGAGCTCAATATTTGCTGACGCCGAGCAGCTACTGGGCTTCCAAGATTGGAGGACGCAGTCACGTGACTTAGATAATTAGAAGACGACGATCCAAGCGGCCAGAGCCCTACGTCGGGTGTTGCGCCACGATGATGACGATGATTTGGTTCAGGTTTAGCCAGTAGTGCAATTTTTTGGATATTTGTCTTCACTCGGTTCAGGACTATTAAGTAGCGAAATTGATTACACTTTGTTTCAAGGAATTACAATTAATGATAGAAAGACTCCACCAATATTTAGAAGCTGGAATTCACTACAGAAAGAGTAGATTATGAATGTACGGAAGAGTTGCGATGATCGAACTTTGATTACAGCTTAACTCTCCGAGACCTCAGCAATAATATCCTGTGGAGAAGCTTTCGTTTGATCACAAAGACATTTTGAATTAGTGAACCTCGTTTGTCTCATGGAGTTTTCAACAAATCGAACGTAGGCCGTTGGTTCCGATTATCGTCACCCGGGCTGTTAGTGAGCCAGTTATAAGGGACAACATTTCCTCGGTCTAATCGCGCCTACTTTAATCCTAATCGATTCTAGCCGCCTCGTCATCAGGACTGTGTTTTTAACCCTCATTGATCCTTATCTGTTGAATGGTTGTCTATTACCGCAGATCACTACAAAGTTTTATACATTTTTAGAATTTTTCACATAATTTCAAACCCGCTGTCCTCTTGGTTGACTCTAATAGGTTGAGTCGTGTACATGAACTGCTAATAGGCACCACATTAACTATAGCTTGATTTATATTTTACAACTTCTCTTCAATTTTGAAAAGGCAAATTGCTTAATTTGAAGAGAGTTTACGCAGCCAGCCTATACCGATACGAAGCATTAGTAATACAGGGAAGTCATCCCACTTAGGTTAAACATGTCCTACAAAGCTGCAAAAAAAAACTGCAATTACCATGCCCGGTAGGACATAACCAACGACAATACATGGTGTAGAAAGCAACAGATACCTTTTAAGCTTCATCTTGCTAACTGAAATGTTTTCCAGCTTCCCTACCTATTGTCGATGTGTTTGCAACTTTTTTTTCAGCAGCTATAGCTTCAGTCCACGAAAGCGGAAATATTCTACTCGACAATTCAACAAACAAAATCTACAAGAACCGCGCCACTAGCATTTCGGCAATTGCAACAATCGAATATTTTAAAATTCTACAGGGACAAAACTTTCCGCCCACTCACAGATTTTCCGACGAAGTTTTGCAACCATTTTCCTCTTCCTTTGTTTTGTTTCCTTTATTTGATATTCCATTGGAAAATTTGCCAATTGCAATGGATATTGCTCACTGTCCATTTTAATGAATAGCAAGGGAATTTTTTTTTTCCCTCTCCCCCACCGGTAGCAGTCTGAACATTTCCTGGAGCCTTGGTGGACTCGGGGCTCGCACACACATATACAGGACTAGTTTCGTGCCCATTAGACAAACTAAACTGGCGGATGTACATTTGATGGAATCCCTGAAGTCGCTGACTGATCCAGAACACGAAGACTCCTCTGTGGACAAGAAAAAAAGAGGTTGAATTGGAAAAATACATGGCGGAACATGGGAAAAATGGTGCGAGGTACCAGTGCGGAGAAAACGATGAAAATGTAAAAACTCTGCACTTCTTGTATGCACTCCTGCAAATTGAAACTGAAAATTGACGGGCATCGGGACTTCACCTCTATCCGCGAAGTATCTTGGCATTTCGCTGTTTTTCCCTCGTCCACTAGTATCGTAAACAGTGGCAAAACATTTTGAGAGTTTTTGTTGTTTTTTTTACCAATTTTTTTTCAACTCTTTTTAAATTCTGGGAAATTGCATTGGAAAAATAAAAACAATAAGAGGATGAAAATGGGAAGAACGAATTTGAAACATAAATGCAAAGAGTGAGAGCGATAGAAGAAAAAAAAATTAAAAAGTTTTGCCGAATTGTTAAAGTTATTTTACGAATATGCACTCGTACATCTAAGCCGGGGGTTGTAATGAAAATTTTCAACAAAGTTTAAGCTTTCGCGAAAATTCAATGAGTATACGCGGAAATTTCTTGCTTCTAATACAATGGGAGGTTTTTTTTTTTATATTTTCATTTGGCGTCCATTGAAAAATAAAAAATAAACCCGTCCGAAGCACTGCACACCAATTTGGTCTCTCCTGCGCATTTTTAACGGTAAAAAAAAAACAATTAAAAGTATGGAAATTTACTGATTCAGTCTGCCATTATGATGGTTTTTTCGGTGTTAATACAATACCTTCTGCGCGGATATTATTTTTACACCCTAAGGTGAATTTCAAAATGTCCCGAGTGGATGAAATATTATCCAGCAAAACGACTAAAAATATTGTCAATACTGTGAATCTCTGAACAATTTTAATTTAATGGCAAAAAGCCCGGGCAACACAAACTTGTCAACGTAACCGTTGCCATTGGCGGCGCGCGGCGCATAGTGGTCAAAAATCCAGAAAAGTTGACCAAATGTTAAAAATATTTGGTGTACAACTTTGCTTCCGCCGTTTTCCGACAGACTGCTGCATCGGGGAGGGCTGGTCAAAATACGTAGTTCAAAAGTGTCACAAAGTGAGTTCGGACGTCTGTGAACGTATCGACATCCCCGCATTAGTAAAAGTTGTTCGAATTTTTAATAAGATTCGCGATTCAAAATGTCTCGAGCCAAGTACTCGTCATTTGCGGGAAGTTTTGATATTCAGCTTCCATTTGAAAAAAACTGCAGCTGAAGCTCATCGAATACTCTCAGATACTTACGGTGAGATTGCTCTGAGTGACAGAACATGTCATGAGTAGTTTCAACGTTTTAAAAGTGGCGATTTCAATGTCGAGGACAAGCATGGTGGTGGGAGAGAAAAAAATTTCAAAGACGACGAATTGGAAGCGCTGCTCGATGAAGATTCGTGCCAAACGCAAGAAGAATTCGCTAAATCACTGAGAGTGACTCAGCAAGCCATCTCGAAACGCCTCAAGGCCATAGGTATGATTCAGGTTCCGTACGATTCCTCAATATCTCTGGGTTTTAAACCCAGAGATATTGAGCGGCGATTATTCGCATGCGAACAACTGCTTCAAAGGCAAAATCGGAAGGAATTTCTACATCGCATCGTAACCGGCGACGAAAAATTGGTGCGTTACGATAATCCCAAGCGCAGAAAGTCATGGGGAATGCCCGGACATGCCTCAACGTCGACGGCGAAACCGAATATTCACGGCGCCAAGGTTATGCTTTGCATTTGGTGGGACCAGCTCGGTGTGATATACTACGAGTTACTGAAACCGAATGAAACTACGAGTATCACAGGAGATCGGTACCGAACGCAATTGATGCGTTTAAGTCGAGCATTAAAGGACAAACGACCACAGTACCAAGAGAGACACGACAAAGTCATCCTCCAGCTTGACAATCCTCGGCCACACATCGCAAAAGTGGTCAAGACATACTTGGAAATCCTGAAATGGGAAATCTTGCCCCACCCGCCGTACTCCCCAGACATCGCTCCTTCCGACTACCATCTGTTTCGTTCCATGGCGCACGGCCTGGCTGATCAGAATTTTCGTTCTTTCGAGGAAGTCGAAAAATGGATCCAATCATGGATCGCGTCGAAAGACGCCTCCTTTTTCCGAGATGGAATCTAAAAATTGCCGGAGATATGGGCGAAAGTTGTCGCTAGCGATGGAGAGTACCTTGAATAATACATCTGTAAGTACTTTTCGACAATTAAGCTTTTAATTGCAGGAAAAAACGGCGGAAGCAAAGTTGTACGCCCAATATTAAGATTAAGATTTGTAATGGACGGTTTGGTGGGCATCCGAAGATGCTGGTGGGGACTAGGCTCGTCTCAGGTAGCATAGTGACCGTGAAGGTCGGGCCGTGCCATCTGGCGAAGAAAAAGGCCCCTCAACGAGCTAAGCAGCGGCCTATGCTTGCTGTAGCTCAGTTCGGGAGATGTGGGTGGGGTTTTCGCCGCTCGTTGCCCCTGTCCTTTACCTATTAACAAAAATTCATAGGCCTGAGGAAGACAACACAAACAAGGGAGACAAAAATGGGAAATACAAAAAATTGTCGATAATTATGGAATGGTTGGCGGACGGATCAGACGCCCAAGCGGTCGAATCTGGGTCCGGGTGTAATGGGAACCTCGGCCTCTGGTTTCGTACCACCAACAGATCACTACTCATCAGGTGCTGCTTCGATCTGCCGGGGGGAGCAGCACTACCAGACCATAATATGGTTCATTACAGGTGGTTCATTACAGATTCTGCTGAAAATATTTACTCGGAGGTTTTGAGGTCGCTGATTGCGAATCTGAAGTCAAAATTGTAGAAAACAAAACGGTGGATCGAGAATGGCACCACTGTTTCCTATAAATGCGTTTAGTCTTGTTCAAAGTTACTATCCTGGAGTTTTTGGGGTCGCTGATTGTGAATCTAAAATCAGGATTGTTAAAAATATAATAGCGGATTCAGAATGGCAACACTGTTTTGAAAACATTCGTTCGATTATCCCGAAAGTTACTATTGGGGGATTTTTGCGGTCGCTGATTGCAAATCCGTAGTGAAAATAGTAAAAAACAAAATGGGGGGCCAGAATGGCAGCACTGTTTTCAATAAATACCTTCGATCTTCCTGAGAGTTACTATTCACTAGTCTTTGGGATCGCTGATTGCAAACCTGAAGTCATAAATTGTGAAAAGAAGTAAAAAAAATGAAACCGGAATATAGAGGGCTACGCCCGCAATCCGAGGGTTTTGTAGCAAGCGCTTATTTTGGTATATAAATATCGGCTCCTTGCTCTTGTTGATACCACTCAGATGGACAAAAAAAAACATAATTAAAGTGTCTTACCCACTTACATTTTACATGCCAATTCATATTACGTGATTGTAACGAAACTTAGAACATATTATTGCCTAAGGTGTTGGTTATCGTTGGCCATCAGTACTTTTGACCTCGAAAGTGTTTAAGGCATGCAGGGATGTGCTAACTGTAACTACATAAATTTCATAATTCTAACAGTCTCGAACTAATATTTTCTCCTCCCCCACTATTCCCCTTTCTACAAATTTCAAGAAAATGCGAAAAAATGGAATTTACTCAACATTACCTTTCTCACGACACCTCACTTGCCTATAACAGTCGATAAAAAAAATTGACCTTAATTTCGCCTCTACGTGGACCCCTCCCCCCTTCCACCCGGTAAAGTTTGCCAATTACGACGCAGCGCCCCCAACTAATCTTTACCCTTTCAAAAATGATTAATTAAATAACTGCAATTCGCACTACGAAAAACAACATGAAAGTAGTACTCACACCTATGAGGCCGGTAGATGTAATTTTTGTGTGGATAGTGTCAAAATGTCTAACTTTAAATGAATGTACTATTATTAAATATTATGTGATTATAATGAAACTTAGAGATATTATTGCCAATGATGTTAGTTATCATTGGCCATAAATATTTTTGACCTCGGGTGTGCTTAAAGCGTGCAGGAGTATGCTAACTGCAACTATATAAATGTACTATTATTAACCTTTTTTGATGAGATATCAAAATTCTACGATTTTCGGTTTTCTATACTAGTAAAATGCAGCTTTTCTGCAAATTTTCATATTTCTAAGTATAACGGTATCGAAATGCGAGGGGGGGGGGGGGGGACAAACTCGGATCACATATTTTCCCCTCTATCTCTTTTCCCCTTTTTTTAAATTTGATGAAAATACCGGAAATGAAATGTACTCGGTGTTACCTTTCTCATGATACCCCACTTGCCTATACCAGATGAAAATTTTTTTTTTACCTTCATTTCCCCTCTATGGGGACATCCCCTTAAAGTCAGCCTATTACAACGAATCGCTTTCTCCGGCGAATTATAATAATTCTACATACTCCCACAAAATTTCATGTATGTAGCTTCAGCCGTTCGTGAGATATTTCATGGACAGACGGACAGACGGACAGACATTTGACCGATTTCATAAGGGTTTTGTTTTTAATACAAAACCCTAAAAACATATCCAGAATGGCAACAATTTTCTGTAAATACGCTAAATTAATTAATTCAATTTATTTTTCCTCTTCTCCATTTCAAAGGGTGGTTTCAGGATTATGAAGGATGCGAAGAAAATAATATTGGTATGGTTTAAAAACAGAAAACATTTTATTTACATTTTAATAAAAAAAAATCGTGCCCATCATCAGTTTCGTGCATTACAAATGATTCGATTTTCGAGGCAAACGAGTATGAATCGTCAAGTGAATCGTTATGCTGTGAATTAGTAGGAACGATTTTGAAGGTTTTTCCGGCAGTGTTATATGCAAGATGGTCACCAGGTGGTGTTTATGGGGACTGAGCCGGAAGTTTGCCAAACTGATCGTGAACATGCTTGTTACAGCTCAGTTCGGGAGATGCGGGCGGGATTTTTACCCCTATTTACCCCAGCCATCACTTAGATAACGTCACGTGGCTTGGAGGTAGACAAAACGACAAAAGAATGAGGTTGGGTCCCATCGACCCAGAGAAACTAGTAAGAAATGTAATCAATAGCCGTCGACCGGCTAATGATGTTGTAAACCCTTGGCCTCTAAAACCAAAAAACAAAATTCCAACCAATGACACCCCATGGCCGACAAGAAAATCGGTGTTGCCGTAACTCCGTCTGACTGCAAAAAAAAAAAAAAAAAATATGCTACACCGTCGTTCCTGGACCTCGCTCGCACCAACCATCTTCTCATCAAGATCCAAATAATACAGCATCTAATGTTTGCTGGGATTGGTGCCCTCCACGCTTTACTTAAATAGGCGCACTCCTTCTGCACTGCTCGCTCTGACAGGTATGTCACATAGCCATGTCAATGTACAGCATCAGCGGTTCCCACAAAAGAAACGGAGATAGGGAGAACAGGCATCCGTCTATGTGCACGGTCACAGAGGCTTCATTTTGTCTCAATAAGACAATTACCGTCACTCTTCTTAGATACTTGGGTTTGCTCCTAAAACGGCGATTCCCAACAAAAATTCCGCTTTGGATGACATATTAGGGATCCCAAACGCAACTCGTTGTTCTGGTAGGGATATTTCCATCGAGTCTGAGTCTAAACATTGCCGGGGTTGTATGCGCGGCGTAATTTTCCGCTGTTTGTATACGGCACAACATCTTGGCAAATTCCTTACTGACCCGAAATCTACTTCTAATTTACCATGCTCGTTGCGAATTCGACAATGTAATTCTAAGCTTTTCACGTCGGCGCAAGGGGGAATTTTTAATAACCCCCTCCTTCCTGTGACTGTCGCTGGTAACGTCAATTTTTGCGTCGGCCACCAAAAACGCTTGGACGAACTCGTTCCCGGGTCACAAGCAACTCCACTAAGATGCTGCCGCGGCTCTGATGACCATAACCATCGTCAGAACAATGCTTTTCGAAGGCCAAAATGTACGTCCCAATGGCATCTTAAACAATTTTTTCTTTCATCGGAGTCGGGAATTTTCGTCCTCTGAAAGCCCAAATAAAAAGTTAAAACGCCTCCGATGGCGTTGTCGGATCTCGGGCAACTCTTCGCGAGGAGGGGTTTCTATATCTTTCTAATTTGTGCGCCGACTTGCAAAAACTCAGCCGTTGATTGGGCAGTCTTCTCTCTGGTTGACGGCTTTTAATTCCAACCACTACTAACATGAAGTTAGTAGTGACTGGATTAATGGATGGCGCGTGAAAATATTTTAAATTTGCGGCGTTCATTACAGCCGCTTCTGAATGCTTGAAACGAACGGATCCGATGTAACCAATAGGCAGTTCTATATTTGCTTCGCGAAAAGCATCCACGAAATCTTCTTATGTCCTTATTTCGTGATTCTTGCGCATCATCAGAGAGTTTACCAATTGGCAACAAGGCATGGGAAATTATCTCCAGGTCGTGATTCGGCAATCGGAAATTCGGCTGTAATACCCTGGGTAGGTTAGGTTAGGTAAAGGGGCTGCCATGCTACCGCATAGCACACTTAGACCACCTCTGGGTCCATTGTGAAACCGCCAAAGTCACCTACTTAAACCTAGGCGACAAACCAGCCTGTGCTACCAATACAGCGATTGAGCTGCATTACACTCGTATCTTTTAGGTCCTCCAGTTCCCGGAAAAACCAGGAACCCAGAAATTTGTGAGGAATACGAAGCTTCCAAGCAAGCTCTCCTATAGGACAGTGCCCCGTAATAACCCCCACGACTTTGCCAATGTGTTTCCTGTTCAGTGAAAGCAGTGTGGTGGATGGACTAGGGTCAAGTTTCGGCCAAATCGACTTCGTTGTTTGGCACGTATCGCCGTTTAGTCATCTCATGTTCGCCCTGTCAATCGCAGTGGCCTTGATGACAAGTTTGCACGACGAGGCAGGCATTATGATGTTTACGCGGTCCCCCTCAATAACTCCGGTTGTCCCCTCCCGAGCCAGCTCATCCGCCTCGCGGTTGCCTGCGAAGCCACAGTGGCTCGGTATCCAGCAGAGCGTAATGTTGAAGAAACCACCCATCTCCCTGAGGGCTAAGCGACAGTTCGCGATGGTTTTCGATGTGGTCAGGACGGAGTCAAGTGATGGAATTGCAGCCTGACTGTCCGTGTAAATAGTAACGTCCCTCGTGGTCACAACATGAGTTCCCAGCCATGTCAGACCGTCCAGGATTGCCGAAACCTCCGCCTGCAGGACACTACAGAAGTCGGGAAGACGGAATGACAAGTTAATTCCCAATCCCTCCGAATAGATACCAGCCCCAACTCCGCCGTCGGTCCTAGAGCCATCCGTGTAGATGACAATGGAGTCGGTGGTCATGAGCGTGTTAACACCCCATAGATCCCTCGACGGAATCAAGCTGGTATGGTTCTGGTCAAAAACGTATTTTGCACATGTATAAGCAGTCTCCGCAGGGAGATCTAAGTTGCCCAATATAGTCGAGTGTCCACACCTCAACGTGCGCCACTGGCCAGTTTCGCGAAGGCGTAAAGCCGTGTTAGCCGCCAGCTGTTCGCCGCAAATATCCAGAGGTAGCAGACCGAGCACCATGTCCAATCCGGCTGACGGAGTTGTTCTAAATGCCCCCGTTATAGCCAGCGCCGCTAGCCTTTGTACCTTACTCAGTAGATTACAGTAGGCCGCTACTCGGAGTGCCGTCCACCACACACTAATTCCGTGCAGTAGTATAGGACGTACGACAGCTGTGTATATCCAATATACAGCTTTAGGTTGCAGGCCCCAGTTCTTACCTATGGCATTTTTGCACGAGTAGAGGGCAACAGTAGCTTTCTTGGCCCGCTCTTCAATGTTAGGCTTCCACCTTAGTTTCATGTCAAAAATGAGACCAAGGAACTTAGCTTTGTCGGTGAAGACCAGTTTAATGCCCTCCAGTGTAGGAGGTTCAATAGGAGGAATCGCGCGTCTTCTAGTGAAGAGCACAAGCTCCGTCTTAGCCGGGTTATTTCCGACGCCGCAGAGGTTAGCCCACTCTGTTAAAATAGAAAGGGCATTCTGCAGTAACCCGCTAAGGACATCAGGAAACTTACCTGTGACAGCGATGGTAACGTCATCTGTATACGCAATAGCTTTGCACCCAACCTCTTCCAGTTTTAGAAGCAGTCTGTTGATCCCTACATTCCAAAGCAGTGGAGACAGTATTCCCCCTTGCGGGGTTCCCCTACAGACATTCCTACAAACCGACGATGTAAAATACCTAGGGTAGCGTGTATGCGCCGAGATGTCAGCGTTATGTTAACGAGTTTGCAAAGCGACTCATCAACCTGAAGACCCAGAAGTGCCTCAATAATCGCACTAGGTCTAATATTATTGAAAGCACCCTCAAAATCCAGGAATGCAACCATTGTGTATTCCTTTTGATCAAGAGATTTCTCAATATGAGAGACCAAAGAGTGCAAAGCCGTGTCCACCGACTTACCTTTCCAATAGGCATGTTGCGACGTGGACAAAAGCAGTGGCGGGATAGTATCCCGCAAATGGATGTCAACCAGTCTCTCTAATACTTTCAACATAGTTGAAGAGAGACTAATTGGTCGGAGATCGTTTGGGCGCGCGTGCGAACCTCTACCCGTTTTCGGGATAAAGATCACCCGCACGTCCCTCCAAATGCGAGGAACGTACACCAGCTCCAGGCAGGCCCTTAGGATACACTCTATCCAAGGATATACGATGTCCATGCAATGCTGCAAGTCCGCAGGAATGATACCATCAAGTCCAGCCGACTTATAAGGTTCAAAGCTGGAGATTGCCCAGACAATCTTTTCCCGAGAGAGAATGGATGCACTGTCACATGGCGCTATGTGGCAAGTGGAGGGGTCCCTCAGCGGGGCCGCAACCGAACTTCCAGGGAAATGTGTGTCGAGTAGACACATGATGGTTTCCTCGCTCGTAGACGTCCAAGAACCGTCTTCGCTTTGAAGAAAAGTTGGCATAGATGGATTTGACGCTAGGATTTTCCGAAATCGAGAGGTTTCGCAGGATCCTTCGATACGTTCGCAGAAGCTCCTCCATGCATTGTGTTTAGTTCCTCTTAGCTCTTTCTTGAAAGAGTTGAGATGTTTTTTTATATGAGTGCCAATCCGACTCCAGCCTTGAAGCCTTAGCCTTATTAAAGCTTCTTCTACACACAGCCCTAAGTTCGGAGATTCTAGTACTCCACCAGGCTGGTTTTTTCTTTCCTGCATGTGAGGTAACCGGACATGATGAAGACACCGCTGCCTTCATAGCATCCGTGAAAGTATTTACCATATCATCCAGCTCCCGTTCGCTGCAGGGCTGACCTGATAGTGGAGGTAGCCCTTCATAAAGAGCATCACAATACTGAGGCCAGTTAGTCTTCTTGCGATTTATAATGGGTTGAATTGCTTCAGCACGCTGGGTGAGACTCAACTGGAGGTATCGATGATCAGAGAAGGAGTGTTCCGACGACACTCTCCAGGGTAGAAGTCAACGTATTTTCGTGCAGTCTGTAAAAAATATTCCTTAAACTTAGCGGAACCTATGTATATCATGTTGTTGTTGCTAATTGCCTTGACCGCTCCAGGCGCGTCTTACATTTCTATGCCTTGTTAACGTTTCGATAGCATATCTATTTTTCGGACGTGCAGTTGCTATCATGCTTCTTCTATCCGCGCCGTCTTTATACTGACAAGCTCGGTTCGCAGTGGGAGTTCTATTAGTACCCACAGTCAGTTTTTGCTCGCGCTGAGGAATAAAGTTCCATTCTCTAGATCGTTGAGCTGTCACTGCACAAACACGGCCACCGAGTGCGTCAACCTATATTATAAACCACACGAAAGGACCTGTAGAACAACATGGAATTGATGAATTAATTACTTGTCGAGGCCTGTGATTGTAGCTGATTCGGTTAAGTGCTGGAAAAATCGACGTGCTTTTTCTTCATCGCTTGTACTTTCATATCCGGGTTTTGAACGATCAACAGTAAGTCCCAGTTTCGAACGGAAGTCCCGAACGGAATGTTTTTTTATGTATCCTCTGTACGTGCTTACCACTGTTTAATTCTATGCTTATAAGACAGATGCAAATAGCATTAAAAAAAAGCATATCTATGCGTGGAAAGTCGTAAGACCGAATCTGCATTGATTTTCCTTGACACCATGATCTCGACATTATCGAAATCTTTCGGCGTAGTACTGCATAAAAAGCAACGTAACGCTAATTTGGTACTATTTACCGCATCGTGAATGCTATATTGAACGTTACTGAAAACAACATCCCTTGAACTAACCATCCAAATAACCCGTTCGGCTGCATGTGTTCCCTAAATAATTGTCATCCAATCAACTAGTGCCTCCCGCTCCCTGAAATAACACAACTCTGAATGACAAATCGCTTATTTTTGTCACACATTCTCCCTGACTTTGACAATAACAAATTGATCGTTAGATATATAAAAACATGCATCCCGGACGACAACAAACAAGAAACGAATGAAAATTCTATAATATTTCTTGTATATGTGATAAATCGACCAGTAATTCCGTCCATTTGGAAAAAAAAGGTGCCCGGAAAATCCATTGAACCATCTCCATTGAAATAGCTCGGTAAGTTTAAAAAAGGTCCCTGACTCCTTCCATCGTCTGGATGTCCAAATTCTCGGCTAGTGTGGGGTATGTTTTACAGTCGCTTACCGAACTCACGTCACGTTCCCATGAAAACAACCGTGCCGCCTCCTATAAAGTCCGAGCTCCTGTTGTCGTTTCATGTTCTCCGTATCCTTAGAAGAAGTTGTTTTTCAGAAGAATTCCATTCAATCACATAAATCTCCGGTACGTCATGTTTCTTGTGTTCAACACTACATCATACCAGGCTGAAAAATCCTTCATGTGAGACACATTTCATAAGGATTCGGTCGTCGTCACCACACCCCTTTGCAACTCGCTGCTTTTTCCTGACCGTTCGAAGTGGCCTTTGGGCGGGTGCCACATGGTTATATGTGTGTGTCGAGCCTTATTACTTATGCGAACCCTTCCTCAGCAGTTGAAGTTTTTATTGGGAATTGTGGAAGGCTCAAAAGTACTTTGTTTGGTCCCGAAGTTGGTCCCTGTTCAATTTCAATAGACCGCGGTCGAATGAGTTCCTTTTGGGTTTTTCGCAATTTTTGTCGATGCGAATTGCAAATCTTCTGAAGTAGGTTCGGCGTTAGGTTTACGAGTGTTTTGTAAGACGGATTGTGTGCCAAGGACACCAGGAAAGGACGAATAAAAGACGGATTTTCGTCGTCTTGTTTGATGATCTTTACTTATTGAGCAATAACAGGGAAATGTTCTTAACCGTTTAGGCGTGTGAGGGACTACGGGCGATCTGATATGAATAATGGATAGAATGGGTCTGATGTGTTGTGGATGTTGAAATTGAACTTGTCGCAAGATCTAGATAGAGTGGTTTGCTGTAATGGCATCCGGGGACCACAAGGTCCATGGGAGTTTATTTCGTTCCGGGTATCGTCCCAACTTACGAGAGAAGTGGATCATTTCGCTGGCGATATTTTGTTTTAGGTATTTGCCCAGACAGTCGACGAGATTACTCGAATTATGTATCTTAGTCGACATTAGAGCTGCAGCAGTTCACAGACGATTAACGTGTTGCCGAAAGGGATTTATGGTATTGGTATAGACTTCAGCCTTCATTTTCTTCCTGTATCAGCGCAGGACTACAATACAAAATTGAGGTTCAAGCAAAATGAGCGAGAGAGCCTCCAGTACATGGATGTAGCTGATGAGTCATTAAAAATGAGCATAGGGCATTTTGTGCTGGCCAAGTCCCCTTGGATGTTAAATCGTGAGCTTATGAGTTGTTAAGTCGCTCCATATTCATCATAGTTCTAATAGCGCTGTCCACAGCACTTTTCACAATTTTGCCGGCTACCATCTGTGAACTGTGGGGCGACCGGTAGCGCAGTGTGTTGAAGCATCAGTCTCATGTTTGACTACCGGCGTTTCGGGTTCGAATCCCGTCCACGACGATGTTCGTGGCCATGGATGTGGAGGAGGTGCATGCTGGCAACTGCATTCTCCGAAACCAGTTTATGCCAACGAAACGTCAACTGGGCCACATGGAACAGTTGACGCGCTATGCCCCTTGTGGGGCATAGGGCACTTGAGTATCTGTGAACTGTCAACTTCGTTAGCAACATTGATACTGACAGAATCTCATGTCATCTGGTTGAAACGTTAACTACACATTTAACGTATCAAATATACGCAGATAGTTTAAACCCTTATGTGCTAATTAGATTTTCGGCAGAAGTAATCGCATAAGCAGAGGCATCGGCTGTGTATTAGGTAATCGGCTTTGCGAGCCACTTTGAATGCAATGCAGCGACTATGGCAGCACAAAGTACGCCAATGCGTAAATTGTGATTATTCTAATTATTTTGCAAAAAAAATATTGAAAATATTTTCTAATTTTTAACAACAAAACAAAGCTCGACCGGTAGCTCAGTGCGTAGAGGCGTCAGTCTCATGTCTGACTACGGTCGTTACGGGTTCAAGTCCCGTCTACGGTGTTCGTGGCCATGGATGTTTGTGTCGTCTTTCTCCTATGGCGCTTATTGTTATACGAGTACATAAGCCACAACATCTCCCGACGTCATCTAAATGGAAGTAGGAGGTTACGTTAGGTTAGGTTATATGGGCTGCCATGGGGTTCCACGGCACACTTAGACTCGGAATTAAGTTCTTTGCATTACCACAAGGAAGTGTCTTGTCGCTGGTGCCTACTAGTTAAAACCAGCCTTAACTTTTAATAAATCCATGGGGCCGGCTAATCTCCATATCTGCCAATTCTCCAAGATTTGCATAGAAGAATTCACCAAGGTTTGCCCTTCTTTTACTTGCCAGTGCGGGACAGTCGCACAATAGATGTGAAATGCTACCTTCCTCGTCCTCGCAGCTACGACATAAGTCGTTGTAGGGGAGCTGTAGCAATCTGGCATAATCTCGAATAAGGCAATGGCCGGTGATGACCTCCATCAAATTGCCAATATTTGTCTATCCATTGACAGAAGCCTGGTTGTATTTGCAGGGTCCAAACTGGGCTACAGTGATCTAGCTGTACCACAAGTGTCACCAGCTTCCCATCTAGCGTTAGTCCTCCTACTCGTCTCGAGCTTGAGTACAAGTTTACATGCATCCATTGGCATTCTAATGCTGTGGCGATCCTGGAAAATTACATCAGTTGCTACCCTTCGAGCCAACTCGTCTTCTTTTAAGTTCTCTTCAAAGCTCTATATTCCGGAATTCAGCACAGAGTGATGTTAAAGTGATCGCCCTTCCCAGAAGCGCGGATCAACATTCCTCCACAGTTTTCGATGTATTCTTGAAGAGCTCCAGGGACCTTATCGCAAAGATACTGTCCGTAAATATGATAATATCCTTGTCTGATACGACATATCGTCCGAGCCATTTTAGAGTGACAGCAATTGCCGCAACCTCCGCTTGGAGAACACTTCAGTGATCTGGAAGGCGTAGGGAGTGGCAGATATTTAGCTTGCCAAAATATATACCAATACCCTCTCCTCGGGCACCTTTGGCGTCCTCTGTACATATTCCTACTATGGACTCCGGTCGCGGTATCCCATTTTATCCCAATGAATTCGTGGAAGTATCAGACTAACATGGTCTTTAGCAAGGTGTTATTCGATAGAGTGTAATCAGTGACACTTGTTCCAAGTGTTTTCTTTTCAAGATTCTTGAGTGACCGGTGTTTGAAGCAGTCCATAGCTTGGTTTGCCGAAGCCGGACCGCCGTGCATATAGCTATCTGCTTGCCAGATCCAGGGATGGCAAAGTATAATTTCCAGGGCAGCTGACGGAGTTAATTTCATAACTCCACATATGTCGATGCAAGCAGCTTACGGTTGGCCACCGTGGTTAGTGCGTTCCACCAGACTACCACACCATACACCAGTATTGGACGTATTACTGTCACAAATAGCCAGTATACGACCTTCGGCTGTAGACTCCATCTTTTCCCAATGATCCTCTTGCTGGAGTAGAGTGCTATAGTTGCTTTATTTATTATTCCCTGGACATCTAATTTCCAGTTAAGCTTCCTGTCTAGGATTAACCCCAAGGATTTCGTGTTCGCTACCAGCAACAGCTTCGTTCCGCCCAACATAGGAGTCACCACAATCTGTATGTCATTTCTCCTGGTGAAAAAGACCAGTTCGGTTTTATTTGTATTCACATTAACACCGCAGCTTTCTGTCCAGTTGAGAAGTCCAGAGAGGGAGTACTGCTTGACATCTCTGAGTATGTTCGGAAACTTCCCGGAGTTAGCGGTGGCCACTTCATCCGCATAAGTAGTCCCAGTAAGGCCCAGCGCTTGTAGATCCAAAAGAAGTGTATTGACCACAATGGTCAATTGAAGTGGGGAGTGCCTTATGTAGTACCTCTGCACACGCGTCTACGCTCTAAAGAATCACCAAGCCTTGCCCTTATAAGCGAAAAGGTGAGCAACTGACTGATAAGTGCAATGATCGACTCATCAATTCCCAACTTGACCATTGCACTTGATATAGCATCAGGTTTGACGTTATTGAAGGCATACTCGATATCCAAGAATGCCACCAAAGTGTACTCCTTGTGGCTTAAAGACTTTACAGTATAGCCCACTATCGAATTCAGCGCAGTCTCTACTGATCCTGCCTTTCTAATAGGCATGTTGGGATACAGATAAGGGTCGATACGGAATGCAGCCAGGTAGCACTTTACTCGTATCATTCTTTCAAGAATTATAAAGATAGTCGAGGAGAGACTAATAGGTGCTTTGGTTGCGCATGTGAGCTTCTACCAGTTTAGGAATAAAGATCATCTTCACCTGCGACCACAAACGAGGGATGTACAGATCCAGACAGGATTTGAAAATTGTAGCAGCTCATGAGGCTACCAAATCCGCCGCATGCGGAAGATTTGCGGGAATAGTTCCGTCTGGCCACGGGGATTTATACAAACCAAAACTGGAGATGGCGCAGATAATTTTTGCCTCCGAAATATTGTAATAGAAGATGAATCATATGGCGGGAACATTCCTTCCGGGTATACCACTAGCTCAACTGGTAGATTTTCTGGGAAGTGTGTGTCCAACAACAGGTCAATCGTGTCTTTGGTAGATGTCGTCCAGGAACCATAATGGTTCATTAAGTAGCTGGATATGGAAAGATCTGAAGCTAGGACTTTGCGAAGCCTGGATGTCTCACCTTCGCCTTCTATACTTTCCCAGAAAAGTATCCATGACCTGCGCTTAGTTTTCTTCAGTGTCTTCTTGTATATACTTAGGAGCTGTTTATACGAAGCTACAGAACTAAAGCATCCAGAAGTGAATCTTTCTGGATGCTTTAGTTTTGTTGAAAGCCTTTTTGCACGCCAACCTACCCTAATTAACATCATCAGTTCACCACGTCGGTTGCCTCCTTCAGTGCATCCGTTAAGTATGCACCATGGCGTCCAGCTCTTGTCTATTTTGAGGTTGGTTGGTTTGCAGTAAAACTGAAAGACTTTCCCGAAATTTGATCCAGTCCGTCCTATTCCGATTACGGAAGTCTACTCTAGCCTCTGATGGTACGTCGAGGGTAAACTGAATCTACCGGTGATCGAAAAATGAGTGTTCACCTAGCACCCTCCAGTCGTTAACTAGTTTATGAAGATCGTCCGACACTAGTGATATAACCAGGACTTTCTGTCTCTTTTTCGTGATAAGGTTCATGCTGGCAACGTGCATCGTCCGAAGCTAGCCAGCTAAGCCACATGGAATAGTTGACGTGCTACGCCCGTACTAGGGGTTAGAGCAAATGGGTAGTAGTAGCCGTGGGCGCCGCATAGTGTACAGTACACTCTTGTTTTTTTGTTTCGGCGTAAGATAATCAGACATTTTATGTATCCATGATGTGGACGACATTCGTGAAACATTCATTTTGGGTTAACATTCATTTTTTGGTTTGGAGGGAAGCGGTTTTCGATCAAAAAGGGGATTTACATGTCGGACTACGAGCCCATTGGTTAAATGTGTACCTATTTACCCTACGTGGTAAATAAATAACTCTGTAAAGCGTGTTGTTGATCACACACCTCGACACAAGACGTACCATCGCGATCTAGAATATGAGATGAGGCTCACTCATCTCGAGACCATGGTCTAGATTGGAATGTTGCGCCAGTTATTTGTAACAATTTCCGCCATTCATCCGTTCTATGGCCTGTCCACAAAACTTCTGTTAACGACAAAATAACTCAATAAAACTCTTCCTTCGAAAAAAAACAACAACCCTCAAGCAATAAACTTGCAGTTTCAGCCGTCCACACTCTTAGAATTTTCTTTTGTTGCCATATCGAAGGACTCATCGTTTCATTTGCATTACGACAAGAAACTATTGTATCGACAAAACGAAGGAAAAAACAACGAATCTGTGTATAAAAAAAGGATCCACACCAAACATACTTGTGTTTCATACATACGTCAGGACGAGCGAAATAGCACTTGAAAATTGTGAGTTTCGCCACAAGGCTTTTATGTTCCGGGGTGGATACTGGGGAGTATTACGACATACTTGTCGTATACTCTGTCAGTGTCCTGCGACTATTTTACATTCATCGCATCCGCCTTACTGCATTGGTAGCCTATAGCAGCTCATCTTTTTCTCTACGTGTGTATGTTGAGAGAAAGTTTTCTGTTGCACATCGAGCAACTTTTGCTTGCCTTCAAGTTTTTCCAGACTTACATATCGTCCTTCCTATTCCTATAACCCATCGAGTTCAGACTTTGTCCTGTACTACGATTTTCAACCGAGATTTCGGTAATACGGACAATATCTCAGTGGGAGAACTGAACCTCGTAGAAACTTAATTTAACGTCGTAAAATTTGTCTGAGAAAAATTTTATTTACATATCCTGCGCAATGTATAAGTACGTTTCTGTAAAGGACAAAATGGAAAGAAAAATACATATTGCGACTACTCTAAAGAAGTTCTAAGCTGCGAGCATTGGGTTCAAGAAAGATATCGCACAGGAGATGAATTTTCGTGCCGGATAAGGGTCAACTTTATTGAAACTTCACGATTTCATAATGTGGAGGATGAGAGTCCTTATTTGTGACATATGCAAGTATCTTCGTAGCATGAACGTGATACATCTGGTTGAAATTTGGAGTAAACGTATTGACTACTAGTCAAAGTTCAGAAACATTTTTTTTTCAGTGCGACAAGATACGATTTGATGGAGTGAGAAATGCAGAACGTTGCATCATTTATACGTATGCGATGCATATCCGGGGTAGAAGAAAACATAAAAGGACATCGTACATGTCGTTATCGATACCATCGGAAAGTACGTGTCTGGAAAATTTATTCTGCGCTTGCATGCATCGTTCGTCTTGACAACGTATTCCGTTGCAGTTTCTTATACGGAACGTATGGAAGATATGCGCTCCTATCGTGGACAGCATTCTTAAGCCGGGTTCATGATTTCGGCGAACATTTTTGTAATCTAAGCATGGTGTTTTTTTTCATGTATATGTCATCGATTGAAGCTCTAGAGAATTTATCCTCCAGATTCGATGACTAGCATGTGTCTCGGATGGGATCGAACGTATTGAAACTGCTAAAGTCATGTACTATTATGTAAGTAAATTCTCAGGTGGTAGTCTACGATTTAAAAGACTCTAGAAAGTACATAGTCACCTAACGTTAAAATCCCTATCCGTTTTTGCTAAAGCCCTAGTATTCGTGAGAATATTCATTTTTAACTTCCCAGTAGCGAGGACTTTTGAGGTAGAAATCCGCAGTCTGTTCAATTATACAGAATGTCCTGCTTCTAAAGGTTTAAAGTTACATCCAGGGTGGATCGTACACTTTGTTTGTGCAAAACATGAAGTGCCCCTTTCCAGGTGCGGTTTTTTGTAAGCCGCGGTTGAGAGGTTTTCCTATACAGTTTGCTGTTGCGCAATAACAAAATACTTAGGAAAACCGCCAACCGCGACTTGCGAAAAGCGCCCATAGAAAGCAGCACTAACAGAATAAATGTTGCATCTTAAATCGTTACGGAGTTATCGCATTTTTTTCGTGGCAATAAAAAACTGACTTTTTCGACCCCGAGGTATTTTAAATTTACCGTAACTTCTAATTTACAACCGTTTCAGTCATAAGTTTCGTATTCAATTTTTTGAAGCAAAATTAAATGCATGTTCATGTTTGTGCGATAGTGAGGGTTGTGATCCCCTAAGTGCGAGGCAAGCATAGCGAGCGTAGCCCACTAAAGGGACTGCTGATTCGGGAGGGGTACGAAACGTCGACTAAAGTTGAGATTTTTGTAAGGACTGTAACGGACGGTTTGGTGATTATCCGAAGATGCCCGTGAGGGACGGGGCCTAGGTAGCATTGTGACCGTGAAGGTCGGGCAGTGCCATCTGGCGAAAAAAAAAGGCTCCTCAACGAGCTAAGCAGCGGCCTATGCTTGCTGTAGCTCAGTTCGGGAGATGTAGGCGGGGTTTTCGCCGCTCGTTGCCCCTGTCCTTTACGCATTAACAAAAATTCATAGGCCTGGGGAAGACAACACAAACAAGGGAGGTGAAATTGAGGAATGAAAAAAAATAGTCAATGAGGATGGAATGGTTGGCGGATGGATCAGACGCCCACTTGGTCGAATCTGGGTCCGAGTGTAATGGGACCCTCGGCCTCTGGTTTCGTACCACCAACAGATCACTACTCATCAGGTGCTGCTTCGATCTACCGGTGGGAGCAGCACTACCAGACCATAATATGGTTCATTACATTACTTGAGAAAATCTCTAGTACAAAATATTTCGACTGATAACATCGACAGAAAAGATCTCGATAATCTCGACTAATTGAAAATGAATCGTGAGGTGCAATAATCCATCTTAAAAGCGATAATGGCAGTTGACTTCATTTTAATTTAAAAAAAAAAAGAAATAAGGTTAATTGACACTTTACCGCTCCCGCTTTAGTAGTGGGTTCCTATTGAGATAAATTTCCGCTCCGCTTTAGTAATATGAACTAATTCGAAATTTTTACTGGAGAACGAGCGTTTTAGGTCTATTTCCTGATATGAGTATTAGAATCCCTGAAGTCCGTAGTCCTCACAGGAGACTGTTGCCCCCAGCGCGAGCGAAGCGAGCATTCATGTTTGTGCGATACTGAGGGTCGCGATACCTTAACTGTGGAGCGAGTGGAGTCCATTCAAGAGACTCTTGATTCAAAATTGTCTCTTACATGTGCGTGTACTTCGAAGATTTAAGAGAAAAGTATGAATAAAGTCAAATAAAAATCTAACTATATATATTATACAATGAATGAAAGAATTACACGACTCTGAAAATATAATTCTTTGATTCATAGTCGATATTTTAGAAATCAAGATTTTGATTGAGAGTCGGGTTTTTCACCTGTCGAGATTATGAATCAAGATATTTGCAGTCAATATTTCTAAATCGAGATTTTAAACGTTGATTCACAACCCTCAGTATCGCATAAAGTGTGTATGGACAATTTCGATTTGAAGCGTGCTGCACAACCTCCACCTCTAGGGTGTTGCGACCCCCCGTATATAGCCCTAGGTCGCCCGTTTCACTTATTCAATATTTAATAGCATTTGTTTCGTCATATCTGAATCCAGCATTTATTTTTATTTTGTCTATGCATAATTTCGGTTTCGAATCGAAATAAGGTATGCGGAAGGAAGCGAAAATAGCCATTTCCATACGTACTTTCGTTTTTAAATGAAATTGAACATTGAATGCGAATCGAAAACGGCCATGCACACTTCTAAGTGTTTTGATGTGAACATTTTTAAATATTACGTAGAAACGTAAACTGGGTAGAAGATACCTTTCAGGTGGTCGGTTCAAGGAATTGAACAGTATATGGTGTTTTTGAGTTCTTAAGTACTTTGGGACATTTTATTTGAACTGGAATGCTTGATTTCATCATTGAATATCCAACGTATTGTATAGAGGCCTTGCGATTTCGCCAGTGGGAGAAAAACTGCTGCAAAGTTTTCGTCAATATTCTTCACAGGACTGTAAAAATCGAGTAGATGTATGAGAATGGCTGAAATAATGATTTGAAAAAAATAATAATAAATAATAGTGATAAGAGAGTTTAAGTCACCCATGCGGTAAACACTGCCATCGTATACGATCTATTGCACTAAGCATACTAAAAGATCCTCAACCAACCTTAAAACCTCAGTAAGTTACCCCGATGACAGCAGAGCTCTCGATGTCATATCCATCGAACATTTTTCTCACACAAGCGACCGCTTGATATTCACAGAAAAGGTGTTTGGCGGTCTCAAAGTCCTCTAAACTAAACGGACATTCGGTTTCGTTAGGACCTGTAACCTAAAAAAATTACGTATCTGTTGAGGTTACATCTTACCTAGTGGTGTCACGAAAGAAACGCCACGAACAGCCTCAAATCGGCTCCAACTAAACGGTTATCATGCTCAAGCCAGCCTTCACACTGCCTGCTGTGCTATGCATTGATGCTTTTTTAGGTACTCATGCAATGCTAAAATTGCGATGGATTATATATTATTATTGTATTCTGGGGGATAGCCGAAGCAGACCACTAACGTTTGGGTCCCTTTTCGCCCCCTCCCGGTCATCAGTGGCTTCCAGATGTCGACTGATAGTTGTCGACCTCTTTCTTCATCACTGAGTCCCGTGTTATTGCTAGCATTTGTTTAAGGCTGAGCTCACTCATGGCTTCCACACTTATCGTGTGCTTGCCTGTGATCCTCAACCTCGTGCTAGCCAGTGCTGGACATTCGCACACAATGTGTGCTGCCGTCTCGGCCTGCTCCAGGCATAGCCTGTAAACGTCATCTTCCTCGATTCTTCCTCCGTTTATAACTGAGTACCTTTCTCGCTTCCCTGCCTAAAGGGCTGGTCATTGCATTCCGAGCTTGTTTGCAAGTGACTAGCTCCTGCCATCTTTGTTGATGCATGGAGTCCATCCACTCCCCAACCTTCGCTTCAATCATGCCGTTCCCCAGAGCAACTCTGGGTTCTGGGCCAATAAAAGTTCCCGCAGATCCCTGTTTTGCTAGGGCATCCGCCGCCTCATTTCCTGTTGTACCTACATATGTGTCCTTTTACCCACATCAGCGTAACCTCATTTTCTGAGGCACATGTGTTGAGCTTCCGGACACACTCTAGTACCAGTTTAGAGTTTATGTTCGTCTGCTGCATGCGTCTGATCACCGATTGGTTGTCCAGTGCAATAAAGATCTTCCTCCGCACCTGACCTTCAAGCTGGTGGTCCAATGCATGCAACAAGCCAAGCATCTCTGCCTGGTATACGGACACATACTCTCCTAGACTAAGCGCACATGCTAGGCTTAGCTCTTCAGAGTAAACCGCCCCCGCTTCACCGTCCATTAAAGAGCCTTCAGTAAAAATGCTGATGTCATTGTACATACACTTATTGTGTATGTTTCCATCTGCAATGTGAGTCTTGTGTAGTCTTTCAACTACCCTACGTCTACTCATGTCTTCTACCGGCATTAGAGTCTCCCTGACCTCATCATGAATAATGTCTAGGATGCTCTTATGACCGCTGCTAGTTCCAAAGCGATGCCACATGGCATCCCTTTCCATGCGTATTGCCGAAAGCGCCGCCGTTTTCTTTATAAATAAGTCCAACGGCGGCAGTCCCAGCAATGCCTCCATTGCGTTAGTGTGGTGCGCGTTGCACCACATATGCTTACGCAAGCTGTACTTTGCACCCGATCTAGCTTCTGCTTTGTGGTATTCTGCATGGCTTTTGGCCATCATACCACTGATGCGTAGGCTAGAATGGGTCTTACCATCATTGATGGATTATATAAGTACCGATGCGAATGCGATGGATATAATGGGTGCAATGGATGCATGCGATGTGATTAGGCAAATAGAGACCAGTTTAGTTGATAGAATAAAGTCTGCTCCACATTATTACCACTTTTGTTCAACGCTACAATTTTTTTTATTTGAAAACAGTGCACTCAAAACGAACCACAAAGGCACGAATTCGGAACCACAATTATCACTCGTTTTCGCATTAAAACCCTAAGTTATTTGCGATTGAATTTCGCTCATTGCATGCCATCACCCGTCATCCGCATCGCATCGCAGGCAGTGTGAGCACCATGGAAGGACCAATAGGATTGCCACAGTCCTGGAAGGATTTTCCTGCTTTTCCCATCCCTAACCAGCATCTAGGCTGAGGTGCTACCCAGGCCGGAATACATGTGCCTTGTCTTGCGAATTCCACCGTAACCCCTTAACCATTGATGCCGCGATGGGCCGCACCAAATAAAAAGTAACATCGTTGGTGTGATTCTCGAAACTTCCAGCCCATCGTACAGCTCATGGTTGTACCGGAAGCGCAATTCATTTCGGTCGTAAACTGCTCCGAATATTCGCCGAAGGATCTTTCGATGAATTGCGTTTAGCATGTATTCGGAGGTTTGAGTTATGGTCCATTTTTCGCTTCGATTTCATTATTAGAAGAACCTAGAAAAAGTTTTATTTGCTTGCTTTATCCATCTGTTTCGCTGACATCTGTTGATACGTTGCTATGAAGCCTAAATATCAACTTAGATCGCATACCTGATAGGAAACGTCATATAGTTATGGACTTATGGAGACTATTGTAGAGAGACGAGAGCTGCCGAAAGCAAATGACTCGCGCCGGCGGTTTTTTGAAGATCTAGGAGTTTCGAAGTCGTTTTGCCTCTTAGGCTATACAAGAGTATTCAGGCGGGAGTACTAAAAATTGGGGAAGCGCGCTGGAGCGCAGCACTGTAGCCACAAGAGATATCGGAATATTCACCGTCCTCTTGGTTTCATGTTACGGAAACATAACAGAGATCGAGCGGGCCGATCAACTTCCAAGGCAAGGTTCCACCCTTGGCGAAACCTAGGTAATGGTAGTCCAGGATCCACTTGGTGAAATTTAGGGGGGTATTACACAAACTATATATGAAATTAGCAATGATAGATTGAACGCAATGGAAATGAAACCATGACCATCCTATACTTCACAAGGAACCCATGATCTTCTGAATAGAACCCATTCGAAGGTGGCTAGCAGCCCAGTGCGTTGAGGCGTCGTCAGTCTGAAGTCTCAGCATAATAGCTAGTCACGGGTTCGAGTGCCGTTCACGTCGTGCCGATGGATGTTTGTGTTGTTGTATTCCACCTGTGGTGTGGGGCGTAACAATAAGCCACAACATTTTCTGACTTTTCGCAGGCATGCGGCTAACAACATGCATCATCCGAAACCAGCTTATGTTAATGACACGGCAACTAAGCCACATGGGAATAGTGGACGCGCTGTGCCCAGTAGGGGTTAGGGCAAATGGTAGGTAGTGGCCAGAGTGGTCGAGACGCGACACTGGCCAATGGTCAGTCTGGGCATCCTCTACAATATGCGCTATCCATGTTGCAAGAATTGGGCAGTGTAGGAAAGTTTTGATGCATTTCATAGTCAGGATGCGGCATCGGATTTTGGGCAAGGCCTTCTTCACATTATAGATCTCGTGCTATACTTTCTCACCTCCACAGGCTGAATCTAAGAAAACAAATGGAGTAACTGCATAGACAGCCTTTGATATCAATGGGTTTTTTCCTCTTTTGAAGCATGGTGGTGGGAAACGACCACTTCAACCAACACTAAGCACTGCAATTTTGGAATTTCAATTCAATTCCATTCTTCTCTGGCATAAGCTATTAAAATCTTGTTTGGTACCTCAAAGAAAAATTCACCGTTCTCCATCCGAGACAACCGTGTTGATCTCGGGCGACCGGTAGCGCAGTGTGTTGAGGCATCAGTCTCATGTTTGACTACCGGCGTTTCGGGTTCGAATCCCGTCCACGACAACGTTCGTGGCCATGGATGTGCAGGAGGTGCATGCTGGCAACTGCATTCTCCGAAACCAGTTTATGCCAACGAAACGTCAACTGGGCCACATGCAACAGTTGACGTGCTATGCCCCACAAGGGGTTAGAGCAATTGAGTAAATTATCCTGCTTTTGCTTTTTTTTCTATTAGTTGCTAACTCTCTGTCAGTAGTCCGGATGGTGCAACTGTTAGCATGTTCGCCTTCTATGCACTGGGCCCTGGTTCGATTCCTACTGAATGCAGTAATCTTTGATAAAAAAATGGATTTACGTGAGGGACTATGAGACCACTCATCTGTGGGGTAAATAACTCACACACCGTCACGATTTAGTAAATGAGATGATGCTAAGTCATCTCAAGGCCTTGGTTTAAAATTTAACTCTTGCGCCAGTTTTTTTTTTTGATAACTCTCAACGAACCTCCACAAGGCCAATTTTTTTTTCGTAACAGTAAACAGTTTTCCACATGAAATGGAAAGCTATAACCATCTTCCGTGGTATGACGAAATACCCAAAACATCCAAAATAGCTTCCCGTCTCAAATCATTTTCAGTCTATTGTAAAACCATTACATTGAAGTTATTCTATAGGTATTTTTGACGTTGCCATTCATGCATGCATTCTCCGGAGCAGACTACTTCATCAATCCAAATAACCAGAATATAACTCTGTTTTCAACTAGGCCTGCATTTGACTTGCGGAAACTTGGAATTCATGGACCATAGCATTAAGGGGTTTTTAGACGTCATGAACTAGCATGTCCTGCTGTCAGGCCTGCTGTCGACCCTGTCGTCAAGCCTGCTATCAATCCAGGCCTAGTATTGAACCTCCCCTAGGCTTGCTATCAATCCTACCATGAAGTCGGCTATTAATCCTGCCATTAAGCCTACAATCAATCCTCCTGTTAGTGTCACCACACACTGTCGAACTCGAACACAAACCTGGTACAAGTGGACCGGTTTTATTCACATTTATATGAAGTGTGTCAGAGGACATTTGTCCCAGCCTGCTATCAATTCTGCCGTCAGGCTGGCTATCATTTCTGTCGTCAGGCTTGCTAGCAGTCTTGCTTTCAGGCCTGCGCTATCGGACCTGCTATTTGTTTTCCATAACTTTTCGGGGCTGACGGCGGGATTGATAGCAGGCCCGACGGCATGTTTGATAGCTGAACTGGCATGACGTCTAAAAACCCCTTTACAACTAGCGAAATCGACAACAAGGCGATGAGCAAACAGAGGCTACATGTAATCTGATCATAAGTGATTCAATACTGGGCCATAAACATAAAAGCTACGTAATTTTCGGAACATTTTCCGAGGATTGCAAATCCGTTCTCTTTAGCCCGGTTTAGACAAGTACTTGACTGTTTGACTATGCAAACATGTATGTGAAAGCTGAAAACATTATTGGGCCATATTCACTTTGGTCGGGCATCGGCCTCAAAATGGACTAACTAGGATGTGATGAACGTTGAAAGCTGGTCAAAATCATGCACAAGGTGAATGCAGCTAGTCCGAGGCATTAGCTGGAGGAAATGAACAAAATATTTGCATCACTGCACTAAAATGTTATTAACTGAAGCTTTCACAGGCTTCACAATTTACCTCATTCGTACTACATCGTTGGTGTGTGGTGTACTGAGTTGAAGGATGTATTCGCCTAATGGAAGCCGCGAAATAAGCTTGTTTGCGCGCTGAATGACTCTATGCACGCATTCGGCGTCCGATCCTTCCTATATCTATTCGTCAGCCTCAGCATTCGCTTGCTTGCTTGCTTGCTAATCTATTGGGGTACGGGTTGCTCGTGGATGACGATAACGACAGCTACGACGAAATACCATGAAATAGTGTTTCGTCCTGATAAACGGCTCACTTTTTGTCTATTTCGTGTCTATTAGGATTCAGCTCTCGACGAAGGCTCACACATGGCATCACATGGCATGTCAGCGAGGACAACCCGACAATCTCCAAAATTACAAAATACACTCTCACCGAATGTTCGATGCCTTCTATAATGTACCAGGATAGTGCTAGCTGATACCGATACCACCACCTTTACCACCGCTACCCGCACATTTGCCAAAGGAGATAGAAAGACGGTGGTTCAAGTGGTTAATTGCTTTCATAGCTGATGAATTACACATGAGAGAAATTTCATTAGCAAAGCGACCACTAAGCTGTTTGCATGCATGCGCTTTGCCGAAGAGAATCCAGAGTTCAGTTCAATGGACAAGATTCGAGATAAATGCAATGCATGCGATATATAGATACTCTTGTGTCATCGATTGTTGTTGCATTTTCGGTCGCATGTGTATACATACAATGTCCGGATAAGGATATTTGCGAAATTTGCCAGAAGTCTGATCGATCTGATGTGATTGGATATTCATTGTTCCCTTGGCTTCGCAAGGATTTAACATAATACGCCTAAAGACGAAGACAACCGGCCACATAAAGACACATAGAGGATTATTTGTCAGCTTATGGTTTGGCTTTGAAAAGGTGACGATAAGGTGCGCTTTGATCCCTTGACATATTGTCGTTGTCAATTGAGTAAAACACGCAATTAAGATCCTCCTCAGTTCAACACTCGGAATAATGTTGTACTGGGGAGGTCTCCCAGTACGAAAAATCTGAAGAACTTTCGACCTAGGGCTAACGCCTGGACGCTTTGTATTTCATAAAGTGCCATCGAAAAAAGGAAATTTTGTGAAATGACGAAACACCCCAGCACGACTTCACTCAGGCTCCATTTAGGCTTTGAACTACATATCAAAGAATGATATATAGTTTGTTGTCAAAGGACTGGAATTTCAATAGTCATCCTCGGACAAACGACATCATTACTGACCCTTCTTTTTTGTTTCTCTCTCGCCAATATAGAGATCCTTGCGTCCATTAAGTAATTCACATGCACGCATCGGTCGCACAGTCCTTGTCTATATTTGGTTGTGAATTTGAGGCTCACCTTCATCACAAACCATTTAAAAGATAAAAATAACGAGGATAGCATTTGAGTATGGACTTACTGTTGAGTTGGGACAGCTTCATAAGTAGGCCTACCGAGATAAAATAGGGTTGACGCTTTTCAAACAAACACCATCATATATATTCAATATCTAATTGTTAGTTGACACGATTCGTGTCAACTAGAGTGGGTGGGGTACATCAAAAGGTTAAGGACGTTCATATTTCTTGATTTTTGGATTTTGTTTTTTTTTTTCTGTATGATTTGTTGAACGACTGCATGGCAATAACCTTCGCTGGGACCGAATTAATGACACAAAACGAGCGATGATATTCATTAGCACTTTGAGCGCGCCGCATGTGGATATATTTTCATTTTGATCCATTTGCTTTCAAGTTGTTTATGATTTGCTTTCAAAAATGTTGTACCCAGAAAATTAATTCTTTAGATGCGCATACTTGTGTAAATGTGCCTCTGACATGACTTTGAGTTGCACTCGAGGACATTATTTCTTTCGGTCCAGAGGATTTGTATCATCACAATCATCCAGAAATATTACTAGGTTTGGTTTCTGTTTCAATTCATGCCCAAGAAGGTGCTGTTTTCCTAATCAATAAACTGTAAATGCCATTAACAGTAGTTTAGAATATTTGCCTTTATTGTCATGAATGTCCTTTTTCCTCTCCAAAGGACCTTGAATCTGCAATCGTTCAACACCCCCGGTCAGTTGTACCCATCTGGCCTAGACATTATTTCATTGTCAAGAATATCCTTTTCTCCTGACCAAAGGACTCAAAGTGCCTTCAATAGTAGTGTAGTGCATTCCCCTCATGATCCCCAGTCATGTGATACCCATCTTGTGTAGATATCACTTCCTCGCCAAGAATGTCCTTTTTTCCCCGACCCAAAAACTTGAAGTCAGTAGTCTAGTGAGTTCGCCTCAACAGCCCCAGCCTTATGATACCCATCTAGCCCCGGCATCACTTCATTGCCAAAAATGTCCTTTTTTCCTGATTAAAGGACCCAAACTAGACTAGTCCATTCGCGTGAAAAGCCCCAGTCATATGACACCCATCTTGACTAGATATCAATCACTTCATTACCAAGAAGGTTCAGTTGTCCTGAGGCACACCTACACCAGCACTTTTGCTGTATGACACTGTCGCACGCGTCGGCTGGTTCAAATTTATTGAAAATCCGTTCGAGCATTCCGCTTGATAAGTGGCAAAGCTATTCACTAT
Source organism: Chloromyia formosa (assembly GCA_964017055.1). Lineage (NCBI taxonomy): Eukaryota > Metazoa > Arthropoda > Insecta > Diptera > Stratiomyidae > Chloromyia > Chloromyia formosa. The sequence continues at coordinate 35,550,967 of OZ024816.1, read as the reverse complement.
AACTAGTTCAAAACATTGCCACATTGTGGTAGCTAGCAACCTTTCCAATCGGTGTATGCTGTGACAACCAGAATATGTCATTGTCACCGACGACAGTTAGGCTAAAAGCACCGCCTAACCTAGTGGAAGAGTGGGTATGCGTGATAGTTGTAGTCACGAGGATCGGTTACTCCAGTAGCCAGTTTTTTTTTTTCAATTCTGTCGATTTCTGGTTTGTATCTCGTGATTGAACAGGCGCGCTTATATTTATATATAGTTTTTGTAACACGAGCGAGGCATAAAGTGACGCCTTCTTTTAACCAGCCCTTTACTACTGATAGCCGAACTAGTTATTTCATCCCCGTCTGAACTGCCACCTGCTGAGGAGGTTTTAGCACTTGGATGTACTGGACGGTCAGCCTTCGACCGCGATTAAATTAATTCGCGCTGTAAATGGCGCCCAACGTGGGGCCCAGAAATTTACCGTTAGGGTAGATTTCGGTTACCTTTGGATCACAGTCCAATCATAGGTCCCACGCCCGTAGTTTAATAACTTTTTCAGCTTTGTATTTTATTTGTATGCGCTGATTTTTTTCTTGTAACATTATTGAATCCAAAAAGAAGCCTTCTTTCACTTAACCCTTCAATATGCTATACCCTTCAATTAAAGGGTTGCTATGATTGTCCACAGCACACATAGACCGCATCAGGGTCCGTTGTGATACGGGATATGTAGTCCCGACTTCGAACCAGCCCAAGCCCACAACAAAACGTTGGAGCTGGCCAACATCGACGTCCTGCAACTCACCCAGGTCGGTGAAGTAGTAGTCCCCAAGAATAGCCCTCCTATACTTTCCAGGCCCGGTCATTCACAGAGAATATGGAAAGTACTCTCCTCTACCTCCTCATCCCCACAGCTTCTACATAAGTCGTTATACGGAAGCCGAAGACTCTTGGCGTGCTCTCCAATTGGACAGTGCACAGTGATGATGCCCACGACAATAGCTTAGCGGAACGACTCATATCCAACCTGGGCCACATCAGCTTTGTTTTATAACAAGTGCTGCCACTTAGCCATCTCGTGTTAGTGATACTTATCGCGGCCTGCATTATGCTATGCTTACATACATCAAAAGGTATCTCAACTTTGCAGAGATTGTTTGGATTCTTCCGAGGTCCCTCTTCTAGCAAGTTGGTCAGCTCGGCAGTTGCTAATGAAACCACTGTGACCCGGAATCCAGCACAAGACAATATCAAAGATAACACTTATCTCTGCGAGAGATTCGCGGCACTCTAACACCATCTTTGAGGTTATACGTACAGATTCCAGGACTCTAATCGCAACTTGACTGTCTGTTCAAATAATGATGTTCCTCACAGATACGTCATGACGATGGCGTCCTAGCCAGACCAGGACTTCCCAAATGGCTACCAATTCCGCTTGCAGAGCGCTACAGTAGTCGGGTAGTCGAACTCATAGGCTTAGATTCAGATATTCGTAGTAAATGCCAGCTCCCACGCCATTGTAATTCTTAGACCCATCTGTGTAGATATGTATCATATCTGTTGTCGGAAGAAAGTTTCCATTCCATTGTGTATGTAATGGGATGAAACTTTTGAAGGACTTAGTGAAGATAAGTTTTGATGAGACATGGTCCATCCTTGCAGGGATATTTCGATTACTTACAATCGTCGAGTGCCCACAGTTTAGAGCTAACCATTGTCCTGCATCGCGCAGACGGACGGCCGTACGTGCCACCTGTTCCCCGAAAATAGAGCAGGTTGGTTGAGCATTATATTCATGGCATCAGAAGGGGTCGTTCTGAAAGCCCGCTCATTGCCAAACTAGCTGATCTTTTCACTTTTTCCATTAATATATATTATATATTTAAATCGTATATTATTAGAAATTTGGCACTAGCTGAGGAGGTTTGGGTACTTGCTTGTTCAGGATGGTTTGCGATGCAAAGTTTAGTATAAATAGCGCCAACGTGGAACCGGATAATTTACAGTCAGGGCTTATTTCGGTTACCCTTTTGAGGTCGTAGTTCGTACTGCCGGAATTCAATCCTTAAACTGACAGGGCCTTAGTAAAAGAAAATTCTCTCTTTTTTCTCTTTTCATCCAAATCAATGATGTATGCCACAAAGAATGTGACGTGATATGTCGCTCATCAGATCTCCAACACATGTCGGAGACGTAAAACTCCTGGCTGTACTACTTAATCGCCAGAAACACACATAAAACATCTCTTATGTTTCATTCCTAATATCTGTTATCCTCTAATCAATTTCTCGACTGGAAACTAGGCCAACCTGTATTCTGTTTTCCGACAAATAAATATGTAGGTACATATCTCATTTCCCATTTTACTACGTTCGCCACGAAAATAGGCTTCGTAGCGCTAAACGGAATCCATCTTACGAAATGGGATGTCATAAAATATGCTCGTTTGGAGTAGTGTAATACGTCGAGAAAAATAAAAAAGAAGAAGAAGACCAGCGGTTACGACGACGGTTAAATAGGCCCGTACCTAATTCGGCCATTTACTCCGACCAACTTTATTATATTCGGCTATACGGAAATTTCCACATGAATTGAGATCTCCTCCTCTTCGATGGTACACATTTAGATATATGTATTGGACAAATGCCCGGGAAAGTGTAGGCTCAAAGGATCAAATATATGGATAGAGAAACAGGAGCTGGTCGTAATGGGTATGTAGGTGTATTATTCAATCCAGTGAATTTTACCAACCAAACACAAGTAAATGGACTTCATGGACCAAGAAAGGATTCCATTCATGGATGTGTATGTTTTGGATAAGTTATAGTTGCAATCCCTTTCTCTTTTGAATGCGAAAAAGAACGAAGGACATAACATAAGAACACAAAGACTTCGGGTTCTGGGCTCGACAGGAGGTACGAAAATATTTCACTTTTCATAAATGGGACCTTGCCGAGGTCGAAGTAGGGAGAAAACCCTAAAATATTTATTTTTTTAACAAAACTATCGTCTTTGAAGACAATCGTATGTAACAAGATGGTCCAATCTAAGTGAAAGTTTGGAATCTAGGAACTAACTTGCTTTGAATACTGCCCACAAAAAAGTTCTGGTCCATTTTTGTTCATCTGGACATATTTCCCTAATTTAAAACGACTGACACAAAAAGTTGCTAATGTAATCGTTACTTTTCGCCCGTTCCATGCGAAACACATGATTGATATGTAGTGTGTAGAAAGTGGTCATCAGGTGGTGCTTGCTTCCCCCAACTAAGCTACGCACGGAACTTGTCTTTGATGTCCTTTTTGTCTATTACGTTCTCCATGCGCATTCTGTTCAGAGCATTGGTCTCAACACACACACACACACCGATTCCCAAAATACCCATAATTGCTAGGTTTGTTTTCCATTGCATTTCATGTCTAAGAAGGTCCTTTTGTCCTGACCCAAGAATTCATGTTCCATATTTTCCTAGGATTAGTTTTGGTGTCATTTCATGCTCAAAGAGATCCTGTTGACCATATGTACACGTGCAGCAGAATCAAAATGTTACCGGCTGATGCTTAGAATAACCTAAGGAGCTACGTATCTAATTTGGTTGAAATCGGACCATGGAATTTTCTCGGAGGAGAGGAACGAATTTTCATGGAAAAGACTATCTGATTTGAACACGCAAAAAGTACCGTTAAAGTACGTCGATAATGTACAGAGCCGTGACCACGCTCTGCTAAGTGTAAACTCACGAAATCTTAACACCAGATTTAGTTGAGACCAAAACCTCGGGAAGTGCCCGGACAAGGTTAGGTTAGGTTCAGTTTATGGTCATGATAACTCACGATATACATATATAGACCAGAGTGGGTCCTTTGTGATACCAACGCTTAAGCATTACACCAGCCATAGCTAACAATAAGCCGATACAGTTGACCAACATTTACCCTCGTCAATTCCGCAAAGTCGGTGCAGAAGTGCGACCCAAGCCTGGGAACTATACGTTTGTGGAGCTAGTGATTAACACTCTTACTCCTATTGTCGTTGTGGGCACGTTGTGCCCATCTTAGTCTTACTGGGTGTTATTCAGACCTCGGTGTGCTCTTAATTTATTATATTTCTTAGGTCAGGGTAGACGTGTCTCCCACCTATAGAGAATCTTAAAGGATCCATGGTACTATTAGAATGTCCGTCAATTTTGTCGAAAATTTTGAGGGCTTTGTCCCTAATATATGTTTTAATAGGGTTAACCCGAAGGTCCCTATGTATGTCAGTATTTCTAATGTACCATGGAACATTAAAGATTCTCCGCAGAGCTAAGTTCTGGCAAATTTGTAGTTGTCTAATGTTTGAATCGGAAGCTTGGCAGAAGGCCAAGCTTCCGTATAGTAATGTCGGCAGTATCGTCTGTTTGTAAATGAGTGATCTGTTCTTGTTGCTAAGTTTTTTGGAGAGTATGAGAGGGTAAATGTTTTGGATAACTCCATTGGTTTTTTGTCGACGGCGTCTTATGTGTTCTGTCCACGTCAGTGATTTGTCAAAAGTCAGTCCCAGATAGATGGCAGTTTCCTGCCAGTCTATCTCCTGTCCGTCTACTGTCAGTGTGTCTGGCTCTTGTCTTGGACGTCTCGTGATAAAGATCGCCTAGGTTTTGTCCGCGTTCACTTGGATTTTCCATTTCTGGAAGTATTCCAGAAGTATGTCAATGGACTCCTGGAGTATTAAAGTAATGCTTTCTGCTAATCTTGCAGTATAGAAGATACATGTGTCGTCAGCAAACAGGGATGCATGCGCATTTCGAGGCATTTGTGGAAAGTCTGCAGTGTATAACGTATACAAGATTGGGGAAAGTGGTGATCCCTGTGGGACTCCAGCTTCTATGGGTCTTTCCGCGGAAAGTGTAGAGTTAATTCTGACTCTAAAAGTTCTGCCTTCTAGGAACGAACCTATTAACTGAATAATAGGAAGCGGAATCTCGAAATCATGCAATTTGACGATAAGTCCTGCATGCCAGACTTTGTCAAAGGCTTTCGCTACGTCAAACATAACTAGGCCTGTTGACTTGCGCTGATTAAACCCTGTGCGGATGTGTTGAGTGACTCTTGCTAGCTGGAGCTCGCAAGAGTGTTCGGGCCTAAAACCGTATTGTTCTTCTGGGATAACGTTCCTCTCGTTAGCCTGATCGAGCAGTCGACAAAGGAGGAGTCGCTCTGCTATTTTAGCGATCGAAGATAGGAGACTTATGGGTCTCCAATTTTGAGGAAATAAAAGATCCTTTCCAGGCTTAGGGATCATTATGATTACCGCTTTTTTCCATACATCTGGGTACGACCGGAGATGGAAGATCGCGTTAATTATGTCCGTGATTGTCGTCAGTATGTTGTCTGGTACGTGAGTAAGCCAGGTGTTGGCTATACTGTCCATCCCAGGCGATTTATTTTTGTTGAGGGAGCTAACGAGACTTCTGACCTCATCTAGGTCAGTCTGCCTAATATTTTCCGTTTCCCGAGTTTCGACTCTGGAAAGTATCTCTTCGGCTCTTTCATTGATCTCATCCTCCTCGTCCAAGTTGCCGTCGGGGGGTTCGTTTTCGCGGAACTGAAGTTCCATTGTGTCGGCGAAGGCCTCCGCCTTCCCCCAGTCATCATACTTCAAGCCGTTAGGGCCGTGTATTGGAGGAATAACTCTTTGGGTTTTGTTCTTGAAGTATTTGTTAATCCTCCAGAAGCTATTGTCTCCCGGTTCCATACTTTCTAGGAATTCTTCCCATTTTTCGTTACGATGTTCATCGATCCGCACCTTAATTAGATTGGTTAGCCTGCTTGTCATTTGGCGTAGACTAGGGTCGCCGGTTTGCCTAGCCCTTTTCCGTATTCGATTCCTCCTTATTATTAAGTCTTTAATAGTCTTCGGGAGTTCGTAGGGATTTTGCACCCTTAACGGAGATTGAGTCGTATGAGCCTCTTTTGCCACAAGTATCGTGGAAGTCAGGCTTTGTATCGCGTCTTCTAGGTCCCTGGTGTTTTCGATTTGTGTTTGCGGGTCTATTCTACTCAGGGTTTCGTAGTAACCTTTCCAATCTGTTGACTTTTTCATTGGATCCGGGATGTCGATGAACATTTCTTCTATGAGGAATTGGACCGGCTTATGGTCCGACGATAAATCGTCTAACACATTTATCCGCACATGGAAGTCCAGTGCTTTGGATAGCCCTATATCGAGAGGGTTGCCGTGTCTTGATCCGAAATGCGTCGGTTCTCTAGGGATATGAGTGTATATTAAATTATTGTCTAAGATGAATCTGCTCAGTTCATTTCCGGCTTGATTGCTTCTCCTAGCACCCCACGAACGGTGGTATGCATTCATATCCCCTCCGAGAAAGACCGTACCTTCGATTTCCAGGAGCGCCCGCAGGTCTCCTGAAAAATTCCTGTTTCCTGGCCGATTGTAGGCCGAAATTATCGTAACGTCAAGAAAAGTCGCTTGCACCTTGATGGCAGTAGCTTCGATACACTGAAGGTCTGGGAGTATTATTTGATGATGGCGGATATTACGTCGTATTAGAATGGCTGTACCTCCTCCCCTTCCTATCATTCTATCACTACGGTATAGAATGTAGTTGGGTATTCGGAAGTGGTCTCCAGGTTTCAGAAAGGTCTCCTGGATGAGCATGATATCAACTTGATACTCTTGTAAAAAGTTGATCAGCTCACCTCTATGTCTGCGGATGGAATCGGCGTTCCATGAAACCACGGAGACACAGTGTGTAGCCATTTTAATTTTTGGGTTGGGTTGGGCTCGTAACCAGATTCTGGGCTGTGAACAGACCCTGAATCATGGTAGCCATCATCTGCTCCATCATATTTCGGCATTGGGCTTGCATCTGCCCAAAAAAGGCTTCTACTTGCCCGGAGCTAGGGATCATGGTTGGGATGGGTGAATGTTGGGCTGTTTTTGGTGGGGATGGGTTCGATGGAGGTATCGAAGCTCTTGCCGCCTGGGCAAACGATTTCCTGACATTCACAGGATTTTTGGGGCAGCCGCCGTAGCTGGCTGGGTGCTCACCACCACAGTTGGTGCATTTCGGCTTATCCTCGTTTTTCAGAGTGCAATTTTTGAAGTGGTGGAGGCCATCACACTTCACGCACCGCGGTTGGGCATGACACTTATTAGCGGCATGCCCGAATTGTTGGCAGTTGTGGCACTGGGCTTGGCCACTTTTTGACCTTTGGGCTTCTACCTTTATGCCGGAAAGGCCGCAGATACCCGTAATATTGTAGATTTCAGTCTCGTTCCTTGGGAGGAGGACTTTGATCAATTTGTTTCTTGGAATGTGCTTGAGTTTGAGGCGGAAGCACTCAACAGGGTGGAACCCTTGTGCTTCCAGGTCCTCTTTAATCTCGTCCGGAGAGATATCTTCCAGACCGCGTATAATTATGTTCAGATGCTTCTCCTCCGGCAGGAGATACGTGTGATATTGATATTTCCGGTCGGTCAGAAAACTCGTTAGCTTCCTGTGGTCCGAGATCGTCTCGGGGACTATTTGGATGCCCAAATAGACCCTCTTGGCCGTCGTGTAGCGTATGTTGTTTTGTTTAAGCAGACGACTGATTGTCGTCCACTTGTCTGGTTCCCTCAATATGATGGGAACCGGTTTGTCTTTCGTTGCGTCTTGCAACGGAGCTGGGTTGGTGGTCGGGGTAGGGATGGTGGCCTGAGCCGGTTTCGGGACAGTCGCAGTTGCGTGTGTCGTTGGAACCGCGGTGGGTTTCGGAATTTGCTTCCTGGGGGCAGATGTGGACTTCTGCGGTACCGGGATGTTGGTAGACGTGGATGGAGGGGGGAGGGCGGGGAACTCCTCTTCTCTGTCCGAGGAAGTCATGTTGTCGTCTATGATCGTCTGTGCCTCAGCGGCCTCCTCGTTGTTGTCCGAGGAGGCATCTTTGTCTGCGTCGTTTTCTGTCTCGTCGTCTGTCGCGGCTATGGAGGAGCTGGACGATTTCTTCGCTTTCCTTTTGCGCTTTATCGGCACTGAAGCTTTTTGGTTGGACTTATCGCGCAATTTTCTCTCTGTCTCTCGAGCTGATTGTAGCTCTTGAGACAGACGGTTGTTTTCGGACACAATTGCGTCCAGCTTCTCCATTAGCCTGGCGATCTGTTCGCTCAGTCGAGCGATTTGATCACTCATTTTCGAGTTAGCTGCACTGAGTGCAGCTATCTGTCCGTCTTTGTCTTGTCTGAGGGGGGGGGTTACCCCCTGAACCCCTTTCCTACTCATTTGCCCTAACCAAACTCTGCTTTGGTGAAATTCAATCTAACCTGGCTAAGAAAATATATAAAAAGGCTATTTTCGTGCCTCGTGCACTCACCGGACGTACGTTCCGTATTCTTACGGTGCTTGACCGTTATCTTTATTGCTTGCACGTGGCTGTGCACTTCCGTCTCTGCTAAAGGTGGTTGTCGGTTGATGCCTTCTCGCTCGCACTTTCACTGTACTTTGCACTTTTCACTAACTGCACTTTTCACTAACTCGCGTTGTGGTGCTCGCACTTTGCCGGTCCGAGGTGGAATGTGTTCTGTGTGTGTGTGTTTTTGCGACCCAAGCATTGTCATTCTCAAATATAAATAGCACCCTTTACCTCCTCCACAGCTCCGACAGAAGTCATTAAAAGGAAGCCCAAGTCTACTTCCATGCTTCCCGATTGCGTAGTGTCCATTTATGATACCTACGGCCGCACTTATGTAACTCCTACTCAGTGACAACAATGTCATGGAGCGGCATAAATCAATCTTGGGTCACATCATCTTCGTTAATCGAAAGGTTGATGGCGTGCTTGCAAGAATCAAATTTGATACTAATGTTCCGCTGATTTTGAGAAAGCGCCTCAGTTACCCCCATCCGGGAAAACCGCTTTCACCTGGTCTCCAGTATAGTTTGGTACTATTATTATTATATACTCTGGGGGATAGCCGAAGCAGACCACTAACGTTTGGGTCCCTTTTCGCCCCCTCCCGGTCATCAGTGACTTCCAGATGTCGACTGATAATTGTCGACCTCTTTCTTCATCACTGAGTCCCGTGTTATTGCTAGCATTTGTTTGAAGCTGAGTTCACTCATGGCTTCTACACTTATCGTGTGCTTGCCTGTGATCCTCAACCTCGTGCTAGCCAGTGCTGGACATTCGCACACAATGTGTGCTGCCGTCTCGGCCTCCTCCAGGCATAGCCTGCAAACGTCATCTTCCCCGATTTTCATCTTGGCCAGATGAGCCTTAAAATTACCATGCCCTGTGACCAAGGCAGTTATCCAGCTTAGGGTACTCCGTTTATAACTAAGTACCTTTCTCGCTTCCCTGCCTAAAGGGCTGGTCATTGCATTCCGAGCTTGTTTGCAAGTGACTAGCTCCTGCCATCTTTGTTGATGCATGGAGTCCATCCACTTCCCAACCTTCGCTCCAATCATGCCGTTCCCCAGAGCAACTCTGGGTTCTGGGCCAATGAAAGGTGCCGCAGATCCCTGTTTTGCTAGGGCATCCGCCGCCTCATTTCCTGTTGTACCTATGTGTCCTTTTACCCACATCAGCGTAACCTCATTTTCTGAGGCACACGTGTTGAGCTTCCGGACACACTCTAGTACCAGTTTAGAGTTTATGTTCGTCTGCTGCATGCGTCTGATCACCGATTGGTTGTCCAGTGCAATAAGGATTTTCTTCCCCCGCACCTGACCTTCAAGCAAGTGGTCCAACGCATGCAACAAGCCAAGCATCTCTGCCTGGTATACGGACACATACTCTCCTAGACTAAGCGCACATGCTAGGTTTAGCTCTTCAGAGTAAACCCCCGCCCCCGCTTTACCGTCCATTAAAGAGCCATCAGTAAAAATGCTGATGTCATTGTACATACACTCATTATATATGTTTCCATCTGCAATGTGAGTCTTGTGTAGTCTTTCAACTACCCTACGTCTACTCATGCCTTCTATCGGCATTAGAGTCTCCCTGACCTCATCATGAATAATGTCTAGGATGCTCTTATGACCGCTGCTAGTTCCAAAGCGATGCCACATGGCATCCCTTTCCATGCGTATTGCTGAAAGCGCCGCCGTTTTCTTTATAAATAAGTCCAACGGCGGCAGTCCCAGCAATGCCTCCATTGCTCGCGTTGGTGTGGTGCGCATTGCACCACATATGCTTACGCAAGCTATCCTTTGTACCCCATCTAGCTTCTGCTTTGTGGTATTCTGCATGGCTTTTGGCCACCATACCACTGATGCGTAGGCTAGAATAGGTCTTACCATCATTGTGTAAATCCAGTGTGTCGCTTTAGGTGAAATTCCCCACCTACGAGCACACACTCTCTTACATTGATGCAAAATCCTTTTTAGTTTGGTACTAAAGAAGTTACTAATTTCTGAGAGAGAGGCGCGGCAATCGGCCACCGTCCTTGCTGTGGTGAGAATAGACTTTAGGGCTCTTTCCGCAGCCTGGCTATTCGTATTGTGTAAATGATAAATTCCTTAACCGTAATAACGTTATGCCCCAGTCGACCCATAGCTTCCTTAATTGCCCATACCTCAAACGCTGCAGTGGTTTGGAAAACGGATGGATAAGTCTTTCAGTCGATCGGAGTAGGCAGCGGCTCCAACATCCGCCTGATTCTTAGATCCATCCGTGTAAATACATAACGAGTTTTGCATTGGCTCTGTAGTGGAATCCGACTAATGAGATTCCTATCGAAGACATAGTCTGCTGCAATACAGTGCGTCGTAGCGAGGATGTCTTGAGTGATCCGATTTGTGGAATTTCCAGCACTAAGCTTTGTCCAGTGACCCGTTTCGCGAAGGCGGACGGCCGTGCCCGCAGCCAGCTGCACGGCTAGGATATTAGGAGCGTCGCTAGGAGTCGACTTAAGAGCAGGCTACTATTTACCGCGATATTAAGTACAGCTCACCAGACCAGATTACCATGGAACAGTAATATCCAAGAAGGTCTTTTTGTCCTGACCCAAGAATTCATGTTCCATATTTACTAGGATTAGTTTTGGTATCATTTCATGTTCAAAGAGATCATGTTGTCCGTATGCGCACCTGCAGCCTAGACATGCTGTATACCTGCGCCCGACAGACACATAGAGCCATCGCAAAGTTTTCGGCTGCTGGCTCCCATTTTTGCCTTCTTCCAGCAGTATAGAGCGATATTGGCTTTGTTTGCGCGCTCTCGTATGTTAGTCTTCCAGCTAAGCCTCCTATCGAAGATTACACCCGGGAATTTTGCCTTATCAGTAAGGATCAGTCTAACACCCGCCAGCATAAGAGGTTCTCCCAGAATTTGCCGTCCATTTGGTCAATAGGGAGAGAGGATTCTGTGAAGCCTCACTGAGCGTACTGGGGAATTTCCCCGAGATGACAATGGCAGCGTCATCCGCATAGGCAATCACCATGCACATCAGCTGCTGCAGGTTCAAAATCAGACTATCCACTTTCCTCCAATTTTGATTTTGTCAGTTTCGTTGGCATCGTTTGAAGCAAACTAGGTATATGAATTCGTTGACGAACTCGATGTTGAGGTTGCCCACATTGATGCTAGATTGTACTGGCGTCGTTGTCCTCCATGGCATCAATATTTTGGTTTTACCCTCGTTGATACGTAGTCCAACTTATTTTGCAGTGGTGTCGAGTGTATTCAGAAGTTCTTCTGCGTCGGCCAATCGGCCGGAACATGATGTTGATGTCGTCGGCGTACGCTGCTAATTGTGTCGAATTGATGGTGATGGTGATCACTGGTGTTCGTATTCATAGCCAAAATAGCGTATTCCATTACTTGGTTGAAGAGCGTTGGCACCAGTCCATCGCCCTGCTTCAGACCAGTGCGCGTCTCAAATAGATCAGTTAGCTTACTACTACCTATGTATATATGGACCTGACCTGTGAGACAGAGTTGGTCATCGTCATCTTTGTCACTCGCACTAATTTTGCTTGTATACCAAATTGTAGAATGATGTTGTACAGTACGCCACGATCGATACTGTCGTATGCCTGCTTGAAGTCGACAAAGATTTGGTATACGACTACGTTGTATTGCCAGCACTTCTGAAGTATCAGTTTGACCGTAAAGAGCTGATCGGTTGTGGAGCGAATAGGTCCGAAATCGCCTTGATATTCGCAAAGTTCATATTCTCGGGACGTAAACCAAATCCAAACAGGCCCGAAAGATAGATGCAGTCCGTGAATATTGAATATCAGACGAATGCTCTATAGTAACCGTAGAATATAGAGAAATAGAATGAGCTTGTCCTGTATGTCTCCATAGAAACAGTGGCTCCAATATCTGGGTACGAAGTCGACAAGTGGTCAACAGTCGGCTAACCTAGTACACCGTTTAGTAATTATGATTGACAAGAGTTGACGTTTATTATGCACAATACTATACGATAGTCCTGCCAATACCAAAACGCCAACTGAATAGGCTGACAGTCGACAGTCTGACAATATTGACTTGTGTTTATGCACAATTCGACTGAACAGTTAACAAATGTCAGTATCAAAGTATAATATAACCTTTGAATATATAGCCATGGAATGAGCTTGTCCTGTATGTCTCCATAGAAACAGTGGCTCCAAAATCTGCGTACTAAGTCGACATGTGGTCGACAGTCAGCTAACTCAGTAGACCGTTTAGTAATTATGAAATTTAAATATTGACAAGAATTGACGTTTGTTTATACACAATCCGACAGTGCGGTCAACATTATGTCAATACCGAAACGCCAACTGAGTAGGCTGACTGTCGATAATCCGACAAGAATTGACCTTTATTCATGCACAATTCGACAGAACAGTCGACATATGTCAATATCAAACAACAACCGAGTAGGCTGGCTGTCGACTTATTCGCCAAATGTTGGAGCCAGAGACATACAGGATAAGCTCATTCCATGGCTCTATATTCTAAGAGTATAACTAGGCTGGCTATCGACTTATTCGCCATATGTTGGAGCCGGAAATATAGAGGACAAGCACATTCTATTCACTCTATGTTCCAGAATATTAACCGGGATGATATCGGCCGATTTATACGGCTCGAAGGCAGAAATGGCCCAGAGCATTTTCTCTCTTGAAAGAATAGATATAGAGTGGCACGGGCCTGAGTCACCATTATGTGTGATACTCAGCTCAGTCTCCGTAGAGATATCTGGGAAATACGTGTGCAAAAGGATGTCTAGAATTTCTATGCTTGTTTCATCAGATAGGGGGGAAACGTGCACGGACAAATGGATATAAAAAATTACAATTATTCTGATTTTTTTGGAGATGTTTCGCATGAATAAAGCATTCAAACCGTCTAAAGCGGAAATCCACTCTGAGTTTAACCTTAGCAAGTGGAATTCCACTTTAGGCATTTTTGCAGGACTTAGCACTAGCTTCAGTTTAGTTTTATACCTAAAACTGTCTTTCCTGCAAACTAATGGCACAATTAGCCAAAATTCACGGTATCATTTCTTTCATTGGGTGCTAGGTATGTAAATCTTTAATCAACTTATGCAAAGTTGAGCTTCAAATTTAAACTTATTGGACGGATAAAAAGTTGTGGAACTGATAAGTCAATAAGTTGTTGTTTTGTGCCTCCTTTTTGTACGGATATGAATGTAGTAAACATTCCCTGGTCCTTTAGATATTTAGCTTTGGCTTTTCGTTCTCACACTATTACGACTTTTGTTTGTTATTTCATAATATGAAAAGTCTATCTGATGCTCGTTATTATCAATTTAAAATAATGAACAAAGTTTTCAAATAATCTTCAAATAAACAAAACAAAATTTTAATGGAAAATGAAAAAAATAAATAGGAGAAGAAAAACGATGAAAATGAACAGAGAAAAGCTGGAAATATGAATGAACTCTCTGAGTTCTGCGAAGAGCGCAAATAAATGATGAATTAGTTAATGTGCAAATAAAAATAAGAAAATACATATTTTTCCGAGATTTTTCATTTCAAGGATTTCCAAAAAATAAAATTGTTTTCAATTATATCCGAGAGTGAAACATTAATTCATTCTAGTCGATTTTTAAGCGACATTTATTGAAGTCTCGACATTCGGCGACCAATCATCACAACTCGGTGCGAATTGTCAGAAGCGGCTTGGCGACCGACGTTCATAAAAGCGTTCATCACAATCGCTCGAAGCTCTATTCGTGTATATTTCATGTAGAAGTGTTTTTCGACAAGTAGCTGTGATAATACTGGTATTCGACGTTCGCCGAAACCTTATAATATACACAAATAGTGCTCAGTGATGGTCGCTCTTATATTCGTCGCCAAGCTTCAGTCGCTCAGCCGCTTTTCGCAATACAAACCTAAAGGACAACGTTGACTGTTTTAATAACGTATCCTCTTGACAAAACATGCTTAGTGGACGTGTGTCTCTTGACGGCCGAAAACTGAATTAGTGTGGGCAGGTATAACTTGATCCATCAACGCGAAATTGGTTTCATTCTGCACACCAACTTAGTGTGCGTCTGTAGCTTATATTACGTTTACACTATACCCAGATTACTTCATCTGCGTGCAGATTAAAATATGGTGAGTTTAGGTGTTTACACTATCCCGGCTTAATCTAGCCATTTGACGTATCTTTTCTTTACCATGAACATTAAAACATTGCTATTTCTCTTGCTTTGATAGGCATATTGCATGCCTATTATTAAATAAGATATTTTCAATAGGAGAACTAAATACGAGTATATCGATATAAAAAAAATATAAAAAAATTAAACCGGAATATAGAGGGCTACGCCCGCAATCCGAGGGTTTTGTAGCAAGCACTTATTTTGGTATGTAAGTATCGGTTCCTTGCTCTTCTTGGTACCACTTAAATGGATAAAAAAAATGATAATAAAAATGTCTGACCCATCCTGTAGTATCTTAAATGCCCATTCATATTACGTGATTGTAATGAAACTTAGAACATATTATTGTCTATGGTGTTGGTTATCCTTGGACATCAGTACTTTTGATATCGGTCGTGTTTAAGAGATGCAGGGGTGCGCTAACTGTAACTATGGAAATAAGCTATTATTAACCTATTTTGAGGAGATCTACAAATTCCATTATTTCCCGTTTTATATGCTATTCGGAGCCCACCTTCCTGAAAGTTTTCATTTTTCAAAGTGTAACGGTCTCGAAATGCAAGGGGGGACAAATTACGATCTAATATTTTCTCCTCCCTCATTTTTTCCGCTTTCTTCAAATTTAAAGTAAATGCCAAAAATAAAATGTACTCAACATTACCTCTCTCACAACACCCGACTTGCCTATACCAGTCGATAAACAAAAATTGACCTTAATTTCGTCCCACCCCCCTCCCCTGCCCGTTATAGTTGGCCAACTACAACACATCACCCCCTACCAATCTTTACCCTTTCATGAATGTATTGTAATTAACCATAATATGTAACAATAACTGCAATTCGCACTACGAAAAACAACATGCAAGTAGTACTCGCACCTTCGAAGCCGGTAGGTGTATTTTTTGTATGAATAGTGTAAAAATGCCTAACTTTAAGTGAATGTACTATTATTAAATATAACATGATTGTAATGAAACTTAGAGACATTATTGCCTATGGTGTTGATTATCATTGGCCATCAATATTTTTGACCCCGGGTGTGTCTAAGGGGTGCAGGGGTGTGCTAACTGAAACAATAGAAATGTACTATTATTAACCTTTTTTGATGAGATTTCAAAATTCTAATATTTTTAGTTTTCTATGTTAGTGAAATGCCGCTTTTCTGTAAATTTTCATATTTCTAAGTGTAATGGTTTCGAAATGCAAGGGTGGGGGGACAAACTCGGATGACATATTTTCCCCTCTCCCTCTTTTCCCGTTTCTTCAAATTTGAAAAAAATTCCAGAAATGGAATGTACTCGACGGTACCTTTCTTACGATACCCCACTTGCCTATACCAGACGAAAAAAAAATTTCGACCTTCATTTCCCCTATATGGGGACCCCCCCTTAAAGTTGACCTATTACGACGTATCACTTTCTCCAGAGAATTATAGTACTTCTACATATTTTCACTAAATTTCATGCGTCTAGCTTCAGCGGTTCGTGAGATATTTCATGGACAGACAGACAGACAGACAGACAGACGGACGCATGACCGATTTCATAAGGGTTTTGTTTTACTACAAAACCCTAAAAAAGGACAAAAAACTAGAATTATGCTGGGAATCGAACCCGCGACCCATATGGATAATCATCTGGAGCTACCCTTGTCACTGTCACTGAGAAAGAACTTGTTTTGAATGATGTTTGCTAAATTGGGGCGACAAGTCAAATTTATAAACGTCCGCCATCGCATTAAATAAACGATCCGACAAATCAAACTGATATTTTCATCCGAATTTGTAATTTATTTTCACCACATGTGAATCGAGATAATCTGCGTGCGTAATCGGCTGCAGATGAAGCTACGCCAGATGATGTAATCTGCTGTTTAATCTGGCCCTCATTAAATGATCTGCCCGCAGATGAAGTAATCAGGGTATAGTGTAAACGTAATATTAGCTCGGTAACACACCGGGCATTTTTTGTTACTCGAAACACGGTCGTCTACGGATCAAGCCCCGTAACGGGACCAAATACTTTTTAGTCTCAAATTCCCTCTGTTTAATTTCTCCAAGCTTAGTGGTTTCGTACGTGCTTAAAGTGCGTTTGTTAGACGCATATTGTTCGCGATTAGCGATCAGGCCATAGAGCACGGAACACTATTTGTATATATCTTCTTAATCGTCGCCTGTGATCGACGCAGAGTGGTGCCTAGCAAAACGCACCTTTACAGTTGCAGCTTCGTCTCATTGTCCAGAACCGAGTACGATTCCGCGCAGGAGAAGTTGGTGCGCTATGCCCAATACAGGTTAAGCCAGAGTAGTATTGTGGAGCTTTACTACTGCAGCAAAACTATGGGTGAGAAATGGGGCCTACAGGCGAAGGTATGGCCTACTTCCGTATCTGCCTTGCGTTCCATATTCCTATATGGTGTTGTTTTTTTTTGACGGCACTACCTATAGATGTTTATGCTCAGGGGTCCACAATCTTTTTGCTGTCGTGATCCCCTTAGAGAGAAAAAAAATTTGAGTTTGAGTTGAAACTTTATTTTGACTGACTGTACTCTGAGCTTACGGAAAATGTTCTGAAATTTGTAAAACCGTTCGCGACGGCTCAATCCAGTCAAAATAGTTCTATTTTTATCCTTCAAGCATTTGAATGTTATTTCCATTTATTTGGAGTTAACGGAACATTAGGTAACAGTCTAGTCCTTTTTCTAATATTTAATATAATAATCATCAGCGTACGTGAAGTGCAGGTTTTCCAGAGAAAGCACCTCACAAATTGGAAAATTTTCTTTGAGAAATGAAAAATCTTGGGTTTGGCAAATAAGTAAGTAAAAATGACATTACCCATTTGTAACGCATAAGCGCATTTTCATATATTTTTTAAGAATAAAAGTGGAGTGTACCATTGCTAAGCAGTCAACAAGACCACTTAGTATCAATAATCCCCACCCCAAAATTGCTCAGCCTAAGCCAAAATCACTTAGTGCTTGAGCTGGTCTTCTCACCCGATAGACTTTACTCTTCAGGAGATACCTTGGGTCTATCGGGGAGGTAGCTCGGCCAAGTGTAAAGTAATTTCATTTTCCAAAAAGGAGAAGAGAGAAAGAGAGAATACGAGGACGTTTTTTTAGAAAACGATAGAAGACGGCAAGTTTATTTTTAACCAGCGAACAAGCCACGCTAATACCTTTAGCCATTCACTGCCGAATTGTTAACGGACCAGAGATGCGACTCACCATTTTTTTTTATCTTAATGATCTGCAGTTGGCGACTGCAAAAACTGCATCTACTTCGGTAATACTAGGAAGAAAAGAAGGCAGTACTGCCCATTTACGTTCTGGCAAGATAAGGGTCTTTCTATTCAAAATTGTTCTCTTTTTATACATTTTATTTCCTTAGCCTATGTACCTTTACTTAAAACTATTATTTACATAGTCTTGGATCTACAAATATCCTTTATGTAAATAGACCTCGGTGACCAAAATCAGTTTTGGCCTGCAATAATTTAACCAATTTCATTTGCATCCTAAAACAATTGCAATTTAGCGACGAAACGAAAATAGACCTTTTTCCTTTATGACCACACACCAAAACGGACCTCGTTCCGTATACACCTAATGTAAAACGGATGGGCATGCACCGCGGGGTATTATGAGATATTCTTTCCTATGTATGATGCCACACACGGGAAAGGATATCGGTGCGTATGCGTGCCAAGTAAAGGAATTGCGCGCGCTGCGCGGAAAATCTTGGCCGTCTCAAATTAAAAAAAAAAACTAAAACATTGGTTTTAATTAAAACACCAATATAATATAATCAACCGATTTATTTAGATAGATAATAAAGACGTCCGTACTTTGGGGTGGACTAACTAAGAGAGAAAGAACTCAATCATCGGAGCTGTGAAGTTAGCTACATATTATTTTAGTTAGAGTTCAGTTACATATTTGACTGCGTTCGTTAATTATCTAGGGACGTCAGGTGTTCCTGACAGGAACATGACCGACCATTGCTCCTTATCAGGCAGCACACACCAAAAGAAACGAAACAAAACAAACGTCTTTGTCTTGATGCGTTTTATGACTGGTTCTGGTTGTCGATAATGCATGTCTTTGGATATTATCAACACACACCGAATGAAACAAACATGCTTCAGGCAAACGTCGTTGTCGATAATTGCATACATTACAATAGGCACAACACACACCGCATGAAACGAAACAAAAAGACAAAAAAAGACAGAAAGACATGTTTCGTTGCCACTAGACGGCCAGTTGTCTTTCAGAAACAAAAATTCGTTTCCGCTTAATAGCTGGTCATTTTATGTAAAATGTCGCAAATTATGAACGTCGACGCCGAAAAGTTGTTGTTTTTAATTGAGACAAGAAGCACAATTTATAATTATAGAGAAAAGGAGCATGCAAATAAAATTGATGCAATTGATAAGCTATGGGTATAAATAGCAACCGAAATGAATTGTGAAGGTAAGTTTATTGTATAGTATTTCATTTTATTAAACATAGGTATCCGTACATACTATATATTTGAAAAAAAAAACCAAATTTGTAGTAAGGAACTTTCGTTTCTCGTTTATAAGTCAGATTGTATACTTAAATAAATTCAATTTTGTCCCATCTCAACACACACCAAACGAAACAAGACAAAAAAACGTTTTGTTTTGTCTCACTGTGTTTCGCTTGGTGTGTGCTGCAATGAAACACGTTTTTTGTCTTAAAAGACAAAAACGTTTTGTCTGATGCGGTGTGTTTTCACACTAAATGGGAATTAACGGTTTAACGAAGAAGCAAAAGATGTACCCATGCATGCATTCTATCTTATAGAATGTGTTTTATAGAATGAATGAATGAGTTATGGTATCCATTAAATAGGTATATCGTGCCGTAATAAATGCACTTTAATATAAATTTTTAAGGTAACTATAGACGTTCAAGGATGCATGAACATTTGTAGAGACCCTAATGATCTAAGGCAAATACAACAGTCAAGTTTTGAGCTAAATGTCTCTGATCGCAACCAATCAAATTTAAATTTTCCATAATTTTCTGTATGAATCGCTTTATGTATTTCAAGAGACTGTAGTCGAATTTCAACTGCTCCAAATCGTAGGTACTCGTTAACTTTAATTCTTGATGGTTCAGTAAATTAATCAGATAAGATGTGGAATTGATTTTGAGAATTAGTTAATTTTATTCGGAATAGCTTTAGTTTGAGTTGAAAACTTGATTTGCTAATATTATTTGACTCGGCGGCATAGATTATTACTAATTACATACTTCATTCATCTTTAATTATTTTTGTTATGTGCTTTTATTTCACTCTTATGATTTTTTTTATAGGATCCTCGGAGCTATCATACCTAAACACCGGTGAGTTTTGCTTTTTATATTTTTTTTTGTTTTTGTAAAGTTGTGATTTGTACTTGTAGGACTCTTTATTTAAATTTTTTTTAAAGTACTACTTTGATTTGAAGGTGTGTTTAATTTGATCTGGACTTGTTTCTTTATTGTTGAATAGTGTGCCATTAACATTGGCGCTAAGGGGCATATGATAAAGATTATTTCCAGGCATGGAATTGGTTTCGTCGGGTGTTACCATACGGTTTTTCATATTGAAGAAGTTGTTTTTGTAGCAACATCTGCTGGCGTTGAAAGGGTTTGACAGCTCTTGGCCGCTGCTGATGAACGAGTCGCTCCGGTACGTCGATCAAACTGCCGTGGAAACAATATCAAAGAAGGCGGCGAGCTTACTTCATTCAAGCTACGTTTTTAAAAAAAAAATTCTGAAAATCTCAACACCAATAGCGTCGTACTATTTCAGTTTTACGATTATTAAACTGCCGGGTCGTTTAAAAATTGTAATAGAATTTTGCTAGTTCCCTCTTATTTATTTAAATAGAACGGCAACTTATACGGTAACATAGGTGCCCTTGTCTTACTCCAGAGTTACTTCCTGAATAATTAACGCATTCAAACATTTTAGAGGGTAGAACAAATATCGTGATGTTCCAACTTGTGGTCCAAGTAATGTGGTTTTTGAATACAACACCAATCAGCTGCGAAACTAACCACGAGACCTGCTGCGAGATCAGACGCGGGACCTGCTAAGAGACCTGTCACGAGACATGTTGTGAGGCCTGCTATCAGATCAGCTATTCTTCTTCCTGACGGCAGGCCTCACAACAAGTCCCGTGGCTGGTCTCGTGGCTGATGGTCTTCGCCCATCCCTGGAAGATAGTTCAGGATCAATGGGGTATATGGGGAATAAACTTATTCATCGAAGTATCTCAAAACCACCCCGTGGAGTTGAGAAAGCTTATTGATCTCCCCGATAACCTTGGATATATCGGATAGAAAGTGGTACCTAATTCTTGATGCTTTGCTCTTGCTAGAGCTGGGCTTTGCCTCGTGAAATTGATCAAAGTTTTCTTCTCCAACGCATTCTTGCAGTTCCGGTAGTGAAGATTGTTAGGAATTCCCTGTCCCGTCGTGATGGCTGTAAATCTAGCGATTTCCGACCGGGTTCTATTCAGAACAGCATTTGTTCTACGTGCATCCTATAATGGTCTCAGTTTCTTTAATGTGGTACATGTTGTCAGTGCGCTCCATCTGTCGCAGGGTTGTGTCATATAATGTCTATGAATTTTCCAACAACAACATTAAAGGGCATGTGAACAATCACCGCGTACGACCCGTGAAGTTCGGAGCCCTCCCTTGCCTTGATTGACCTTTTCATTCCCCGCTACATTCTTATACGTATGTCCTGAAACCCATAGAAGGAAAATTTTTGAAAAGCTGGGCCAGCTCATTCAGCTCCCCGCGGCGTTGTTACACTATTTTCGATGAAGTTGTCACTGACTCTAAGATCTTGTCGCGGCTTGGATCTCTGTAAAGATTGCAACGCTCCTACGCAGTAAAAAAAAGAGCCAAATCTTTTAACACCAGTTAAGTATTTTATTTACACCGAACAAAAGCCTTCATGATGGCACACCGAATCGGTGAATTTTCGCTAGGTGATTTTTTACTGTGTAGTGGTTGTTGTGGGGTACTTCTGCATTCTACATGCTTCCGTTTTCGTCAGTACTTGAGCCTGAAATACACTTGCATGGTCTCGGACGCGAAAGGACATAAATACTTCGAGATCTTCAGAGAAGATCCCCGCACAACTTCACTAGCCATTTTTTAGCCATCGGTGAATATCCTGCAATTGTGACACCCTGTCACTTCCCCCTCGTTTCATTTCGCTCTCATTGGGAGCCCGGTTGTGAAGCATTTTTCAAAATCTACTTCGGTGGCGATGAAGTCCGTAAGGAACATGTCTCGAATTACAATAGGTAGAGACTCTAGTATAGAACCAGCCCTCAGATCTCTTTAGTCTAGCTGCGCTGCATGCTGCCCTGAACTCTATTTGTAAAATTAGAGGGAATAGGTTTAAAATGACGTTTGGCACCTGGGACTGCGAGACATGCGGTCCTTGCACTTACTTTGTTGGTTGAAGTTGTATTTTTTACAAAGAACTGGTGAGAATTGGTGGCACTACTGCTATGTATAACCATAAAATATCTTTGGCTGAAGACCCTACCTTTTGCATCAGGTTCTTCTGTAGGCCATAAAGGACCATGTAGGTTTTCTTTACTCAATGTGCATCTTCCAGCTAAGTTTGGAGTCGAGACCAATTCCGAGACAGTTAACGCTGGATGATAGTTTTCAAAAGTGGCCATTAAGTTGCGGGAACTGAAACTCCGGGATTTTTGTCTTTGTGGTAAAAAGGGCTAGCTCGGTTTTGCCTGGAGTGGGCATTTAGCTGTTCAGGTGTTTACTATGTCCAGAGCACTATCATAGAGGGGAACTTTCTTGTAACCAGAATTACCACATCGTCTGTTTAGGTGATTACCTTAGCTCCTGGCGCTTCTAGCTTCTTAAGGTGTCCGTCCATCCTTATTATGAGAAGCAAGAGGGACAACACCCTGCCTTGGTGGCTTGGCAATCCCACAGCTCCGATACAATCTGCTTTTTAGTATGGCTACGCTACTAAAATGAATCTCCGGCCCAAGCTCAGCGAAATTTGAATGACCTCAGTACGGATGTTATTAAAGGCGCCCTAAAAATCTTAGAAGGCGGGGGGCGACCGCTAGCTCAGTGTGTAGAGGCATCGGTTTCATGTGTAAACACGGTCGGTACGGCCAGGGGTTCAAGTCCCGCTCACGGCGTTCGTTGCCATTGATGTTTGTGTTGTCTTCCCCCTATGGTGTGGGGCGTAATAATAAGCCACATCTCCCAACTTGTGGCAGGTAGGCAGCTAAATGGCAAAAGGGTGCATGCTGACAACGTGCGTCCGAAACTGGTTTACGACAACGAAACGTCAGCTAAGCCACTTGGAATAGTTGACGCACTATGCCCCACTAGGTGCTTGGGCAAATGAGCGTGAGTGTAGTACTAAGGTGCATTGTTTGTAGTATATGACATACTCGGTCGTGCTTACTACCTCGTGGGCAGCCGTCTCAGTAGATTTTCCTTTGAGATACGCGATTCATGTCAGTGTCTTCGTTAAAATGGAGGTGAGGCTGGTAGGCCTGAAATCCTTCGCCGATTCGTGACCGTATATGCCCGCATTTGTATTGAACGTACACGTCTCTAAGACATGAGTGGATAGTTAAATGTTATGCAGCTTCTGAACATGGCTAATAATCATGGAGTAACTATGATACGTTGATGGAATACGCCATCTAGGTCAGGAGTCTTACATGGCGAGAACCTATTGATGATCCGCACCGATCCGATACGATTCCTTCCCACAAGGTACTCTCATCATCTTGCCTATCTGTGACGCTGCAGTGATCTACGCTACCCGGAAGAGGGTCGTTATAAAGAGTTCGAGGATTTCAGCGGCAGATTGAGTCCAGACAGGTCTTTTGATGAAAGACGGACAACTATAACTTTTGAACAGAATCTTGCACAGCTTTTCTGAAGCCCCCGTGTTCTCAATTGATTCGCAGGAGTCCCTTCAAGATTCCTTCTTGGCATCACTGATGGTTTTTTTTTGTATATTTTTAAACAGTCCTTGTACGGCTGCCAGAACTTGTGCTTGTAGCAAATATTAAAGATCTCCCTGGGTCATGAGGTCTTGCACCAATAACTTTTTTAAGAGCCTCATCTACACAGGTGAGGGGGTGCTTGTTGGCAACATGCATCTCCCGAAACTGGTTTATGCCAACGACCAGCTAAGTCACATGGAATAGTGGACGCGCTATGCCCCACTAGGGCTTAGGGCAAATGAGTAAGTACATACTTTCGTTTAGTGTGCCTGGACGGTATCGTTTTTTTGCTGTTTTTTCTTTTAAGTGCAGGTTCTCTGAATGGCGATTTTTTTTTTACAACGATTCTCGTCCTAAGCTAATCTCTTAGGCTTAACCCATTAGCCTTATTATTATTTGCTCTCACCGTTTATTTATATCATGCAACCCTCATCCTTATCCCAGTACATAAAGTCTTGAAGAAATCATCCAACACAGTCGTATCCTTCGTAAGTGCAGTGCACAATCAATTTTACATAGTCCTGCCTTCTTGACGTCTCTACCTCTATTACAATTTTAGTCATAGCCTGTTTGACACAAGTTTACGCCCTTTTGAATAATAATTACACGAAGCCTGGAAGTTCGAGCTACTACGAGGTAAAGTATTAAATGCCTAGCGTAACCCAAGTCGATTTTATGAAGGGAGGTTTGCAGAACATCAAACCCACCACGACTAAGATGGTTCCAACCAAAAGCATTCATTTGGACGATGGATACCTGCTATGCTGTTTAGCTTTCATCCATTTTCCGTATTCAACGCTTTTCCAGCAAAACGGTGCAGTTATATTGAAGCTTTGATCATCGCTAGCAGCAGCGATACAAGCGAGCCGAAGAAATTGCATTCATGCTTTTTCTATCTGTAGAAGCAACATGAATTTGTTTATTATTTTCAGCCCACCAAAGATAAGAGCTACTAACAGCGATGCTCTTATCGTTTATCGCAGCTCCAACATAACCTCACCCTTAGCGAGTTGCGAGAAATCATGTCGAGCTCTCGAGAAACAAAGTCGTACTTAAATCATGTTCAGTTTTGCGTCAGTGATAGGATGGACGCTGCTCATACAGTCGAAATCCTTAATTATGGCTCATTTGTTAGGTGGACTGGTAAAATCGAATCCTGATTTTGAAAGGAAACCACAAGTTCCAATATATAGTTTGTGTTCTTTTGAATCCGCAATGTGAAGTTAATTTCAGTCATTTTGAATTAGCTCACTCCTATACTCTGGAACACCTGACGGCTGTCAGAATGTCCTCTAGCATTCGTCTCACGCCTTGCGTCCACTCAAGTGAAATTACCGGCCCTTGGTATTGTTCAAATTGCAGGCCGACGCTGCTAGCGACTGCTTTTTTTTTAAACGAAAATCGATCAAAAATTGTCCAGTCTATGGTTAGGCTGCCGCTTCTCATACCCCATGGCCGGACAAATAGCCAGGTCGCAACAGCGACCGGACTATACTTTGGATTTTTCGCCGTGAAAGTAATATTTAACACGCGAAACCCACTGAAGCGACCAGCTAAAACTTAACCGCGACGGTTTTGTGGTTTAAATGTGAAAGTAGGATTGCTTCTTCGCTGTACGAGGATAATGAAATTAGTGGGACCTTTTCTTTCTGTTTTATTCAAAAGTAAGAAGTGGACTGCCCCCTTTTTTCCGATGGACACATGCGTGTCGAATTGAAGCCTCTGAGCTCTTCCTACGTTCCCGCGGTTGTCGAGGCTCGGTCCGTGAATATAATAAATATGAGGTGTTCATTGTAGTTAGTGAAATGAGCCTTCATTTGGAGGATTACACAATGGCTGTAATGGTTTTCGGTATGTAATGTTTTTTTTTTTGGCGAGGCGTAGTAGGGCATGAATTGTGTACTTGTTGCGTGACCAGGCGACTAAAAAACAACAATATTCGATTCAGGGACGTTGTTCATTCAGTATACTAGAGGAAAGAAATTTAACCACGAAGGCAGAAGGAAGTGTGGAGATTTACAATTTCATTCCACGTTTTCGAGTTAACAAATGTTTTCATGTAGTGAGAGAAGGTGAGACGAAAAATCGTTTGTTTGGAGGAGAAATATATGAAGAACGAACGCACTTGATGACGCAGTTTTAATAGTTTGATGGGTGACGAAATGAAAAGAATTTAGATGTCATGCCAGGCCAGCTATCAATCCTGCCGTAAGACCTTCTGTCGGTCCTACCGTAAGGCCTGCTAGTAAACCTGCCATCAGGCCTACTATATGGCAGCAGTATTGTTGTGTATACTTACTTTATAGGGACGATGACAGGACCTGGTCAAACTGTCGTTGGAGGTATGATTCAGGTGCAGAATGACGTCGTGTAGATTTTGCAGGTTGTATTCGCCTGTTCTTGGACTCCAACTGCATAATGCATCCTTTAAGCACCTCCGGATCGTAACTATCAAGGCGAGCATTGTCAACAGGAAGGGTAGACTGGTGGTCGAGGTGATGGTGATCCATGCTGTTCGGTCGTGCAATCCTATTATGTCCTGGACATAGGGTTCTGAAATGATGCCATAAATCTGGCCATTGGGTTTTAATAGCAAAGACATATTTTTTATTAGAACTGGCTTCTCCGATGGTTTGGGGTCACCAACTACTGCAGGTCCTGTTTTCACTTAACTCGCAGGTACTTCTATGGATTGTTCAAATGTTGATTTAAAGATGACCTCCTTGGCTTCGATGTAGCAGCTACTATTGATATGTACGAGTATAATGCCAGTACTAATAACTGTCAACTCCTTCTGATTCCCAGCACATGTAATAGCAATAGGCGTCAGCTTGTGGGTCTCGTGCATCCAGGTGCTAGGCATTATCATTTCCTTCCAGACCACTCCATGAAGTGACACCTTGCGTGTCCCACAATTAACCTTTGGCTCTCGATAGTAAATCTCATCAATGATGCAATTAGGACTTTGACGGATATGGAGTACTTCATTTTTGCCAATAATGTGCTTGACGATAACTGCCTTTCCTTGACGGTGAATTACGTCGACAGCGATAGTCGGAGAACCTTGATCACGTAGTACGATCGCATCATCCTTCAACATCTGGGGAATAGGCGTTACATGGACGATATCATAAACACTTCCTTCCATTATGTTAAGAAATGCGTTTACCTACACAGTAACAAAAATCATACTGAAAATACACCTAATCGGTGTGCCATTAAGTCCGTTTTTTATCGGTGTAGTGGAAATACCTTCCATGGTGAATTTAATTTTTACACCACTAGGTGAATTTTAAAATGTCCCGGAGGGATGAAATATTATCCATTTGCGTTTAGAAGCAAGTTATCCAGACGGAGAATCGCTCCACTGTTTTTGTTTAATCGGTGTAATATAATAATATCCTTATGGTTAATATTTACCACATGGATGGTGATATGCATGCATAATCGGTGAATTAATACTGCATACCTTTACGGCACAAAATAATAGTAACATATATAGAAAACAAATTTGTTATATTCATAAACACTCGATTTATTTATTCAAAAATCAACTTTGTAGGAATTATGTAACAAAAATCATCTCCATAAGTATAAGTAGCTTCCAAAGGCTCTTTGGTTTTATAAACGGATATATTTTTAATAATTATTGTATTTAAACTCTTAATTCTATAAGCACTTAAGCACAAACACTTAAAAAGTCAATAAAACTTATAATTTCATTTTCACTGTCCACCAAAACAAACTTTTCTAAATTGTTATATTTCACTCTAATCACTTTCTTCATTTTACGAGTATTTATAAAAATTATTCCACTCTCTAAAAATGACTGCACTGATCAATGATTATTGTGGAAATACTAACTTTGGCAAACGTTTCGCGGATGTGCTTGAGCGAGTTCTCATTTTTACGTTCAATCGGTGTAATTTTGACACCGTTTGAATAAATGCGTCAAATGCAAACACCCATTGGATTCATTAGTCAAAAACAAGATGAAACATGCAATCACTTGTATCTGATTGGTGTCAGTCTTAACACCGATTGGATATTTTGCATCAGGCTATTTCCCTTTTTTACGTTTACACTATCCGGGAATTAAATTCACCAAGCAGAGCAATGATTTTGAAAACACCACTTGCACGGTCAATTTCTGGGGTAAAAATTTCCCAAGTGGATGGAAAAAGTCCATTATCCAGCCTTTGGTGTAAAAATGCACCTACAATTTTTTACTGTGTACAGGAAATCTTTATGAATGTTTAGATCCAGTCGATCTGATGGTGTCCTCAAAACAATGAAGTTGGCTGTTTTTCGGGCCTATCCAAGCCAATGTAATTTCCGAATCACACCAGGCCCATAAATCAGTAGCTCCAGTTTCTAGGCTGTCCTAGCAAGGGAGCTTCACATAACTCTAGATGCGGAAGTGACACCTTGTTCTGCAACGATGATTCCATGGTTTTAATTTTCACTAACGGTGCTACTTTTGTTTTCGCTGCTACTAGCGTCACAGTAACATTTTGAAAGCAGTCCTTTTTCCGAAGCGTCGCAGAAACCATGCAAGATTCGTTCGGTAGTGAACCCATCGCGGAACTCGTATGTCTTCTACATATTACGGTGGGTTTGATTGCAGACCTGGTGGCGGAGTCGATGACAGGTCTGATGGGAGGATTGCTAGCAGACTAAACGGCACATTTGATATCGAGCCTATGATGACAGATTTACGGCAAGGTAGAAAGTAGGCCCTGTCCGTCCGTAAGGCCTTCTGTCAATCCTGTCGTAAAGCCTTCTTTGAATCCTGCAGGCAAACCTGCCATCATGCCTGCTAACTGACGGCAGGTTTGATATCAGGTGCGACGGCAGGATTGTTAGCAGATCAGACTGCTGATTTGATAGCAGACCTGGTGGCAGATTTAATTGCTAGACCCGTTTGATCTCTAAAAGCCCCTTAATAAAGGGGATGAGAAAATTTCCAAAGATCCGACGGTAACCTTGACCATCGAGGCTGTTCCCCATGAACACGTCATCTTCTCTGAAAAGACGAGGGCAACGATTGAATGCAAAACCTTCAGCTTTTTCCGAAAGAGGCACCACAGCTACGTGGTCGATATTTTTCCATTAGGTACGACAGATTCCATGCATTCGCATGTATTATTCCACTTTTGCCAACAATTTACTTTGTTGTCAGTCACCATGATACATGACTGCCTGATCCCATCCAGTCATGTGTGCTCACCCGGTGATACATCTGCTCACATATCGCATCCTAATACCTTCAATTTTCCTCAATTTTCAAGACGCCTCGACCAATATTTCAACAGCCACCTCTCAATTTTCAATTCAAAGCATGTCCATTTCGATCATGTTCAACTGTATGTTCACCGGGGTAATACACGGTCAGATTTCAATATCCTCCTCGTTTCAGCATATGTCGACACTGAAAATCTGACTGAATACCGTGTTTCAGCTGAGCTTCCTCAACTCTTACGAATCCTTCCTTTTACCAATTCTTTTTTTCTGTATTTATTCCTTATTTCAATCGCCATCATGGTATCTTCATTGACATCCTGTATATATCTTTTATCTGAATAATATTTCATTCGTTTTCGTATTTTGAATTCGAAATACACGTACGTATATTTTACCAAGGATGTTGTTCGGCACTTCAGTAATGGCAAAGCGGTAGGAATCGATAGAGCTAAGGGAGAAATGCGCTGTTGCTGCATATGTTGAGGATGGGATGTGCCAAGACTGTGAGCAAATATGTAAATTGATGTTGGCATCTGAGCTGAGTTAGGTTTCACTTCACAAAAACGAAGAAATCGAGGTAGCTTCGAAGGAGAAGCCCTCGAAACCTGTAGACGCAAGCAACCATGACTAGGACTCGGCGCGCGCTAGGTCTATCGAACTGGAGAAAATGTCTAGAGGGCGAAGGCGTCTAATGGCTCTTTGGAACATATAAAGGACAAGGATAGAAATTTTATGGTGAAAATGTGCAAAGAATATCTGTTCCAATAAATATCAAATTCGAATCCCATTAGTGGGTTACAACAAGTCCAGAATGTGGTTTGGGTGGGCGACGGAAGGCGGATGAAAATAGCTGGGAGCCATGTTTTTATATGCATACATGCGACGCTCGCCATTCCCTTTACGGAGGTGATGTGTTTTCCATTTGCTTCGTTTGTAATCCGAAAGGACCAAAGATGGGGTTTCTTCGATGCGCTTCGAAATTTTTTCCTGCTCTCTTACTTGTATGGTTGCCTATGTCTGCCTGTCTCATGATGTTTTCTTCTGATGTTCTGCAAGATGTTGTCTGTTTGCGTCAGAATACACTGGCAAATCGGTTTACCGTATGGTCCTGGTTGGAGTGTTATCTGTTTTTTTTTTCTTTGTACGGAATTCTCTTAAGAAAGACGACGATGAAGAAGGGTTGGTCGACGTCTGCGGAATTCAATCAAGAATGTATTTTACGTTCTTTTGACTTATTGTTTTTTTTTTCTTACTAGAATAAATTTTACCGATGTGTTTCATCTTTTCTTTGGTAGTCGTCGTTCGTCTCTGTTTTACGAAAATATATTAGATAATCGATCCCATTTGAAAACCCTCTGCTTGATACCACCATATACATAGTTAGAGACTGACATATAGTAAGGCAACTGTTTCAAGTAAAGGTTATCCAATAAAAAACAAAACGACAAAAAACCGTTTCGGATAAATTGAAATAACCAATTTTTTCCTATCTGACACTGATATCTGGAAATTATACAAAGTTTCAAAAAAAAGGTCACAGCTAATGATTTAATTGCAGCTAAAAAAGCCTATTTCTCACAGCAAAACAAAAAGTTGGAAAAACCGCAACGAAAAACCATACATATGGAATAACACGTATCAAGAACGCAAAACACTGACTAAAGGGATTTAGCTGCAACTTGACTATACGTGAAGCAAGATAGTTATCTCCCTCCTGAATATGGCATGAAGTCCAAGCCAGGCTCATCATCGTGGCGCGACAGCCCGACGTCGGGCCTTGGCCGCCTGGATCATTGTCCTCCAATTATCTCGGTCACGTGACCGCGTCCTCCAATTTTGGGAGCCCAGCAGCTGCGCGGCGTCCACACCTACTGAGCCCTCCCAACACGATCTCGGTCGTCTTTGCAGTCTCGCTCCGTCGACTCGTTCTGCATTCATTACTCTCATAGGCATGCGATCATCGTCCATTCTTTGTACATGCCCTGCCCATTGAAGTCGTTGTAGTTTGGCGATTTTCGAGACTTGCAGCTCATCGTACATTTCATACAACTCATGGTTGTACCGGATGCGCCATCCATCTCGATCGCAAATAGCCCCGAAAATTCGCCGTAGAACCTTACGTTTAAAGGTGTCTAGCATGTTTTCGGAGGCTTGAGTTAGGGTTCATGCTTCGCAGCCATAGCATAGCACTGGTCGTATAATGGTTTTGTACACGCGGAGCTTCGTGTTTCTGTGCACATGCTTCGATTTCATTATGGGGAGAACCGAGAAAAAGTCTTATTAGCTAACTGTATCCGTCGCTTGATTTCGTCAGTTTCGTTGGCGTCCCTTGACAAGTTGCTCGATGTTGAGGTCCCCCACATTGATGCTTGGTTGTGCAGGTGTCCTTGTCACCGATTGCATCATTATTTTAGTTTTACCCTCGTTAATACGTAATCCAACTTCCTTTGCAGCGGTATCGAGCGTATGCAGAAGTTCTTCTGCGTCAGCCAATCTTCGGGACATGATGTTGATGTCGTCGGCGTACGCTGCTAATTGTGTCGACTTGATGAGTAGCGTCTTGCTGTTGTCCATATTCATGGTCCCAATAACGTATTCCAGTGCTAGGTTGAAAAGCGTCGGTGCCAGTCCATCGCCCTGTTTCAAACCAGTGCGTGTTTCAAACAGATCAGTAAGTCTATTATCTATCCTGACTTGTGAGACGGAGTTGGTCATCGTCATCTTAGTCAGTCGCACTAATTTGCCAGGTTACCGCCTCTTTAATCGGGACTATTTCCGCTTGACTGATG
The DNA here is from genome assembly GCA_964017055.1 of Chloromyia formosa. Classification (NCBI taxonomy): domain Eukaryota; kingdom Metazoa; phylum Arthropoda; class Insecta; order Diptera; family Stratiomyidae; genus Chloromyia; species Chloromyia formosa. Next base: position 35,519,292 of record OZ024816.1, on the reverse strand, counting down.
CTGGCAATCCAGAAGTCGAAGAGAAAGATGGAGATTGACCCACATTGCCAGCTGTTTTAGAACCGTCTATGAATATTCCGGATGTCCGGATGGCGCAACGGTTAGCACGTTCGCCTTCAACGCACTGGGCCCCGGTTCGATTCCGGGGATTTACGTGTCGGACTATGAGCCCACTCAGCTGTTAAATGAGTACCCATTATGGGGTAAATAACTCGGTTGAGCGTGTTGCTGATCACATACCTCTGCACAAAAAACCGTCACGATCTAGAAAATGAGATGGTGCTAACTCATCTCGAGGCCGTGGTTCAAATTGGACTGTTGCGCCAGTTATTTATTTATTTATGAATATTCTCAACGAGTTTGATAATGAAGGACTACCTATTTCCCATTGACTCCGCGCTGTAATCAGGATCGCATAATTCTGTTCGAACCAGTACTTTGGGAAGGAGTAATTCATTCATGCTGAGATTGTCCTTTCGATTAAAATCGTCGAGTGATCGGTAGTTAGAATTGTCCCTAATGGGAGAGCTTAAAGCCATTTGTTTTTCCAGAATGTTCAACGACAGTAGGTTCTGCATCATATCCATAGCCGCTGAACGAGTTGTCCGTAGAGCACCGCTGATTGCCAGAGTGGCCTCTCTTTGTACTTTGGCTAACAAATTTTCGATTAGATTCGATGCGTAATACATTCCACCTTACCACTATTCCGCATAATGCCTATGCAGTTCCTAAGGTTGCAGGTCCCATGTCCTTCCTGTAACCTTTCTATAGTAGAAATGAGCAATAGTTCTGTTTGAGAGCTCCTGACTTTTGACTTTCCTGTTAAAGTATCTACCCAGAAAACTAAGAAAAATCCATCTTACCCCCTCCAAAGTAGAAAGTACCACTGGAGGAATGCAGAACTTTCTCGTAATTTAGACAATTATATTTTTACAAGGACTGAGGCCGTGCTCGGACAGTTCGTCTCATAATCGGCTTGTCGGCGATTCGAACTCACTTCTCAAGCAAATCGATTCGCTTACGTATCGACCTATGGACGACCAGTGTGCCTTAAAATGCAGCTTGTACCTTACTCCAAAAATAGAAATTTCGATTCCGGACCAAAAACTGCAAAAAGCCTCGAAAATTTGAAAGCAAAGTGACCCCTTGGCTGCCAAATATAAAACGTAAATATTCGCTGGACTAGAGCAGCTAGAGGGTCGAAACTTTCAATTTTCCAAATTGCTCCATCTCGAAAACTGCGGCTGCCAGAGTTGAATTTTGCCTTAAAATGGAGCTTGTATCTTACCTCGAAAATAGAAAATCTAGACATTTGAGGGATATATGATAAGATTTGCTGATATCTGAAGGCTTCACTTGATCCTTCAATATAATAAAGGATATTCCACTTCAAAATGAATCTGCTTCTTGAAATCAGCCCTTAGTTCTTTGTGGTCTTCATTTGTGGCAAAGCAACACCAAATGGCAAAATATATCTTCACATAAAGATATACCACAGCAGAAAGCTGTTACGAAAAATATGGGCTTTGCGAGAAAACTGACAAAACACAGAAACTTAACTAGAAGTAAGGCCGGCAGTCATCCGTCATCAGTCCGATATATCGAAGTCACTTTATTTCACGACATTTTTACTGCGGCGTAGTTTCTTTGTTTTCAGCCATTCATCTATGATGACATCAGCCAGATGGCTGATGCATGGCCACGTTAAGATTATTTGTTATTTGTCATTGAGAATTTACAGTGGAAAATAGGTGAAAATATTTTAACGCCCAATGTGGGGTCAGTGTGTTTTGATTTAATAAACGAAAACGAAATGTACAATCTACTTGGTGTAGGCTGATGGGTAGGCTCTTAAATATTTCTCTGTGCTGGGTGCCAGGGCATAGTGGTTATGTTGGTAACTGCAAGGCCGACGAACTGGCTCGAGCAGGTACGATCAATGAGATCAGCGGTCCGTTACGTAGCACCAGGATGCCTTTGGCTGCTTGTGAACTGGCCATCAAAGAAGCGGCGTATGAAAGGGTCTGCATCAGATGGAGCAATGGCAGTACATGTCATGTGGCCCAAACTGGATCCCAAACGTTCTTCTGGATTGCTAATGCTAAGCAGAGATAATCTAAGAACTGTCGTAGGAGTGCTAACTAGACACTGCCTAATTGGGGAGCACGCCAGGAGACTTCGTCTTCCATATAATGATTTTTGCAGGAGCTGTGGGGACGAGGAAGAGGAGGAAAGCACGTCTCATTTTCTGTGTACCTGTCCGGCCCTGGCGAGTTTTAGGAAAGACTTCCTTGGTTCCTACTTCTTCACCGATCTGGATGGCCTAAAAAAGGTAAATGTTGGTCGGTTACATCGCTTCATTGTGAGCTCAGGCTGGTTTAACGAGTGAGTTGGTCTCAGTTGCTGAGTCCAGGGTTATCACAACGGACCCAGTGGTGGTCTAAGTGTGCTTAAGCAACCCTTTTAACCTAACCTAACCTATCTGCTTGGTGTGCGGGATACCGTTCGTCATAAAGCTATTTAAAAAACAAGGAATCTTTTTACACCTTACCGTAAGCTACCTGAAGATGAGCATCACAAGTAATAGGGACGCCGCGTCGTGTCACTTTCAATTTCTTTGATTCCTATTGGTGTTTCAGAGCACATGAGGTGATAGGACGCAGCGGCCACACACTGTTGAACACAAACTCGAACTCAAACTTTGTGTGAAGTATCTTGAACCATTCGGAGGACTTTAAACTTCAAGCAAGGCAAATCGGACGACTATTTCCCATGAAAACAGGGTTGCCATTCTACAGTGGGCAACGCTTTTTTTCACTTCAGAATCAGAGTCAGTGAACCAAAATTACCTTGCAGTTCGAGTCAGCCAGATCGGACGAGTATTTCTCATGAAAACAGTGTTGCCATTCTAGAGTGGGCGTCGCGCTCGGTGGCCGTGATCGTTCGGTCACTCCTCTACGATACAAATCTACAGAAAAAAACTCGGCGCGATCAAACAACTGCCTGTGAGTAATAGAACTCTCACAGTGCTTCGAGCTTGTCAGTATAAAGACGGCGCGGATAGGAGGTGCATGCTAGCAAGTGCACTTCCGAAAAGTAGATATGCTATTGAAACGTCAACAAGGTATCGAAATGCTAGAGATGTTGACGCGAGCATGCCCCTGGAGGGGTCAAGGCAATTAACACATTCTAGAGGGGCAACACTTTTTCTTTCACTTCAGAATGGTCAGTGACCCAAAAGTACCTTGAAGTTTGAGCCAGCCAGATCGGACGAGTGCTTCTCATGTAAACAGTGTTGCCATTCTGGGGTAGGCAACCCCAAATTTTGAATTTTACTTCATATTCGGAATCGGCGACTCAAAATTAACTCATAGTTCGAGCCAGCCAGATCGGATGAGTATTTGCCATGAAAGCAGAGTTGCCATCCTGGGTTGGGCAATATTCGTCTCATGTACACACAAATTGTAACCCCGGGCACAATCTTTTTCACGCCAATAATACTCTAGCCACAATCTCTCGTGGCATGCGGTCTCCCATAGTTTTCGATCGTGCGATGGCGTCGGTATTCGCAGTAGCTCCATGTAAAATACACACAAATAGTGCTCCGTGCTTATCTGGCAATACAGACTTAAACGCATCGCTCGAGGAAAATTGAAGGACTCAAGAAATTTCACACAATTCTTTCACTATTTATGGCCAGGCAACACTGACCTGCGAACGCAGCGATATATGTGCACTGGTTAATTCTCAATTGTGTACTAGTTAAATACTGGCGATTGAAAATTACGCAGTTAGGGACAAGAACCAGCGGTAGCCCCGATTCCTATCGAGGTAGACCGAGGGTATTTGAGAGCTATCGTTGTGTATTGCCCCCCCCCCCCCCCCCCCCAATGTATTTCTTCTTATTTGATTGAAAGTGACGAGGCGCGGCGTGGCTTTCTGATAACATTTAACGGGCTTTTTTCAATTCTACATCAGAGAAAATTCACAGAAGATAATAGTCCAAAAACTCTCAAAATACTTGTCGCACAACGTGTATTCTATGGTTGTCTTAACCTCTAGTGGGACATAGTGCATCAACTGCTACTACCAGGCTTAGGTGACGTTTACATTTACTTAAGGTCACCACATACAACAACCATGTTGCTCCCGAGCACGCATCGAACCACGTGAAAGTCAATAGCAAAAAAATTTCCTCATTTCCACCGTTTTATGATATTTGATGGTTCGATGAAATTTCGGTCGTGGCTCTGCGCGATCATGTGTGACGACCTTTACACCCAAAACCACAGAAGGAATTGGGGCGACCGGTAGCGCAGTGTGTTGAGGCACCAGTCTCATGTTTGACTACCGGCGTTTCGGGTTCGAATCCCGTCCACGACGACGTTCGTGGCCATGGATGTGCAGGAGATGCATGCTGGCAACCACATTCTCCGAAACCAGTTTATGTTGACGAAACGTCAATTGAGCCACATGGAACAGTTGACGCGCTATGCCCCACAAGGGGTTAGAGCAATTGAGAGAGACAGAAGGAAGACAACCCAAATAACCATTACCACAGCCAATCATAGCTTTCTTCTTCTTCCTTGCCCTTTCATACCACTCTGCGGCTTCGCGTTGCTCTGCCTGTGGTTTTGGCAATCAAAATCAATGATAAGAAAGAAAACAAAATCGCGAAAAAATGCTTCAAAAAGAAAAGCGGTTTAAAAAAAAGGGCTACGAAAAAGAAAACGGCTATGTAACAAGCCCTACGAAAGAAATGCTAAAAAACGGATAACAAAAAACGGCTACGAAATAAAAAGCGATAAAGAAAAAACAGCCACGGAGCGAAAAAAAAACGATTACGAAGAAAAAACCACAATTATTAACGGCTTCGAAAAAAAAACTGCTACTATGTATAAAGACGGCTACGAAAAGCAACTACGAAAACAAAACGACAAAGTTAAAACGCATTTGTAAAGAGCAGCTGAGTTAAAAATTCCTGCAAAAAAACTACTACAAAGATGACAGTAACGCAAAAAAGTTTTGCAACCTAATATCGAAAAACGGCTTCGAACAAGACGATCGTTTAAAAATTCTTAGCCGAATAACCATAACAAAAGACGGACTACGAAAGAAACGATAAACGAGAAACAGCTACGAAGAAAATGATAATGATAAAAATCACTACAAAAAAAAAAAAAAAAAAGGTTGCGAAAAAGCTGCTATCAGAAAGACGACTACGAAAAACGGCTACGAAAAAAGGGACCACAAAAACGCATGTGTTAAAAACGACTGCCAGGAAAAACGGGCATGAATAACACTATTACCAAGAAAACGATAACGGTAAAACAGCCACGAAAAAAGAAAACGAACCAAAAGAAACTAGGTATTTGCGAAAAAAACTACTACGAGAAAGACGAAAAGTGTCAATGAAGCGCCCGTGTAAAAAACGGCCACGAAGAAAACGGCTACAAGGAAGATAATAACGAAAAATCAATATCGAAAAAGCGGCTATGATGAAGAATGGCTATGCAGAAGAAAATAACGGAAAAATGTTTCTTAGTCGAATATCGAAAAAAAATAACGATATAACATTAACGAGAAAATTTTTAACGAAAAACGGCTACAAAAAAAACGGCTACGGAAAAATTAAAAAGCCATAGAGACAAAACGCCTACGAAAAAATACAATATAATAACAGAAGAATCGCTACGAAGGTAACGGTTGCCTAAAACACGTCTGCCAAAAAACGCTTTCGCAAAAAAAACTGTAGCAGAAAAACGGCTGCGGAGATAAACGGCTATGACGGCAGCCAAAAAACAGTATCGAAATAACGACTGTGAGGAAAAACGGCTATGAAAAAGATAGTAACGAGAAAACGGCTACGAGAAAACAATTTCGAAAAATCATCGACAATGATAAATGACTGCAAAGAACTGACCCGAAAAAAAAACGGCTTCTAAAAGCGTTTCAGAAAAATGAAACAGCAGCGCAAAGTAACGGCTACGATAAAATCGATAACGGAAAAAATAATATGATACCAGCGTCTTATAATCGACCCCTTCATGCATAAACGAATTTCCATTTCCAGAAATCCTTTAAATAACCCCGTGCGCTTATCTCATTACCGCCTCACGGCTTCTAATTTAAGCCCCAGGGAAGCCTAACTCTTCGGTCAAATGCTTCAACATATTCTTTCAGATGAAATAGAAAACAGCCCAGCTTCGCTTCTCTAGGCTCCATTAATTTTCCGCTCACACCGTCTTGAAAAATGCCTCTTAACCCCACGCCAAATTATACGCTCCCTGCAAAAGGTATCCTCGTCATAAAATAAGTTAACGATACTTAGAAAATAGGATTACAATGTCCGTGTAAAACGTGCAAAATTTTCTCGTCTCCTGTTTTCCGCGCTATTTAAGAAGATTTATTATAATCCTTCGACGCGCAAAAGCAGGCTCAAGAGCTTCCATAGCGAATTATCTTAGAAAATTTCGCGCATATCTTCCAAGCATATAGATAAGATTGACGGACGGGAGCAAGACATCGGCTTCTCAATAGGTGAGTCCCTCGACCGTATCCATCTCCGTTCCATTGATGGGAGCTGGGCTATTGAAAATGTATTATGTGAAAAGCAAAAAAAAAAATATATCCTGGATCCTATTCCAGGTCAAAGGGGAATTACCTTGTAGTGGTACTTAGTACAGCTCCGTGGCACAGGGGACGGACGCGTTCTTCGTAGATCCATCTTGCCGTTGAAAGATAAAGATAAGTCCCTCGAAAAGACACCTGGCTTAATTTGTTTAAAGGTCTCATCTTGAATTATTGTCAGGCAGAATTAATTCTCTAATTTTCGATCTAATGTGTTTCGGTGTTGTGTGCTGATACTTTCATCTAGCGTTTTGACACGTTGTTGACTTCACCGTTTCGCATAGCTGAAATCTGAGTTATTTGCAGGTGGGGCATGTCCTGAGCCGAGTTTGACAAACAACCTTTCAAAATTTGTTCTTGTCAGGATTTATGAAATGAAACTAGATGTCCCCGTTCGATATCCGTGACATTGTCGTTGATATATGGACCAAAGTGTCGAGGGACGACACGAGTGTACCTTTTCCTGGAGTAAGTGATACCAATGGATAGGCCAGAAAGTTATATCTCTCCTGAGATAAAACCTTTTAGTAAAAGTTTCTTCGAAAAATGATAGAGAGAGGTATTACGGGCGTGTGTGCTTTGTAGATAAAACAGGATAGAAAAAATACTACAGGCACAATATTAGAAGACCCATGAGGCTCCATAAATAATTATCATGTTTAAGGTAACAATATTGATTAGACCAGTGATGGAAGATGTGAGAAAAGCTAAGGAGGGAGTGATAAGTAATAGTAATAGGTAGTGGGGGATCGAGTGTTACAGGGTAGTATTAGTGAGGACTTTCTTCCGAAATCAAGGGCTAGTCGAAATTAAAAGAATACAAATGCTGGCAAACGGAACTTCTTGTCCTTGATTCTAGAGCAGGCAATGTCTAACGTGGTTTTGGGTTGCACTATGTATGAGATAGGGAAATGGGGATGTTTTTCTACTAATGAGCGGCGTCGCATCCGGTTCTCTATTTTAGCGAGATCATCAGTTAGGGGAGGGGGGCACTTGGACAAAGGCGGTTGTGTGAGTGACTCTTCAAGCGACACTTTTGTCCGGGCAGTATTGCTTGGTACTAATTGTCGGTCGATAAGAGAATAAAGCCCAAAATTCGAAATTGAGTCGTTCTCAGGCGTAAATTTGGACTGTGATCGGACAAATCATGAAATATTTATGACTAAATTGAATTACATATATTAAATTCAGCCCTGTATTGACAAAAATCACTTCAAGCTTTCCTCTAGGCGGACTCCTGGCTGCCCTTTCGGAACATTCCTGTTTCGCAAAAATTGGAAGAATTCTCTCTATTAAATTAGAGAGAATTTTCACAAAACTCAGGAAATATCCGCTTTAGGACCTACTAATCCCCCCGGGTTGGTTCTAGGTTCTTACCACCTAAAGCGGAAATGGACTACCTAAAGCGAAAATGCCGGAAATTAAGGAATTAAAAAAATTCTCTCTAATTGCAATTGGGAGAATTCTCTTAATATTCGCGAAACAGGAATGTTCCGCCCTTGCAGAGTCAGCGCCCCAAGCCTTTGACCGGTGCCCATGCTGGGTCCTGCCAAATCTTGCTACGGATTCTGTTAGTCCGTTAGTGCAATAAAAATGCTGCTAATGCCAGAACCTAATCGTCTGAAAACAAGATGCCTCTTTGAGCGCCCATATGCCATCTCAGCTCCAGGTAAACCTGGTCCAAGTTATGCAAAGTGGCAAGTAAGCATTAGCACCAGTCTCAAATTCTGTAAAACCAGATTTAGGTGGTGATGAAAAGTGCTTCGGTTCCTGTGAAGATACTGAATGAATACGGGTTTCGATTAGGGCGTACCCTGATAATGTTTTCTTATGAAACACTGCTGTTGACTGATTTCCTTACCTCAGCTTAAAGGGATAAGGACATCGTTCAGTAATAGCCGGTAGAAAACTTACTGTCGTATTGTGATGTATAAACTTCCACTCTGTTAAAATTGGGGGCAATTGCTGCGGCAGAGTAACACGTCTCACCTGAGTGTCACTCAAATGCCCATCACATTCGATGAGAGTATTCATCGGTGGGGGACCTCAACATCGAGTTCGTGAACAACTTCATTTACCTGGGTTGCAACTTGTCAATGGACACCAACGAAACTGACGAAATCAAGCGACGGATACAGTTAGCTAATAAGACTTTTTTCTCGGTTCTCCCCATAATGAAATCGAAGCATGTGCACAGAAACACGAAGCTCCTCGTGTACAAAACCATTATACGACCAGTGCTATGCTATGGCTGCGAAGCATGGACCCTAACTCAAGCCTCCGAAAACATGCTAGACATATTTGAACGTAAGGTTCTACGGCGAATTTTCGGGGCTGTTTGCGATCGAAATGGATGGCGCATCCGGTACAACCATGACTTGTATGAACTGTACGATGAGCTGCAAGTCTCGAAAATCGTCAAATTACAACGACTTCAATGGGCAGGGCATGTACAGGGTGGGCCAAAAGTCACCATGGGATTTTAAAATTTAATAACTTTTTCGTTTATACTTTTTATTAATTTTTTTTTTCAGATTATAAAATATTCAAAATGGAAAGTTTTTTTTTTAAGTATGGAAAATAATGTCCCTTAAATGACCCCCGTTTTCAGCTTCGCAAAGATGGGCTCGTTTTAGAGCGTTTTCCATAACACCTTTCAAAATTTGTGGATATAGCGCTCGAATTTCTGCAACAATGTTGGCTTTGAATTCAAAAATTGTCTCGGGCTTGTTCACATATACTCGCTCTTTCAAATAACCCCAAAGAAAATAGCCGGGTGCTGAAAAAACTGGCGAACGCGCTGACCAATTAATTTCCGAATGTCTGGAAATTATTCGCTCTCCAAAAACTTGACGTAAAAGTGCCATTGTGTCTCGGGCAGTGTGGGCAGTGGCTCCATCCTGCTGAAACCATATCTTAGGTCTGTTTTCAAGAGCAGGACGTAAAAAATGTTCTACCATAAATCGATACCGCTCTCCATTTAGGGTTGCAGCACTTCCATCTTCATTTTCCTGTACACGTTCAATATTTTCCGCAGTGCGATTTGAACGTGGTCTACCGGTTCGAGGCAAATCTCTTACGGTGCCATGTTGGTGGTGACGATGAACTAAGCAACGAATCATTGCTTCAGAGGGCGAAACTCTGACGTTAAAATGTCGACGATATGCTCTTTGTGTTAAAATAATTGATCGCTGATTTAAATAATTAAATTCTTTTATTCTGGTTCTTTGTTCAGTTGTGAATCTCTCCATTTTTTATTCTCCAGATGTTATTTATATAATCTGGTAAAAAAAAAATAAGAAAAAAAATAAACGAAGAAGTTATTACATTTTTAAACCCCATGGTTACTTTTGGCCTACCCTGTACAAAGAATGGACGATGATCGCATGCCTAAGAGAGTAATGAATGCAGAACGAATCGACGGAGATCTCGTTGGGAGAGCTCAGTAGGTGTTGACGCCGCGCAGCTACTGGAATTCCAAAATTGGAGGACGCGGTCACGTGACTGAGATAATTGGAGGACAATGATCCAGGCGGCCGAGGCCCCACGTCGGGTTGTCGCACCACAATGATGATGATGATTCATCGGTTCGAATTTTCTTGTGTTTAACGTTGGCCGCGAAACTTTGCGATCGCCTTAAATAGGAAGAAATACTTAAGCCGGCCATTCATGTTCCGCTGCGGTCGCCAGTGCAAGTCTACACGCCTTTCCAGGTATTCTATAACGTATCTTTTCAGTTGGCCTGTGCAGGTGTACACCTCTCCGCTACACCGGGACATATATGGCCGGCCTTAGATATTTCTCTCGTGTCTTCAGCATTGGGTACTCATTTTCGAATCATGGATTCCTTTAACTTAACCTCAATGAACGTCTTGAAAACAATCCAAACCAAGTCACCTTCGGTAAATTTTAATCTGTGATGAGTGCGAATCATGAGTTGTGAAAATATTATGCACTTGGCAAACCAAGTGTAGTCTAGTCTCAACTCTACCCACAGAAAAACTAATCTGGTGCTTTTCACTACAAAAAAAAAATGAGACGTTTGCACTCTATTAAATGGGCACGCACTGACTCTATCCACCAATGTAAAGTGCCCGTCCGTAGCTCTCTATGCTTGCAGAGGAACCTGCATCTGGAATTGGGGACTCCAACCGAGAATATTCTAGTGGCTGTATACAGCGGTAATGCAACTAATTATTACATAAGGGACGCTGGTCTGGTGACCGACGTCGCACTAGAAATATAGCATCGATCTGCTGAGCAGGGTGCAAAGAACTGTATGCACCACAGTCACTAAATGTCTTATCTTATACTTACTCCCCCTTGACCTAAAAATTGGGTTCAACGCCGCATGTAGCATGGTTAGGCTCATGGAGTCTGCGAACTCCTGAAACTATGTATATGAACGCAACAACATCCTTTCATCACTAGTGGGAGAGGTGCGGGACATCCACCCAACAGACTACTCCGAACCAGACTTCGAGAAACACTTCGCTGCTGGCTGTCCAATTACACGGGGATGCTGTAACGGATATGAGGCTAAAAATAGCTAAATGGGTTGCGTGCAGAGATTTTCTGTGAAAACTTTGGAGTTTCAAAGTCTTTTCGCCTTCCAGATTACGCAAGTGTATTTCAGGCGAAAGTGCTAACAAAAAGGGAGTTCGTCGAATCACAGTAGCGACCAGGGATATTGCAATCTTCCCAGACAGCTGCTATAAAGGCCCTAGAGACGGTAAACATTTTGTTAAAAATAGTAAAGGCTAACCAAATCGTCCAGCTCTCGCTCGGTATGTTGGATGATTTGGTAAGCCTCCATAGCAAGCCCCTCCTCTGGGTTCCAGATAACTTGAATATAGCAGGGAACCAGCGGGACGATTATCTTGCGAGGCTAGGTCCAATTCTTGACTTATCCTACGCTGTTATTTGGCGTGAGGCTTGTGGTATGAAAATGGCGCCCACCATCGCTAAGTGGGTTTCCTTTTGCCAACAACGATTAACTAATTCAAGTGAAATTTTGTTAGCCATCTAGCAAGGCAGCAGCAGATAACAAGTAAGAGGTCGACGATATGGTCCCACCCTTCCGGAGGCCGACTCGGAACCTCTCGCTTACACGCCTGATACAACACTAAGCTGACAAGCTTCTTGCGAAATATGTCCCCGTATGTAAAATAATACGAATTGCAAATGTTTTTTATACCGGATCCTAGCTGCTAATCCAGCCTAGTGTAGCTGTAAACACCATATATTAGTGGAAAGCATTTGGCATGTTCTCTGGTGTTCACCTGTTATAGCCAGCAGGGATAGGAGGAAATCACAAACCTTAATAAATTCTGTTGTTTTATTGTAAGCTCAGGTTGATGTACAGGTTTCACTATGTTTATAAATCCCCGAGAGTTTCGGAATGGACAGACCCTATGGCCGCGGCCATACGAACGTGTAGAAACACATTGGCATAAATAGGAGAGTTCGAATGAAGTATGCGCGTACAAAACGACGTATAATGCAAGGTCCGCCAACGCACTTTTTCTACAGCGGACGTTAAAATCAGGAAAATTTAGGACCAGGCGGATGCTTAGACGCATGTTGATGAGGTGACAAAAAGTGAGTTTCTGTAAAACAAAGGACAAAATGTATCAGCGAAGGTTCCAGTTTGAAGCAGTTTTGGCGTGACGTGAACTTGTTAAAATCTGTGCTTTTTCCACAGTATCTGCATCACTCTGCCTTGCCTCACCAATATGTGTCTCAACATACCCCTCGCCCAAGCTTTTTTCGTCCCAACGTGTGAAACACACAGCAACGGACGTACTGTAGTTTGGTCGTGTAAACTACTCATTTACGTCCGTACAAACCGACATCCGTTGCTACGGACGTACTTTGTACGCTTGGGCGGCCTTGAACGATTTATTCAGAATCGCTTAAAAAAGCAATTGTGGAAGTAACAGAAATAGTAATTAATACTGTCAAAGTCAGTCCTATTTCGATATTAAAGTGACTGATTGAGCTTCATTTGACGATATTGGGAATACTATGCTATTTCATTTTGATGTGCGAAACCGTTTCTGCCATCCCCACAATAAAATGGTGATATCCGCATGCCTGTACCCACGTTACCATCCATCCCATTATCAAATTGTTATCTGCATCATTACGCTTGACTTCCCAACTTTCAGCCCTTCACTGGCTGTCATTCTGCATTCCGAGCCGATTTTTGACTTCGCTGTGCGTGATTTTATGGTAACTGTTCTGCCTAAGCCTAAGGGCATCATTCGCACAGTTTCGAAGGGTGAATTGTATCTTAAATCGGGCATCCAATATCCACTGAAAATTCATCTCAATGCCAACACCCCTCTTATCACAACACAACAATTAACTTTCTCCATTTCACTACTCGAAATTGCCAATTATCTTAAAATTAGATATCTCCGACATTCTGAAACGTGAGCAGACGACACAACACCTTAAAATCTAATCTATCCGATTTCTACCGATCCATGAAATTCTCGCGTCCGTGTCCTCTATATTTTCAATCTATTAGTCCCCCCTCCCTCGAAAACGTCCTTAAATGTTCCATTTTTTCCCGAAGGACGTGATAGATATCGTCGTCGTCGACGACGACGTTCAGGAATCCAGTATAATTGCCAAGATTCGATAACACCATCAAGCGGGATTCGTTCGCCCCTTTGCTAAAATTTTACAAAAGATTCGAGCAAGATTTGACCCTTCTCTCCTTGTGTGTTGGTCATTATTCCATCCATCCATTCCGATCTAAATCGCGCGGAGAAGAACCAACCAATAGACCAGAGACTAAAGACCCTGTTTCCCTCCATTTCTCCACATTTTTTCTTTTCTTTTGCTCACTCTAAAGTGAGAATTCTGTAATCCTTCTAGCGCTCAACGCGCGCGGCAAATGATAACGAAAAGAACCGAAAAAGGGACTTTGTATAAACTACACCAACTCCAGACGAAGACGAAAAAAAAAACAACACGAGTGAAATGTTAAGAACTCAAACACTTGAAGGATGTAAATCTCACAATTAATTGCCCGGAAGACTTTTTCGATAGTTCGTTCGGCTCGTTTCGTAGGGTCGTCCTGGTCCTGGCACTCAAAAGCAAATACCATGACAGATCAGATTCCAATTAAAATCAGGTCGGTAAGGAAAAGAAAAAAAGAAATCGAAATGAGTGTAAAAGCTTCACGTGATGGGAATTTGTTCAGGAGGAGAGAAGCGAACAAGGATTCAGTGAGGAAAAAAAAAACGGAAAGAAACGAAATGACCGTGTAAAACAACAAATTAATTCGAAAAACACGAAATGAGGATGGACAAACACATCAAGTGAAACCTTTTTAGAGATTTGAATAAAAGCTTGGTTGAGGCAACGGTTTTGTTAATATTATTCGTAATGACGTATTCAAAGATCCATGTTTCTGAACTGGACTGGATTTTTTACGAGAATGTTTTCGGGGGATAGATGGAGGGCGTAGGATGTTCAACCGTACCTATTCCTTGTCTAGTTTCCGTCGTTATCGTGACGCTATAACCTGACGTCGGGCTTTGGCTGCCTGTTTAGTTCCCAACAAGACTCAATATTTAAACAGGTGAATAGGGTGATAGTCCTTTACAGCCATAGGTTGAGTTTGGATGGAAACGTCTTTCGACTTGCAGTTCTGTTCTATCATTTATTTGAAAAAAAAAGAACGAGAAATAAAATGGGATAAATAGGAATTGTGCCTCTTAGATTAAGTAGACATTCTTTATTCTATTAAATTCAGTTGTCCGGCAGAATCTTCAATTTACCCCAAGAATCCATGTAGGGGGCGACCGGTAGCGCAGTGTGTTGAGGCATCAGTCTCATGTTTGACTACCGGCGTTTCGGGTTCGAATCCCGTCCACGACGACGTTTGTGGCCATGGATGTGCAATTAGCACAATGGGCCACTCGGCGTCTGTGCTCTGAACCCTCAGGGGTTCTACACCCACCCTTCAATCTGATGGATGTGCAGGAGGTGTATGCTGGCAACTGCATTCTCCGAAACCAAATTATGCCAAGGAAACGTCAACTGGGCCACATGGAACAGTTGACGAGCTATGCCCCACAAGGGGTTAGGGCAATTGAGTAAGAATCCATGTAAATCGACATATTTTTACTATATTTTCAGTTTACTTCTACTTTTCACGGTTGTTTTATTGTCTTCAGTGGTTTTTCTGTACAGGATCAATCAACTACGAAACCTGCCACGGGGCCAGTGACGAGACCGGCTGAGAGACCAGCTACGAGACTTATAGCCACGAGAATCATGGTCAGACCATCCACGAGAGATGTTATGATGGATGACGTCAGAAAAAAGTAAAGCTTTCCTCACAGCATGTCTCGCAGCAGGTCTCGGAACTGATCTCGTGCTTGGTTTCGTGGCTGATTGATCTTGTGTCGAAAAATCGCTCAAGACAATAAAACAAAAATTAGAAGTATGTAAACAGCAAAGTTCGTGAAAGTATCATATGTTGGAAAATTCACGCGGATTCATAGGGTGAATTGAAAATTCTGCCGGACAACTAAATGAAGGCATTACTGGTGTCGCAGCAAGTCTCGCGAGGCTGGTTTCGCTGCAGACTTCGTGTCTGTTCTCGCAGCAGACCTCGTGGCTGATTGGTCCTGTGTCTAAAAACCACTATCAATTGAAGAAAAACCAAAAACCAAAAAAAAAAAATTTTTGTCTATAGGGAAATGTATCGTGACTTCCAGTCACTATTGTTAGAGAGAGAGTATTATTTAGGGAGTCCTCAATATTTATAATCTTTTTCGAATTAATGTATCGTGTTAGATAATTGTGCTTAACGGATGCCGACGAACGTTGCTGGCTGCAATTTTGCATTGGAGATGAATCACGGGATCAGGGACGTATGAGAATTCAATTGAATTTATTTACATTCAACTGTATTTAATGGTAATAAATTTTGTTCCCTTCGATCGGTCACTGCCTTATTAAAAATGATACAAAGTATCTACACTGCATGCAGATACATCGGAACATGGATATGTCTTATGCCTACCGAAAGCGTGGCCACTACATTCATAGAACTCGGAAAAATGTTCAATGGGCTTGTTTCCTGTTCTGACCCCCGAGTAGCACAGCAGACATTTCGTGTTACGGACAGATTTTTAGGATGACCCCCAGCTATAAGACATATCCATGTCAAAAAAAACCTGTCAACCATTTCAAAAGGTGCGTCAAAAAATAAATATTGAGTATCTGACAAAGTGCAACCCAGGTTCTTCCTGCTTGAGCGATATTAAAGCAGTGAAACATTAAATCTTAGGGTGAAAAGCGGGAGGCGTCGAGTTGATTCAAGAAATTTTGGAAGTGCAGGCTGGCAACTGCATTCTCCGAAACTAGTTTATGCCATCGAAACGCCAACTGGGCCACAGTTAACGCGCTAGGCGCCACAATGGGTTATGGCAGTTGAGTATAAGTTCAACAGAGTACGGAAAGCAGTAAACTGAATTTACAAATAGGCATTGGAAAGTCATTCGAACTCAACTCTTTCGATAGAAAAGCTCGAACTTATTAACCGCGGTCCAAATCGCATCCCCCTTAAGAATCCTTCTTTTCCCATAAACCGAATCGATCAATTTCTAACTTCCTTGCCAAATTTCACAAAACTGCCTTTGATTAGTGATTCCGAAATATTTTCATGACCTTAAGCCAAATATTCGTAACGTCTTCTCCTGGTCTGCTTTGGGTTGTTTCTGCATGCCATTGCCAATGTTTTTGCTTCGCCCCCAATTATAATTACTAATAAGAATTCATGACACGCAACAAGGCAATGGAGAGAAATAACAAGTAAGGGATGGTGGCCGGGAGCGTAACCAAACGCTCACCCCTCCATTTCAACCATTCATCGCACCACCGGAAAGTAAAACAAAAGACCCAAGTTTAAAGAAAACACCGAGGAAAATATCAGACAAAAAGACGTATACAAGATATAAAGTGTAGATAAAAGCTACGGAACGGGCAATCGATGAAAGTAAGATTCGTAGACAAACGTTCGCCAGTGTTGCAAAAGGAAGCCAACAATACCAGACAAATTTAAGGAAAATTTCATGGAGACAGTCGGGTGTGGTGGAAAATTTAGTAACAAGAGGATACCATGAAAAAAATTGACCTCGACGAGGACGAATCGTGTCATCAATGGGGCCCGACTGTGTCCGATTAGAGAAACAATAGAGCCAATTTTTTCAACATGGCTTTATTTTTATTTTTTTTTGTCTTTTATATCTTTCTTGAAACAAAAAAAAAACGCAATTTTGTCTGAATTTTATAATGAAATTTTCCGGTTTTCTGTTTAAATGGAATGGAGCTTGTTAATTGTGGGGAAGGAAGCGTGTCGAGGATCCTACCCTCCATTTTGATACTGAGATAGTTGGGTTGGGTCTTCGAATTAACCGATGAAAACCGAGCACGGATTCTTAATGAGTAATCATTTTGATGAGTCACTGTTGAGTCGTTCAAATTGCATTTCCAAGATAAATTCAGAAATCTCCAGTTTCCAAATATGTGAATACACACAAAGATATAGAAATAGAAAATAACTAATTGAGGTACACCGGTACCTCAGTGCGTTGAGGCGTCAGTCTGATGTCTCACCGGGCAACTACAGGTTCGAATCTCATCCATGGATGTTTGTGTTGTCTTCCCCCTGTGGTGTGGCGCGTAGCAATACGCCACAACCATTCCCGACTTGTCGCAGGTATGCGGCTAAATGGGCAGTATTTACTTTTAAGCAACCTGCATCGTCCGAGACCAGAATATGCTAACGAAACGCCAACTAAGCCACATGGGTGTCGTTGACGCGTTATGCCCACTAGGAGTTAGGGCAAATGATAGTAAATAAAGAAATACAAATTTGCGATTGGTTCATGTCAAAAGTAAGTTTTACGATGCGTCGTCAGTAGGAAGTATAGTATCCTCTACCGTAACTGACGCTCAAAAAGGTTAGGACAGGACAAAAGGATTGTCTTGGCTACCATTGCTTAATTAGACCAGTCCTGTAATATTACCGGACAGCACTGCTTTTTAGTCACTGAACTAGGCGAACCCCAAAATGGCTACGTTTCGGCGAAATTTGACTCTGATCTTGTAAATGACAGTGAGTAGCAGAGGTGTAAAGCATTGTGTATCTGTGAGTATCACAGATTGGTTTGCACATTGCGTCAACAGTACTGGAATAACCTTCCAGGGCTTCGTCAAAGGAGCTGATAATGCCCTTCAGTCACAAGGATACTACTCAAATGAGTAGAACCCACCTAAGACTCCTAGTGGGGTACTTATCTGGCCATCACCTGGTCAGATATCACCTGAACAAGATGGGTCTGTCAAGCGAGACTGAATGCCGTCTTTGTCTGGAAGACGTGGAAACGACCAAGCACATCTTGTGCGAATGTCCCGCCATCGCGCGTTTTAGGATGTCACTCCTCGGGCAGGCTACTATCAGCACTGCAGAATTCAGGTTGATTCCTGCTAAAGACTTACTGCCCTTTATTAGAAGGGTGAACGGTCTTTTGGATTAATGAGCTACGGCACAATAGATCTTTATGGTCGCAGTTCCTTCCTGCTGGGAAAGTAGCTCGAATTTTTATATCTATCTATCTATCTATCTGTGAGTAGAAGAGTGAGTGTCGTTGTATCTGGCAGAAACTTTAGAGGGGCAATTGACATACATCTTCCGGCTTCTTTGTCTCTTTCGCCCTTGTACAATTAATAAGGACAGGAATAACGGAACTTTGTCGGTTGTCTTTCTGCTCTGGGGATTCGTATGTAGATGCTTCGCCATGAGTCGGGTTCAGATAATGTCTCTCTCTCTAACTTACGGATACACAAAGCCTTACATCGCTATTGCTCGCTGTCATTTACTAGATCAGGGTTCTTCTAAAGGTGTTCAATGAAACGATGGAACTGATTGACACTCATGTCTTTTAGATTAAAAAGTTTGCGGAATAAAAAGACTAGATAGGTTTATAAGTTGGAACTACTTTCCCCCTTTTCGATATTCCTACAAAATTATATATACGATTACAATATATTTTCCATTGCGGGATGTCAGGCTGGCGCCGACTTGCCGTGGAGCTGGCCGCAAACACTGAGCCAACAGATGCCAATTCTTTTGCATATCCAACACTACCCCAACCTGTTTGAAAATACCTACCCACAAAAACCCACACAATTAACTCTTGTTGTAGGGCTGTCACGATCACGACTAGCATCTCTACACACAGATACCTACCTCAATTGAGCATCAGTGATCGTTTGCTAAACCATTTTAATTCAACCTCTAGTGAACGACGGTTGATGCTCCCGAGTCTAACAACCCACCGAAGGTTTAACCGAAAACTCCCACGCTCAGGTGAGGTCGTTTGTCTCCTCGCGTATTTTCAAGTAAGTATGCTGCCTCAGTAGGTAGTTCGGATAGCACAACGGTTCGCACGCTCGCTTTCTATGCACTGCGCCCCGGTTCGCTTCCTACCGAATGCAGCAGTTTTCGATTAAAAAGGGGATTTACGGGTCGGACTATGAGTTCACTCAGCTTTTTAATGAGTACCCATTTATGGGGTATATAACTCGGTTGAGCGTGTTGTTGATCACACACCTCTGAACAAAAGAATGAGATGGTTGGCGACAGTACCTGACAATGTTGCCCTTCCCTCTCAATTGTTGCTGCGTGGACCTGCCTTACTTTCCATTGTATTCATCACTCTCCCCGACGCAGACCCGGAGTACGCCAGCTCTGCTTCCAGAACCCTCCGTTGTGGGTCAGGGGGAGTTTATACTTTCATGGATGCTCGAATTCATTCCAGGACGAATGAACGTGTATCAACTTGGACACTGTATCTATGTAATCAAGCTCAATTGGGTCTAATTAAGAGATATTTTATTCCTCCGGAGAATCCTCAACTCTTTTGATATCCCTCCCTCTTTTTGCTAACCTCCGAAACAACCCTTCCTTGGCAGCCACTTATCAATACTTTCATCAGACCCTTGTGTCCGCGCCTTCAACTTCCTCCCAGAGACGTTCATCATATCCGACTGGCAAAATTCATGCCTTCAGTTCTGTATCCAGTTCCTCTCTTGTCCTAACCCTCCGGCGGTTGGTGCGAAATCAGATCAGCGCCTTCTCATTAAACACCTCGACTACTGAACGAAACAATTTGGATTTGGACACTCCTCGAGCTACCCGCAGCTCTCCCAAATTGTTCATAAAAACCATGAACCTAGCAAGGAGCTACACCATCAAATGCGATATCCCATTTTTTACGTTGTCAGCTCCTTTCTCTGGAACAACTTCTACTGGTGCCGCTGCTAGCGCCATAAAGGGAGTTCTTTCTTCCCTATCCTCATCACTCTCCACTTCGTCGTTTTGTCCAGCAAGGCTATAACCAGCAATCCACGCAGACGTTTCGTTTGAGTTTTCTCCTCCTCTACATCTTCATCTGGCTGCATCCGGTCGATCCGTCGCAGGCCAAAATCAAAATCGATAGCAATTCTCGTATCTCCCGAAGTTTCCCGAAGTTTTGCATCTAGGGCCGACACATTCTCATCATCATCATCGTGGCGCAATAGCCCAACGTCGGGCTCTGGCCGCCTGTATCGTTGCTCTCCAATTATCTCGGTCACGTGCCCACGTCCTCCAATCTTGGAAGTCCAGTAGTTGGTCGGCGTCAGCATATACATACTGAGCTCTCCCAACGAGCTCTCAGTCTTCCTGGCACGACACGACACATATTCACTAAACTCAAATGCGGGGTACTGCTTTTCTAATAATGATGTGTCGCCCGAAGTCTCAGAACGTATTGCCCGCCTGCTGCGTCTTTCGCATTCCCTCAACATTAACCTCTGGTCTCGAATGATCATCCTTATTCAGAACATTTACCTTGACTTTGTTTGTCATTCTAACTGAGACACTCGACACAATCGACAGCAAATAAAATTCAACAACTATCCTATCCTATCGCGCTCGGTGGCCGTGGTCGTTCGGTCACCGCTCTACAATACTATAATCTACAGCTCGGAGTTCAAATCTCAGCGCGATCAAAACTGCCTGTGGGTATTAATAGAACTCTCACAGTGCGCCGAGCTTATCAGTATAAAATAAAAACGGCGCGGATAGGAGGTGCATGCCAGCAACTGCACTTCCCAAAAGGAGAGATGCTATCAAAACGTCAACAAGGCATCGAAATGCTAGAGATATTAACGCGCCCATGCCCCTGGAGGGGTAAAGGCAATTAGCAACTATCGTATCCTCTAGCAAGAGAATAAAAGTGAGTGCGGGAAATGTCTATAGTAACAGTAGAACATTGGGCGCCTTTAATTCCTAATTTAATCCCGAATTCCCAGTCGCTGCCTTGTCGCCGTTGATTATTCTTCTATTGCTTGGCCCTCAATTAAATCTTGGTCGTAACTTCTTCGCCGTCATCGCACAATTCGCCTCTGCATTTCCTATGCTATCGGTAAGGTTCGCACCCTTGCTGCAATCTTCACCGTTAACGTACACAGTCTTGGCACCTTCTCCGCTTGCGATCTGGCTCGCAACCTTGCTGCAATTTTCGCCGTCAGTCGCCTTATGTTTTAGATTCCAAGTACAAAAGAGGGTATTCCGTCAATTCCATCGGCCTTTTATTGCCTCTACTCAACATTGATATGCCGCTAATTTTATATGCGGCCTTCTACGCAATAGGATCGGACTGCCTAAAGCGGAAATGCAGTTCTAGGTGGGGGCATAATTGATTCCCTCCCATGCAGTACAACTCTACTACGTTTTTTGAGTGGTGCTTTTGTTCTGATTTATAAGCCCTAGGTTCGTACCACTTAACGTGAAAATGCACATATGTATGAGTAGAAATGAAGTGGATTTAGGTTTTAGTCAGTGTGAACCCACGGATATCGGTGTGATGTGACCTTAACAATACGTGTAAAAAGGACATTTTTCTACAGGCTTAAGTGGAGATTCTTTCTGGGGCTACCTTCAAACTTCCTCTTTAGAGAGTCAGCACTCTTCCATGCAAAAATTTATGGTTGTTTGGCAAATGAACGGGTTTTGTTTAAACCAGAATTACTCGTCTATTTTTTAAAAACCTGCAGACATCTCCTATGGTCAGATTTCAACCAAATTTTGCACGTAGCTTCCTTGGGTTATTATAAGTACCATACAGTGATATTTCGATGTGTTCTGTATGTGTGTGTCGAACAAAAAAGATTGTATTTATCATGAAATGAAACGGAAACTATACTTGATGGATATGGGTATCTCCTGATTCGTGGTGATGAGACCAATGCACGCGAGTACCGTTGGTCAGGACTGATACCATGTTGAGTCCTTTGATAAGAAAAAATGAAACCGGAATATAGAGGGCTACGCCCGCAATCCGAGGTTTTGTAGCAAGCGCTTATTTTGGTATATAAATATCGCCGACAAATTACAAACTAATATTTTCTCCTCCCCCACTGTTACCCTTTCTACAGATTTCAAGAAAATGCAAAAAATGGAATGTTCTCAACATTACATTTCTCACGACAGAGATAGAGATATTATTGCCTATGATGTTGGTTATCATTGGCCATCAATATTTTTGACCTCGGGTATGCTTAAGGGGTGCAGGGGTGTGCTAACCGCAACTATAGAAATGTACTATTATTAACCTTTTCTGATGAGATTCCAAAATTCTATTAATCTAGGTTTTCTACGCTTGTAAAATGCCGCTTTTCTGTAAATTTTCATATTTCTAACGGTCTTGAAATGCAAGGGGGGGGGGGGACATCCTCGGATCACATATTTTCCCCTCTACCTCTTTTCCCCACTTTTAAAATTTGATGAAAATGCCAGAAATGGAATGTACTCGGTGTTACCTTTCTCATGATACCCCACTTGCCTATACCAGATGAAAACAAAAATTAGACCATCATTTCCCCTCTATGGGGACCTCCCCTTAAAGTCAGCCTATTACAACGAATCGCTTTGTCCGGCGAATTGTAATAATTCTACATATTCTCACAAAATTTCATATATGTAGCTTCAGCCGTTCGTGAGATATTTCATGGACAGACAGACAGACGGACAGACAGACATTTGACCGATTTCATAAGGGTTTTGTTTTTACTACAAAACCCTAAAAAGGATACTTTCGGCAAAGAAGCGATATCTAGGCAATATGGGTCTCATATGACTGAGGGTGTTGATGCAAATGCACAAGACTACTCTTGATGGTATTCTGAGTCCCTGTTTCAGACATAGAGACATTCTTGTATTCTCCTGGTAGATATGGGGCGGTAAGGGCAACATTATTCAAAGCAAATCATAGACAACTTAAAAGCCAATGGATTCAAATGTAGTTGCATGGGGCGAGCCTAAGGTGCCGATGAACATCATCGCTCTTTTTGTGTCTTTATTGCTGATTTTGTAATTGTGAATTGATGAATTTGGTATATATTGATTTTTTAACATTTAGCCTAAAGCTTGTTGTTAATTGCTTTGGCCCCTCGAGGGGCATGGGCGCGTCAACATCCTTCGCAAAGCTATGCCTTGTTGACGTTTCGATGGCAAATAAATTTCGGATAGTGCAGTTGCTAGCATGTATCTCCTGTCCGACCGGTCTTTTACTGACAAGCTTGGAACGCTGTGGGAGTTCTAATAGTACGAACAGGTAGTTTTTATTAACGCAATGGGGATTGAACCTCTGTTTCTGCAGCATTGTAGAGTGGCCGAGACCTCACGGCTACGGCTTGGTTATCTCGAATTGCAATTAATTGAAATTCCAGTCGTATTTTTTATCGTTATATCTCTCGATTTAAACTTCCAAATGTCGGTCAATATCTATCCATTCTACGACATTTAAATTGAATAGCTTTTACTAAAGTTTCGTGTAAATTTCAACACTTAGCGAGTTTATAAAAAAACGGACACCGTTCAAAGTTGTTTTGCTTATTATCTCCCAAAAAAAAATAAGATGAAAAAATCCCTGCCTTCCTGAAAATGACAAAGTAGCGAAAAGCACAAAGTCACTTAGTGTCTCTAAAAATTTATCTTAGATAGTAACTTTCTGCGTTCTTTGAAAAATCTTGCTCTTTTGGAACTTTTCCCCAAAGGAAACAAATTGGCAAACTTGTCGTTTACACTATACCAACAAGTATATAAAAGAGGATCGTGGGACCAAACAAATAACAACTGCCTTCATCTTCGTGCAGCGCTGTTGGCCACTACCAAGTTTGTCGAAAAATGTGGAAAGGCGAACCGTTTTCACCAATCTGACTATCCTGTCAAACTGGAGGCAACTGTCTTTTGGTGGAGAGTTTGCACGAAAGATTCAAAAAGTTGATCATCAGCCCGGACGGTGTATAATATTCTGAATTTGATTTTCTTTTGAAGTCTCTAATCGGATGAAGTGCTGACAGTATCAAAAGATATTTGTTAAAGATAGAGACGGGTGGTTTCTGTATATTGGACTTTGTCTAGAGGAAATCATGTTTCCGACCTGTAATTTCTGCATTCATTTTCATTGGAACTTTTTTTTCGTGGATGACCTTTACGAGCGTCACGACACTCATGCTAATGCTGAAATCGTGTTGTCTTATTAAGGATCTTAGAAGAGGGACTAAAAACATATAAACTTTTGGATGATTATTCCTTTTATTTTGAACTGAACTTGTCATATTCAATTTGTGTAGGCAAATATGTGTGCAGATCCTTGAAAAGTTATTGACTCGAAAAAGAAAAAAAATGTTCTGACATCATCTTTATTCTCGTTTTCTTTCCAACAGTATTTCCAACTAGAAAAAGAATCTCTTAACTAAATCTTGTTAGAGTTTCCATCCGAGCTGGTGCAACTTTAGGTTTCAACATTCCTCAGATACTTTTCTCTACATTCGCCACGTTCACGACGAAGTCCTTATCAGGCGGACGGAGGCGGACAAGAAACTAACAGCTAAGAAAAATTCCAAATCATTTCTGCTGAAGAAACTTCATAGCGACCCATATCATAAGTTCACCTTTTGCCATTATACGTTCACATTCATCCATATCCTCGATAAAAATATAGCGTTGATACCCTGGATGTGATATTTTCCTTTGCCAACTTTTCAGTTTGTGAATGGTTTTCGTTTTTTTCTCCCATTTTTTTTTTGCAAGCACATATATGTCAGAATAATCCGTGGAGGGATGCCTCTCGTGCGGCGTGTTGGCGGTGGTCGGTAGAAGAAATTCAAATTGAACGGAAGGTAAATTGAATGAGAGTCCTCGGAGAAATGATGAGGAATGTTCTTAATGGCGTGGAATATCTTTTCAGGTATATAATGTGAGTAGTAGGTATAGGTACCTATATCAATGTCAGGTCTAGTCAAGTTGGGCTGTATTTTGTTGATGGGGATAAATTTAAAGTGGCGTGGACATGGAGTGTAAATGAAGGGTTTTTGAAAAGGGATATGCTAGAGAAAATCTTTTAAGTACGCACTAATGGCCGAAAGGCCAGAGGTCAATGGAATAAAAGTAATTTCGTAGACAGCTGAAAAGTCTCAGCTCTGTTTTTCCAAAATATCAAACAAATTAGAACTTCACATTTGGTTTTATCTATTAAAAGCATGCACTAGAACTCAGCTCGAGGAGAGTTTTAGAGAAGTTCCGCAGAAAATGGGACCCTTTTCAAGATACATACTTGTGTATCCAAAAAGTTCCATCAGCGGGTTTGTCTTGTACAGTAAACTGCTTTATGAATCTCCTAACATCAAAACTGGTACCTAATTGCACACAATGATTGTTTGGCCTAACCCCTAGTGCATAGCTCGGCTTGTAAGTATTTCGTGTATTAGTATTTCGCGCTCGATGGATACTAATCTAGAGCTCAGAGTTCAAATCTCGGCGCGATCAAATACTGCCTGTAAATACTTATATAACTCTCACAGTGCTCCGAGCTTGTCAATATAAAGACGGCGCGGATAGGAGGTGCATGCTAGCAACTGCACTTCCGAAAAATAGATGCGCTATCGAAACGTCAACAAGGCATAGACATGCTAGAGATGTTGACGCGCCCATGCCCCTGGAGGGGTCAAGGCAATTAACAACAATCGAGTCTTTTGCAGGAGATTTTCTGATACCAGCTGAGTTTGCGACGATCCGCCCGAGTAGCGCTAACTTAGCCCGCGCAATCGCTGGGCATTCACATAAAAGGTGATATGTGGTCTCAATGCCCTCCACACAATAACGACACTCCGTCTCTCTGGATAAGTCCATCTTATTTAAATGAGATGTAACCCAGTGATGGATTGATAGGTAGCCAGCAAATAACCTCAGGTCAGCTCTACTCATGTGGGTAGTATCCCCAGGGTCTCATTAACTGCTTTGATTGCCGCAGCCCTGGAAGGTCATCTCAACATTGCTGTCGTAGCCTCTCAGATCATTCCTTTATGATAGTCCTGACTGAAGCCAGGCGTAGACCACAGTATGGTTTCGGTCCGATAAAGTTTGACTTTGAGCCTTGCCTGGCAACTTCATCCACCGATTCATTGCTTTCAATGCCTTGGTGACCTGGTACCCAATATAAAAGGACTTAGTTGTCGGTCGCCAGACATTGAAAAAGTTCACGATAATCTTTCGCCAGCCTTGAAAAGAGCTTGTGTGAAGAAAGAGCCTTTATGGCTGCCTGGCTATCTGTGCAGATAGCAATGTGAGCGCCTTTTTTTCTCCAGACTATTCCCGGTGCAGATCTCTATGGCATGGCTCTTGGCTTGAAAATAGCGATTGAAATCCTGGTGTTGGGTCGACGGACGCCCGCCCTGTACAGTCTTACACCCATCAGTGTACCACACGATACATCCAGAGTCTGGGGGTTTGCCATTTTCCTATACCGTGCGGTCTGGGATGAGGGCTAAGAATTTATTGCCGAATCATAACTCCGTGGTCATATAATCTGATTATAGGCAGATCTGCATGCCGGGAATTTGATTCAGAATGCTCATGTGACCATTGTCACTAACACAAACTTCAGCAGATAGCTGTATCCTAAAAGTTGGAATCTTTACAGAAGCGCTTACAAAATCCGCTGGAAAAGCGTGTCCTGTCACAAAACTAAAGGGAAGAGCTAAACCAATGTAGTGGAGTCCTCAAATCGGGAGCTTAGAACGACCTGCCGATTTTGCTTTGATGAGGGACTGAGCTTTTATTGGTCGCTATATAAAAAAACAACTCAGCATGAATAAGAAAGAAGTTAGGAGATCTAAGCCCAGCTCGTTAAAACTTTTCTGTGAGTGGATTGAGGAGTCCAG
Source organism: Chloromyia formosa (assembly GCA_964017055.1). Classification (NCBI taxonomy): domain Eukaryota; kingdom Metazoa; phylum Arthropoda; class Insecta; order Diptera; family Stratiomyidae; genus Chloromyia; species Chloromyia formosa. The sequence goes on along the minus strand of OZ024816.1, from coordinate 35,492,361 downwards.
CTATGCATTTAGACTTGGTAAAATGTTGTCTACGGTTCCAACAATGCCCACTTATTTGGTGAAACAAAACGGGACTTCGACTTCCTCGAGTCAGGAGACTATTAGTTTCTTGCTCGACTCACATTTCCCTGATAGCTCTGCCCTTACTCCTTTCTGTAATGGCTATTCAACCAAAGTTACCCCGTGTGACTGTGCTTCAATTCTTTCGAAGGAGAAGATAATATGGGCCATTAACAGTTTTGACCCTTTCAAGTCCGCTGGACCTAACGGTATCATTCCCGGGGATTTAAAGTTTGTGCTGGATGTAGTGTATCCTTGGATCGAATCCTTTTTCAGGGGATGCCTGGAGCTGGTTTATATTCCCTGTTGATGGAGGTCAGGGTTGTATTGCTGCAGAAGCTGTAGGGACGAGGATGAGGACGAGTGCTCATTTCACTTGCTGTGCACCTGCCCTGCTCTTGCCAGTAGTAGGAAATCCACCCTTGGGTCTTATTACTTCATAGATCTGGACGACCGGATGGAGTAAGTAAGTAACACATAAGTATTCAAAACATCGCTAGAACAACAACAAAAACCTGAAGGAGGTGATTGCTGGTCAGATTCATAAGTTCATTGTTCGCTTCAGATGGCTCGCGGATTAGGTATTGGTCGGTACGTCTCCTTGTTGGGTCCATATTAGCCGTATCACAACGCACCCAGTGGTGGTCTGTGTGTACTCCGTATGTAGCAGCAGCCCCTATAAGCCCCTAACCTAACGTCTTCACAGCCGAAGTCATTAAAAGGGAGGCGAAGTTCTCCAATAAGGTAGTGATATGCTGTCTTTTCGACGATATGAGTTGGAACGAGCTTACAGGATTAATGTTTGGCCAAATGGATCTAGTTGCATGACATGTAATACCACTCAAACACCTAGCATTCTCCCTGCCAATAGTCGGAAAGAAAGGGGTCCTCAAAAAAATGGAAGAACTTGCTCATTGTTCAAAAAGCGGGTACGAAAAGAAACCGGTTCTGAAAACTAAACCGCTGCAATCAGTCGGCTTGAAATGAAAAATTTGGAACAAGACGATAATTTTCGAACTGCCGTTTGATGCAAACGAAAGCCCATAATATTTTAGAGGGCCCAGCATCGACACAGACAAACCTTCGTTTCGATTGTGGCAATTTAGCGTCAGCTCCCGCACTGCCGATGCCTATGTGCTCCTTTATCCTCTGCTTTTTCAATACTACTACTTTTCCATACTAAGCCCATAATAATGATGCATTTCATTTTCCGGGTTTTGACTCTTTTGATGCCGAAATTCACAATAGGCGCAAGGCCCCGCATACGCCCTTCTACTTTAATTTTTCATCTTTTCTTCTCAGCTATTTTTCTGGTTCTGATTGCGTTTCTCTGTGTGCAAAAGCCACGTTTTGTAGAGTTGGGCCCCGCATTTCTATTAAAAAAACATATGCTTTGTTTGCGGTCCACAATTAGCCCATTTTGAGGCCATTATTTGTTTAAAATTCCAACACGTATTGTCGGAAGTGCGGGGTCCCCGACAGCGCACCTATGATTACCTTGTCCAGCTCAGAGTCAAACGGATCAGCCAGGATGGATAATCGTAGGAGAGCGACTTCGCGTCATCATCGGCCTCCTGTTTGGAGGTTGTTGGTAAAGGGTCGGTGCAAGCTAACTCATTAGCGTCGTTCTTTTCCATAGACAAGCAGTTTAAGGGATTTTCTTATGCTCCTCCTAATCGGCTGTCCTATAAAACTTAAGCGAGAGAAGACGATGACAGCACATCAGAATTCACCTAAGGTCTTCTCAAGTTTCACAATCCTCCAGTGCTGACCTTATAGCGAACAGAATCTCTTCCGCATTCGCGTTTCTGCTCTAGGAGGTACATACAACATATAACAAATTGGGTGAAATCAGTTATTAGATTCTGGTCAAATTTCGATTCCCTTGAAAGGCATGGGATAAACTGGCGTGAGGAGAGGGAATACCATGAATTGTGACAAATTACATCGTTTTGACGATATGAAAAAGATCTTTCTTTCATATTTGACTAAAATTTCGTACAACCTTATTCCAACCCTTATGGGAATAATGGATCAGGTTCATCTTCAATGCTACGAACCGACTCACTTCCTTTGCGTGCATCCATTAATATCCTAGTCAACTTCTACGATCACTCATCAATTTGACCCACCAACTTAATCACCGAAATCAAACATTCCCTGCCGAATGGTTTTGCTCCAGCATCCAACTCAATCATGGCATGTGTGACACATCTCTTTCAATTCAGTTTTCGCACAATAAAAAATAGTCTACAATTTTTCGCCTTCAAGTTAGTCCATTTGGCGTTCGCCATAGACTTGCCATCATTTTACGAGGGTAGTTTCCCCATCACCTAACACCGCTTCGTCCATCAGACAGACCAAATGCACAGTCCCGGAAAAAATACGGAACATATCAAATTAGACAGCTTAATAAGAATGGCCAATAAAACTATAAAGTGCATTTCGTAATTTTGATAAACGACCACCAATTTATATCAATTGTGAAGACGAAGGAGATTGAACAATACGGGCCAAGGACATCATGGATTAGTCCGAAAAGCAAGGATCTTTTGCCTGGCGAACTTTCGACATGTGGCTATTTGTTTCCATTTTGGGTTGGTAAAAGGAAGAATTCATGTCTATTAGGGAGTTGAGAAATTACAACAATTCTCGGGAATGACATTGAATTGTAACAAGACAATGAAGACAAGTGTAGGGAAAATCTACTAGGAACTTGAAGTAAATAGATATAAAGTACTACCGAGCAGTTGTTCGAGTGGCGGAGTTAATTTGACCGATTGCTTGGCAATGTCCGTCAATCATGGACATTATATTACATTACATCACTACATGACACGAAAATTAGATATTTTATGATTAGGGCCGACATCTTATCTTGAGTCTTAAGGTAGTTTTACATTTAAGCAACGAAGAAACTAGGAAGGTTTTAGTGGGCTAATAATTTTTAAGACAGTATTTAGAAAACTGCGTTCTGGCACAGGAATGGAAAATCCAGTAAAAATTATGAAAATTTTGAAAACTGAAACGGAGACCAATGCAATCGACGCACACCTCCGAAAAAAGGAAACCCTTGTAACGAATATGGGCATGCTTGGCGAATATTTGCAAAATGGGTAAAAACGCAAAAATTAAAGTTCCGATAAAGTTTCAAGACACAGACAATTTTTATTTATTAAGAAAATTATCGGATTGTATATATCCTTTATGTCCTGTATGTCCCTTTCATCCTTTTTTTTATAATGTCCTTTGTGTCCGTCACGACCTGTTTGTCTTGTATGTACTGTGTGTGTTTTATATTCCTTTTGTCCCTCATGTCCTTTGCGTGCTCTAGGTTTTGTGTGTTCTTTACAACCTTAATTTCCTCTACGTTCGTTACGTTATTTAAATGTTTGGAACATTCCTGTTTCACGAAGAAGAAGATTTCTGTCTATTGCATTTGGAGAGAATTTTCAAAGTTCCTTGAGTGCTTAAAAGTGCATTTACGCTTTAGGTGTTGAGAACCTTGTATCCATACAGGTGGTGTTTATAATTCCCAATTCGGATATTCCCTGAGCGTGGTAAATGCGATGGAGAGAACTCCCCTATTATGCCTGAAGCAGGAATATTCTAAATCTGTAATGGCTTTAACGTCCTTTTCTTGCTTTATGTCCATTATGTCCTCAGTGTCCATCATGTCCTTTACGTACTGGACGTTTGACCTTTACGTCCTTTATGACCTTAATTTCCTTTATTTCCTTTAAGTCCGCTATGTCCTTTAAGTCCTTTTTATCGTTTATGATATTTACGTTCTTCACGTTTTTATGGGAAAAAATTAAAACGTTTTTCAATAAATCATCAACATGAATGCAGGCAATACAGTGATTGAGCTGGTTCGCACTCATATCCCCGAAGCCTATTCGAGAGTAGTGCTTCGATAAATTTCCTTAGAGTAACATTCATCTCAACAAGTTCCAGGGCCTCCACTATAGCCTCCACAGTGACATTGTTGAAAGCCCCTGCTATGTCCAGGAATGTACCAAGAGTGAATTCTTTGACCACCTCGTATAGAGCGGTTTGCACCGATTTCCGCTTCATGTAAGCGTGCCGAGTTCTATATAGGTACGAGGGACCGATGGTTTCCCTAATGTACCCATCTATGCATTTTTCCATTTTTTTTTAGGAAAAATTCCGTAAGGGCTACCATAACACATAAATCATAAGGAAAACATTTTTTTATTATTGTAATTTAATGACGCTTACAAAGCCTGATGTTATCGGCCGCTTCAGTTAGAGTTTCTAGCTCCTTCTCCATCTCGTTGGCTTCCATAGTGTTTTCGTTCCCGTCCATGGGATGGCGCTTTTTGAGCTTAAGAAATACGCTTCCTAAGCCCACACCATTTTCCCGAATCGAGGGTAGAGCCAAGTCCTCCGCATCCTTATTTATTTGTAGGATGACGGTTTGCCCTCCTTCCGCTGTCGGTTCACTGGTATGTAGGACCAGCCAATCATCCGTTGATACGTCGGAGTTCTGTCGCTGGAGCAGTTGGAGCGAGATGTCTGCGGGTACGACCCTCGGCATTAGGACCTTCGCCTTGGGTACAGCTGGAATATTGTCCCGGTCAACTATTTTCAGCTTGGCACCCTCCCATAAACCGTCCAGTGTCGGCACAGTGTCTCTGCACCATTTCAGCGTCGCCTCGTCTTTGCTGCTAATCATTTTGATGCGTTTGAACCACCAAGCTCCATCAAACGAGGGTATAGGGCTGTTCGCGTCTGAAATTCGCTGTATTAGATATCCAGCAGCTTAATTTCCACCGCTACGCTCAATGAGCGCTACCAAGTGTCGTTTTGCTGCTTCGGCTGCACTCATTTCTTTTCTGGCCTTTCCGGCCTTCCTGGAAGTGCTCGCCGTCGTTTGCTTGGCTGACTGTCCTTTTGGCGTCTGGCTAGCCCCTGGCTTTCCCGCCGCTGGGCATTGCCTTTTGCTCGGAGATGCTCGTTGCTCCTCTTCTGAGCGCTGCCTTTTTACCGTCAGCTTCTGCAGTTCTCTTTGCTGGACCTTGTTGTTTAAGTGCGGGTCGCTACTCGCAAGGTCTGCTCTCGTCTCTAAGCATTTTCTGCTTTCTTCGATAATTTCCTTGGCTCGTGACAAATCCTCCGCCTCTTTTGAGGTCAGAGGTTGTCTATTGCCAAGTCTTTCGTTGATTCTTAATGCCGCCTTGTAGCGTCTAAGGAGCCTCATTCGACGGTTTGGACCTTTTGGCCGAGCGCCGTTCAGTGTCCTCCTCCTCAGGGTTGGGCCTTCCGGTCGAATGCCGTTCAGTGCCCTCCTTCGAAGATCTGGACCTTCTGGTCGCCTGCGATTCAGAACCCTCACCAGACGATTCGATGCCTAACAGGCGGTCCTCTTCCGCTTGGCTCAATGTTGTATCTTCTTCTCGATCTGAGCGATCACTGTCAAGCTCGGTATCAAGTGTGAAGATGTGTCTTACGCGTTGTTTTTCCAAACCAGTAGTATAAACATCTGAGCCGCCTGATTTGCCCGCTGACTCGACTATTGTTGGTTGGCCACAACGATTAAGGAGGCGCTTGCACCTCCCGAGCCCTCGCCGGTAGTCGCAGCCACGACTCCTACCGACACTTGGGTAGATATCCCTACCCGCGAATTATCCGTTTTTTCGTCCATGTCGTACCGTTTTTGGGCCTTCTTTACCGTCTACCGGCCCTGAAAAGACAGGAATCTAACACTCTACCAGTACCTACACAGTGCGTTGATTGCACAGGAAGGTAGTTGTCATTGGTGTAGTGTATAAGTGCCTGGAAGGATCAGCCTACAATCTCTAGGCAGCAAGCCGTATAAGTTGGCGTTTCCCAGTTGATACCACGTGGAGGTTCCTCTCTCGGCCTCTTGAGGATGCTCCTCAGATCAAGGTTGCTGCCTCGAACTTCGGTGTAGAGTTCTCTTCAACAACCGGTAATCGGAACTAAAATTCTCTATTGTCAAAAGAATCGTTTGCACTGCAGCCGAGTACAGTACAGGACGACAGCTAATAAATTCGACTAAAATGACAGTTCGCACTTAAACCACTGAGCAGAGAAGCGTTGTGGGGCGCTACTCGCCCGAAAAATAGAACGAAATGGATTACCTCAACTGAATCACATACTAAATTACTTACTTGACTAAATTTTTGTTGTTCAGATACATTTTGTTACTAAATTACTCATCACTCAACAAGTCTCAAGTGCCGCTTTCCATGGGCGGTTTTCGAAAGGCAGTGTGGCACTAAGGTTTTCTAATAACCTCTAGGAACCTACCAGCTAAAGCTGAACAGGGGCAAGGAAAGCGAAGACCGCTTCACTCCTAATGATGAGCAAGACACCTTGCGAGCTCGCCAATATAACAGTGTTGTGTGAGGACCCCCACTATCCTCCTAGTGAGCTCCTTACTTAGTGGAGGAGTGGCAGAGCCAGATGAATCCAGTCTGGGCCATATCATCCTAGTCTTTTGACATATGCTGCCGCCGAGCCATCTTGTATTGGTTCGGTTGACCGAAGCAGACCAACACATGTCAAACGTAATAATTGACTTCCATTTTTTAGCACTTGCCATGTGGTCACGGTTACTGTTCTACGATGCTACGTCTAGAGAGACGGAGGTTCAATCATCGGCGCGCTAGCTAGCAACTGGAGCATTCGAAAAAATATATGCTGTTGAAACGTCAACAGGTCATAGTAATGCCAGAGATGCTGACGCGCCTATGCCCCAGGAGGGGTCCAGACAATCAACAAAACACCTTTTAGCACAAACAACAGCCTCACCTTGTGACATCCTCCTCACATTTTTCCACACCCCAAACATCTGAAATGAATTTGTCTAGACGATTAATCAACCAAATTTCCCGGCAAGCGCTGAAAATTATACAATTTTCACTCCAGCTTCCGGTTTAAGGGATGACTGCACACGACTCCTTGCGAATCTGAAAGAGGAAGTGCGAGCGTGAGGTGGCATCCTATCGGATATTATCGGTCAAAAGTCCAATGCTCCAGGATATATACTGTACATAGTCCATTCCGAAGGGGGACTATTCATGCACCTGGCTTTCATCCCTGCTCTTTTATCACCATCAACTCATTCCGTCCTCAACTTATTTGGGCACAATCATCCTTTCACCTCGGCTTCCCACCATGTGTTCGTGGAGGCTTAACCGTAAAATTTATCTTGTTGCATTTGAAAGATTCGAAAATTTAATTAAACCGCAACACAGAAACAACAATAAGAGGCCGCGGGGGTAATGGAAGGCAACAAAAACAAGCCACGAATGGCAGAGCTAGTAACAATAACAACAGATCGTCCTTAAAATCAATTTTATGCTTGTAATGTTCCGGCTGAAATGGTGTATGGGGATAAAAGTGGTGCCTGGCGCTGATGTGATGGAAAAGGAGTGGGCATGGTATGCCGAAGGCTGAGGTAGCAATTAGCCATATGAGAATGCCCAGGGCAACCCCAGAAGGAAGGTATGGAAATTTCAGGAATTCATAATTCCGTCCATTATGGTATCCGTCATCTCAGTTCACCCACTTCGCTTCGTTACCAATAAAGAGAAGACTTCACGAATCAAACTCCATCTCCGCCAATAGACCAAAAGTTCACAATTACTGAAGGAAAGGTCACCGGAGATAACGTGATAGAGATAAACGTGGTTAGGAAAAATCGATAGTCAACAATAAAGTCAAATGCCTAGCTCGTCGCCCATATCGAAATTGACACGGATAATGGGCATCATGTGGTTGATGGCTATAAAGCCGAAGCGAGCATAGCTAGAGAAATTATTTCTAGCTCATGCAGGTGACCAACCATCGTACAACGTACGCACAAAATAGTTATATGGAAAAAAAAGGGTTAAGGTGCCGGACCAGCGTCGTTGCGGGTAGGTCTTGGTCTAGGCGAACCTCAATGGGAAGTAGACTAATTATGGGTTGGTTTCTGGAGTTTTTGATCGAAAGTAAAATTTTGTGGTTGATAAATGTGTGTGGTCATGCCGTTGGACTGCCACCTTACCAAGTTTCGCCAGCTATATTAAATTGGCTCGCTCTCTCGTGATGACCATCCGGTCGTAATATGACTTTCATGTTGGGAAGTGACGACGACGACGACGTCTACCTGGACGACAACAGCCTGTCGAGATGTTAGGGTTTCGGTTGAGGCCACGCTTGTCCGAAAAAAGAATGTTATTGATCTTGGGCATCTCCATAAGCCTTATTTATATTGAAAGGTATAAGAAAGCCCACAGATGGGATTGGATGGGATACTGTTGATGATGGTACGAGCATGTATTATGAATAAGTAGACAAAATGTGTCTGGCAAAGCACTCGTATGAGGCAGTTGTCAAGGTTCGAAGTTTCATGTCACGAAGTCTTTATTAAAAAAAAAAACAATTAGAACCCCAAAATCAATGTTAGTTGTTCGGATGGACGCAAAGATCATCAATTAAGCTTAGCGATCTTGTGTTAATCCTGTGAACTGCAGCGGATTTATTTGTTATTTTACAGACTGCAATAGGAAATTTTATATCGTTGCGATTTCGTCATTACCAGCGATGTTTATCGGCATTCGTCACTCCGAACCAGAAATTGGCAATATTTGCTATGTTTGGTTTCCGTTTCAATGAATACCCAAGAAGATGTTCTTTTCCTGATCAATGGACTCAATTCCTTCAACAATACTCCAACGCATTGACCTGATCTACCCGACTCAACAGTATTGTCTAGATTCCACTTCTTGCCCAAGAAGATCCTTTTGTCCTGATCACAGGACATAAAACGCCTTCAAGAGTACTCAAGTGCATTGGCTTCATGATTGCACTGATTTAGGAGATACCACCGGGTTTGGCTTCTGTTTCATTTCATACCCAAAAAAGTCCTTTTGTCCTAACGCAAACTTGGAGTAGTTCCAAAGTATCATCGTTGGCGACAGATAGCTCAGTGCGGAGAGGCGTCAGTCTTATGTCTGACTATCGGCATTTCGGTTTTGTATCTCGTCCACGGCGACGTTCGTGGCCATGGATGTGCAGGAGGTGCATACTGGCAACTGCATTCTCCAAAACCAGTTTATGCCAATGAAACGTCAACTTGGGCAACATGGAACAGTTGACGCGCTATGCCCCACAAGGGGTTAGGGCTAAATGGGGGAGCAGGAGGTGCATGCTGGCAACTGCATTCTCCGAAACTAGTTTATGCCAACGAAACGTCAACTGGAGGAGTGGTCCTTGAAAAGACTTCGGCGAGTAACTCTAGTCCATTCGATAACCGAAATTGCTGCCACCGGCCTGTGTTTAGGGTCACCCTAGGAAGCTATATATCAAATTCAGTTAAGATCGGACTACGAGTAGTGCCCGGATAAACGAACAATCGCACAGACGGAAAATATACCCATCCATTATATTTAGATATAGGAGGGACCTAAAAAAATTCATTTCCATGGCTAGAACAATTCTAGGAGCTGTATCGCAGATTGACTTTTCGAGTACATAGTGATACCCTTGCTGTTATGACATGTCTTCTTAAGAAGGTCAGAGCTACCGAAATCGCTTGGTAGATTCTGCAATAGTAAGGAAAACGGAACGCTAAGTTAACCCTCAGAGCCTTCGAAGAAAATACATAACCATTGTTAACCTAGTTCGGGGCCGGGGGTAGCTCAGTGCGTTGAGCTGTCAGTCTGATCTCTCATGCTACCGTTCAGCTACGGATTTATATTCCGTCCACGTCGTGAGGCCATGGATGTTTGGGTTGTTGTCTTCCCCGTATGGTGTACGGCATAACAATGTTAATTCCCTTGACCCCTCCAGGGGCATGGGCGCGTCAACATCTTTAACATTTCTCTGCCTTGTAACAATAACAATAACGGCATAACAATAAGCCACAACATTTACCGATTTGTCATAAGTATGTGGCTAAATGGTCAGGAGGTACAACTTGCATCTTCCGAAACCAGTTTATGCCAACGAAACGTCAACTTAGCACTATGGGAATAATTGACGCGCTATGCCTCCTAGGGATTAGGGCAAATAGTAACGTAGTTCGGTTGCTATCGTCAGCTCCACTGGTATGATAGGTGCAGGTTGTCCATATCGAGAACCGATTATTCAAGAACAAAAATGGAAACAAATATCATAAGTCCAATTCGTCGCGGAAAAAAAAGACACATATATGCCTTCTGAAAACTCCAAACTAACGAGCATTAATAGCATATGTACACTAACCTTCAAACGGATTCCAAATGATACCAAATCGAATTATACGAAGTGTACAGTTTGTCACGATCGAGCAGAACCTTTACCGAACCGTAGAGGTTCGGTCGTGGTTGTGCTCAATCGTGTGTCCCGAAATTCATGCCTAAGGCGTTAATACCTATGTACCCTAACGTATCTTGATCGGATAAAACTGTGCAAGTCATCGTCGGTCTGAATTGAGTCAAATGGACCTCGGACAATACTTATGTGTTACACCGTGGCTTAAAAGGTCTGCTGCATTGCTGTCTAGAACACTGGTCTAATGGCTGGTCTGATAAGGAGTCTAGTAGGTGGTCTAATGCGTGGTACTAAGCGGCCAAGGCCCGACGTCGGGCTGTCGCGCCACGATGATGATGTTGATAAATGCGTGGTAAAACGGGGCTTGTTGGTCTAATTTGTAAAAAGTCCTTCACGTGTACAATTACCGCGAATACGACTCCATGTTCTGGAGGCAACCTAAAAGCTGCCAAGATCGACTGAGATTGTATCACCACCTAACATATATTACGAGTATTTGCTCCAACCCCTGGTGGTGCATTGCACGGCAACTATTTCCATGAGGTCTACTTTAAGTTTCGTTAGCATAGGTTTTCAACTAAGCTTGATTTGGCTTAAGCTCTGGTATCCGGCTTAGACGATCTACAAAATTACTGTCGCGAGCAAAATATCAGGCCGGTCGGTGTGATAATTGTAATGGAGGCCGGAGGACGAGGGCAATTGGGATTGGTCGTAAAGATCTGCGTACACTTTAAGTGGTGAAAAACGTGCACTTTCAGATCAGCTCAGCTGGTTCTGGGCCTAACGATAGAAAGCGGCTATGGATGAGCTCAGCGCGTCTTCACCCTCCCTTCCTCTCTGTGAATCAAAAAGTGGAACTATATTCATCAATTTTAAATGGATGGACTAAAGTGGGAAGCAAAACTAAATGATTAGTCGGATCACTTTCGTTCAGCCAAATGTAACGGACGGTTTGGTGGGAAGACGCCCGTGGGGACGGAGCCTAAGGTAGCATAATGACCGTGAAGGTCGGGCTGTGCTATCTGGCGAAGAAAAAGGCTCCTCAACACACTAAGTAGCGGCCTTTGCTTGCTGTACCTCAGTTCGGGAGTTTTCGCCGCTCATTTCCCCTGTGCTTTACGTATTAACAAAAATTCATAGGCCTGGGGAAGACAACACGAACATGGGAGGTAAAATGGGGATTAATAAAAAAGATGAGGCGATAAGGATGGAATGTTTGGCGGGCGGCTCACTTGCCCTCGCGCTCGCATCGAGGCGCAGGTGTAATTTGACCTTCGGCCTCTGGTTTCATTCCACCGACAGATCATTACTCATCAGGTGCAGTCTCCGGAAGCAAGTCGTTGAACTGGCACCACTGTGCATTTGTCGCTGTTCCGTGGTTTCATTGACCTCAGATTCAAATTTGGATAAAAGGGTGCTGCTTGTTACAGGAGCCCCACCGCGCTAAAAGTAAGCAAAAGATGAATTTATAAATATACAATGAATTGTTGAAAATGAAATTATTAAGAATGAAAGGTACTGTAAGCGTTACCTTAATACATCGAATACAATACCTGGCCTCAATGACGAGTACCAGATCCGTGCCCGTTCAACCGCGAGAAACTGACCCTTGTCTACGTCGCATTGTCACCGGGATGCTGTAAAACTGAAATACAGAAAATACTCGTACCAAGAATCAAAACTTAGGTACGAAAAGTATCCGACTTACATGAGTTTCCTGCTTCACCGTGGTCAAATACTCGGACAACTTTCGAACCATCGGCTCGTACGGAACTGATCGAGTCAAGTAATTACCGCCGCTCATGGGGATCTACCCCTCGAGATGGGCGATATGGGAAAAATTATAAAAGAGGGACCGAACCTCTCGGTGGGTCTCTTTTTTTCAGGTGGAGCTTTTCAAGTGAGGATTTTTTGCTGGTGGCCTACTGCGAGTTCAGTTCGGAAAGTGGTGCAACGATTGCTTTCTGCTAATTCGATTCCGAAAAGGGGTGATTCCAACCGCGGTACGTGGCGAGAAGAAAATTGCAAATTTTTGGAGAATCACTAACAACGACGTGATGACGGTCCGAGGGCTAGGTGGAATTGATCTGTGAACGATTTCATTTTTGATAGTGGAAACGACGATTCCAAGGGAGAAGTGCAGCGACATAGTGAAAGGCCCCCAGCCTACGACAGCGAACCATCCTTGGACTATCGGTCGCGCTCGGCAACCGTGGCTGTTCGGTCACCGCTCTAGGATACTAATCTAGAGCTGGGAGTTCAAATCTCGGCGCGATCAAAAATTGCCTGTGGGTACTAATAGAACTCGTCAGTATAAAGACGGCGCGGATAGGGGCATGCTAGCAACTGCACTTCCGAAAAGTAGATATGCTATCCAAACATCAGCAAGGCATAGAAATGCTAGAGATGTTGACGCGCCCATGCCCCTGGAGGTTTCAAGGCAATTAACATCGTTGGAACAAAAAAAAGAAGATGGCAAATAGAAGAACGATTTCCAATATTCGGATTCTCCTCATTTTGGTGCTCTTCTGAGCTATTTGTGAAGTAAGGTGGGGCGGATTTCCTTATCGCGGTGAACCAGTGCAGTAGTTGGTATTAATTGTCCGGAAGTGCTCTGAGGTTTTAGCGTTCGCTTCAGTGGCAGTCTTGGAATTAAGTGGTGCGGATCTCCTGCGTTGTATTAGCGGTTCGATTGTGATATCCGTCGACTGAACAAACCTCTTCGCGCTTCGGGCGGCTCCGATTTAACTTAGAAACGCATCGCGCCTACCCCCATCTCCCTGGGCTATACGGTCAACGAAGTTTCGGCAGATATCCGTTCAAACTGTTATTGAATTAAATGGGCCGTTTTCTCGGCCACGGTGGTGACGGAGTCTATCTTCTCGATCTCGAGACGAGGCGCAGCGTCGAGGGCGTTGGATTCCTTTTGACTCGACCAGAACAGTGACCAACATTAGAGTCTCACAGCAAGGACTAATAGAAGAAAAACGCCTCGAACGGCTATTCGAGTTACAGAGGCGAAATAGGTCAACGAGCTTGAGAAGAACGACTTCAGTCACAGTGATGGTTTCCATGCAGGACCAGTCAGAAAATTCGTAACATGCTGTATCCTTCTGACTTCTCGGTCCGATTATCGAAATTGCATCAATGATCTCAGGAAGTAAGGAGGGCATACATCACAGATTATCGAGTACTCAAGAGATGATACAAGACAGATTAGCGCCTATTTAAGGAGGGGATACACTTCGAAGTCTGTAAGGACTGGTGTGGTGGGGACATCAAATTAGGAGGGCTCAATGTGAAGCTGAGTCATCGCCATTCCATAACAATTAACGGTATAGATTGGGCCCACTTTGGGTGCTATTAATGTAATGAGGCCGGAGGATTGGAGCAATTGGAATTGGTCGTAAGAACCTTCGTACTCCTTAAGTGACGAAAAATCCTCTCCGATGACCACCTGTGACGTGCACTGGCATCATCACCAAAAAAAGTCAAAGATTGAGAGTCCGGCTGTGTACTTTCGACCGATAGAGCCTACCGATTTCAGCGCAATACAATAATATTACTTATCTTGTACTTTACTTAATTGACCGGCGGTTTCCGCTGTTTTTTCCGCCGTCACCACTGTAAATCCCGACAAAATCGTCCTCTAATCGTCTGATCGGCGGGAAAGGAGTCCTCAATCTATGTCCTCTCTGGTGCCCTGCTGGGACATCACTTAAAACACAAAGAATCCCCACCGCGGATAATTTCACAGTTTTTACACCGCAGTCCAAAAGAAATCCTTTTCTTTCGAGTCTACTACTGATGTCGACCATCTACTCGGCTCTAATGCCGGATCCAACTCCTCGAAATGCACAGTCGGATTCGCCAGCGAGCGGTTCCCACTCCCAACTCCCTTATCATAAACCCCATAGAAACAGCGGACCTCATCCCAAAACCTGTTCCTGTGCCTTCCTGCCATCGTCAGTTAGCATACTCCGGCTGGTTTTCATATTACACAGTGATTGGAGTTTTGTGGGTGTCCTAGTATGCTGTGTTGATACAGTGACAACCCTTTAACATAATTTGCTTCCTAAACTCTCTAGTCATTTCATTAGAGTCTCCTTTCTACGGATTGCAGGATTTAATTTTCAGCCAACCCCTCCAAAACCGCGAGGAGTACAGAAAAATGAAAAACAATACAAGCCCATAAACGGTCTGTTAATTTCCGTCCTTCCTTTCTTTCGAAAAGATTACCCACAAGTGTATAATTGTTTCAACGGCTACATTAATTGCTCAACTGCTTTTTTATGCCTGCTCGCGAACGGAAGTCTTTTTTCAACGGTTATCAGCAACAAGGGTTTCGGCTTTCAATTTAGGCCAAATTCAATTTCAGATGATTCGACTTCGTCGGGTTGGAGTAGCTTCAATACGGTCGCAGAACAATAAGTTGAAAAGGAAAGTTCGGAAATACAGTAGACTGGAAAGGATTCTTCTAATTGACTCCAGAGTTATGTAAATGATGTGAAATGATTAGGTCTAGGTAATTGAAAAGGTAGGAAAAGGACAACTTAGGTACGAAAGAAATATGGCTATCTATACTCTAATATGTCTTAAGATTTCGTTGAGTATCCTTTTATGTAAATATTATTGACTGTACAATATTTCACATAATCATCAAGCAAATTCAACACAAGTCTACACGAAGCAAAAACCACTTGTGGCTGCCATCATTAACTCAAGTAAATTCCCATGTCAATGCAATCGACAGCGTGGGCGTTAATCTTAAGACATACAACCATACCACCATGCCACCGTAAATCGACATTACAGAGAAATCGGTCGCACCTGCCTCAACTCATCCTTTCAAGGAGCAGTGTACGAGCAACTCCGCTCATCCCTTAAGTGCCTTCCAACAACGCGGCAGTATATCGTCGATCAATTTCTTAATTCCTTCCATATACACACACTTCATCCAAAACTGAAAGCGCTTTCATAATGTGCTTGTAAAGGATAAGAGCCTTTTTGCACAGTGAAGCCATCAACTCCCTGACAGCCTTTTAAGTTTGCCACCCCCCCTCGTCAGCTACAACTTCTCAGCTCGCCGTACTTTGAATCGTTTAATATCATCAGGCTGACTTAAGTCCCTCCTAGTTGACGGTCTGCCTTGTTGGCTGGCTCGCAGAGTTAGTTGCTCTTATTCGCCTGAATGATTGATGAATGCACTTAAACAGATTACTTGCAGTAACGAGCATTCAACTACTAATTTATTCATTAGTGTGTTAAGTCGAGTCCTGTCTTGTTTATGTGTATGTTCGTTTGAGTTTTAATCTAATTGATCCACGGCACTATGAAGGGAAACTGGATATAAACGTTGGAAAAGTTGTTGTTTGACTGTCAGTCACCTCATATGCGGCGGTTGGCCACTAATCCAGAATCCTTCAAATGCAAAGATACACACGTAAAAGAGTTGTCTCGACAAGGAATTATTGTGGACTAATGCAAATGAAATGTAAACGTAGACGAAATTGAATGGCAATTTTCCGCACACTGTTTCGGATGTAGGATGACAGATAAAGCTTTTCTGATGCTTGTCCAAATTGTGTGTCTGGGAATTACACTGATGACTATCTGGATTTGAGCTTATGTAGTGAAAAGGTATTTCAACATCGTCAATTGTTTTAGGGGAAACAGAGGTTAGTCTTGCCAGAACATAAAAGTAATTTATCGCCAAGTAAATTATGTAAATTCGTTTCCAAGTTTAGTTGCTAAACGAAGTTCATGGGCTCAACTCAAATCATATTCATGTCTAGAAGGAGTCACTCCAAGTAAACGGTTTTGATTAATTTTACGGAGACTATTGATGGCGTCAATAGTCCGGATGGCGGAATACATACCGGCTATTGCGTCAATCTTCTATTTTCTCGTTATTTTGCTGGGATATAACTACCGTTGAAGTACATATCATCCCCTACATCAACATAACATTTCTTGAGAGATACAGCAGAAACTTGTCAAAAGACTATAGCATTATTTCCAATATACTATTTTATTAGTACAATATGTTAAGAAAATCATAAAAAAATCTCATATTTTATCCTCTCCCTCGGTTCCCTTTATTTTGAATTACGAAAGTAAATTGTAACATTTCTACATGTCTACACATCCCAACCAAATTGCATGTACGTAGCTTTGCCCGTTCATGAAATATTCTATGAACAGACGGTTAGTACTTTTTGGGAGTTTTAATGCACATACATGCTTCGGGATTTAAACAGACGATCCTCCAAAGAATTACGAATTTGGGCACGCAAGCATGAAGGTAGCAGCTTATACATACCTATTTGCAGGTAAAGTCTGTCCGGGAGGCTTAACGTCTTTCCGTCTTCCTCAAAAGAATAACGGATTGATTCTGTGACGACAATTGGCGTCCCTCCAGCAAGGAGGTAGCAGTTTCGACCAGTCTGCAGGGGACCAATAATCATACTGCTGGGTGCGAGGCCTATCTAAACCTTTGCCGTTCTGTTTCCAGAAATTCATCTGAGCACCCTACTAACGATTTGAGTGTTAAACCACAACCAGCACATGCTCCCACAAGGGGGCTCTCTCTCTGCCAGCTGGGATGAAGAATTACTACAAAGGTAGTGCATCTCCAGGGCTCCCCAGCTCTCGTGCTAGCAGAAATAGAACCTCCGATCGGGATTCGCAACCCAAAGGGCTACCACCAGTATAGTTCCTTTGCAAACTAGAAAAAAACACCTCACTATTCGGAGGCGAGGGATAGTCATTTTCCGAAGGCTTCACTGGAGTTGGCCGTAGTCTTTCAGCCGGTGAGGGTACAGACGTACCAACTCCCTGCTCGAAAAGCGCCCTACTCAGCCGCACAACCGCCAGTGTCAACACCAGTCATCTCACCATTCTACCGTTGATCTCGACCTAGCCAGAACATGCTGCTTTCGTCACCTGAATGCCTCCTAAGCGAAGTCTCTTTAGCGAAGGTATTTAGCCTCTTTAGCGAAGGCATTCAAGACTTCCACACACACCTTACATGCTAAACACCTAGAGACCCATGACACTTTGCATTTAATGATCCATGCCCAGTAATGAGGAATCCTAGACTCAGATTGAACTCTGAGTCTAGGTTCCCCGAGCAACCCGCACATCTTTGATGTACTCGGATGTCACCCTGCCTTTGGGTGCCTGATCCCATTTAGATTACCGTCTGGACAGGATACAGTAATCTAGGAGATCCGCGATTTGACTCTACGATCTCCCGGACAATCTCTCGACAGACAACATAGAGTTGTGCGATAACGGCAGCCCCATTTTGATGAGATAGGCTGTCTCACGACGGAGCATCTCAAGGTCAAGAGGGGGCACACCCATCAATACCTGCACGGCGTCGGTAGAGACCGTGCGAAATACAGCTATCAACATAAGACGTTGGCATGTGTGCAATTGACGAGCCCCACGTAACGGATGACGCACAGTTCATAAGAATTCCGGCCTTAAAAGTTGGTTACGCAACAAATAGCGAGTTTAGATCACACGGACAATGCTAAAAAATGGGTTTTCATCCATTCAAAGTGCAAGTGGGATTTCAACCGTTCACCGTTCATCAGACCCAAATGCCTGACTTGTGTCACGCACTTCAGCCTGCCTTCATCCATTCGGACAACTAGTACCCGGCCGTGTGACAGTTTACTCTTAAACAACATTGTCAAAGTTTTCGCGGTTGATACCTTGACCTCCACCCTTTTCCGCCTCGCTGTAAGAGCTCCCCTCAACAATGAGAACATTTCCACAATTATTCATACTCTCCAAAAGGTCATCCATCATATAGTTCCATATAAATGGACCTACGATGGACGCACGCATCGCCTTCTTACTCACAACATCCTATGCACACTTGACCAGGGATTCTCTGTTTAAGAAATAGCTCTTCCAAAGAGCTATTTCACGACAGCCAGCTGCCATGTACACATGACCAAAGACTCTCTGTCTGAGAAATAGCTCTTCCAAAGAGCTATTTCAGGACAGCCAGCTGCCTCGAGCTTGTACAGAACGGCACTTCACAGCCCTTGAAATCTATAAAGACTCCAAGGACACGTCTGGCACCGTTGTCTAGCACCACTCTTCTGGTGAAGAGCAATGCATCAGCAATCTTCCTGCACGGAAGCCATACTGACTCTTAGACATCTCACCGCCGATTAGAGCCTCTATCCTACCCGCCAGTGTACTTTTCAGTACTTTGCCAAGCACTGGGAGGAGACTGATGCCACGGTAGGACGTGCGATCCGTCCGGATCTTGTCAGGGCCTTTGACTAGCACCACCATCCTTGCAGTTTGCCAACACTTGAGGAAAACACGGGCTCGGAGACAAGTGGCAAAAAGACACTTCATGTAGTCAGGGACGGTTCACCAGATATGTTTACAAATCTCACCAGTCATTCCATCCAGTCCAGGCGACCTTTTGCTCCTGAGTCTGGGGATATTGGAATCGATATTCTCAGGTTCCAGAGGTGGAATTTCTTCCACGTTCTGTTCCCGGCCACGCATCCCGGCGAATGCGGGCTCAACAGCCGTCCATTAATGCCTCCATACTCTCTCTCCACATGTGGGTAGTGCCAGCATCAGTGGTGATGCTGGACACTTCGCACCGGGCATTCTTGCCTCTAGATATTCTATAGACGTTTCTCTAAGGATCATTTGAAGAGCTGCCGACGAAGCGGTTCTCACCCCTAGCCCGCCTGTAGGCAAGACTAAGGACAGCCGTATCGGTATGATGGTACACTTTGACTCGCTGAAAGTGCTTTCGAAGCCGACGAACGTCGCGCCTGTTAGCACAAAAGAAATGCCGTTGCCGCATCATTAACGCATGTCACGTCAATATCACTCACACCGTGGTGCAAAGGTGAACGCCGATAATAGAACGTTTAGCTCCATCATGTTGCCGGCTGGCACTCGGCCATGGTTTCCCCTCTCCGTGTCTGAAGGTACAGATGATAATACTGCTGGATGCGAGGTCTATCTAAATCTCTGCGTTTCTCTGGACCTCGGCACCCGGTTTTAAAACGCAACGGCACGCCAATTGTTCAAAATAAATTGGACACTCTACCTGCGATGATCGATAAATCGATTATAGGTGGTGGTATGGTCCCATAAGCGGACTAACTTTCAACCAGCTGGCGTGTAGAATTACTACACAAATAGCTCTGCAGTCGCCGTGCTACCAGATATTGAACCTCTGATCGGAATTCATAACACATAGGCGGCTACCAGTTGATTACCATCGAAAATCAGGACTGGGCAAACAGACACGACATTTGACCGATTTTAGAAGGGTCTTGTTGAAAAGAAAATGACGTCTCTATAACAATCTACTAACCAGAAAAAAAACCGAAGTAGCTTCCAAGGGATTTGCAAACTAACCAACCCAATGAATTACCCCCCAAAAAAAACTCGACATGTGTATATCGTCCAATAGTTTCACTTTGAAATGCGAAAACTCGTACTGCCTAAAGCGTATATTCGCTTGAGTGTTGGCTCCGCTCTAGGCAGTTGAAGACATACAAAAAATAATAGAATAGGGGAGTATCTCATTAGCCAAAATTAAGCATTCTGGGATACATGCCGGCTCCCCCAAAAGTCTAATTATTGTGAGAATCTTCCATATTTGGGAGATATGCTATTTTTAAAAACTCGTCACACTCATCTAAATTTTTTGAAAGGATGTATTATTTGGGGTGGGATAGTTCGTTGAGCCGCATTGGATCTAGTATGTGGTTTAGCTCAAGTGTCTTTTTCGAACATCTCCGCGGTGAATCGTCCTTTGTGTCGACCCCCAATCATTAACGTTTAGTATGCGTTACAATGCCTGATACTTATTAGCCATATCGTCCCCGGTGGGATGTGGCTTCCGAAAGTCGGTCTTCACATAGCCATTTCCAATTATGCACGCCGAGGAACTTTCTAATATCTTCTCGCACTGAGTCCTCCCAGCGCTTCTTATGAATTCCGCACGTTCTCACACCTTTTCCGGTGCCAACAATGGCCTTTTTGTGGATTCGGTGTTCGTCCAATTTTTGTAGTTGACCTACCGACTGGGGTTTTCGTATGGCGGCGTCTTGATTGTCAAATAACTCGTGCAGCTCGTACTTTCTTCGCTACTGTGCGTCGCTCCAAAGATTCGTCGGGGTACCCTTTTTTCGAAGGCTACACCTTCGCGCCACCGCTTACGGTTTCCGGCAAGAGTTCTTGACGAGAGATGCACACTCCTCGTCCACCGGTCTTCACCACGAGGTTCTTGGATATCGCCTTCGTCGACCTCTATGGGTGAAGCAATTCGTCAATTAGAATCTGGCCCGTACGCCGACGAAGTTCTAAGTTTGATATTGTTTGGGGCCAGAATATTCTAAGAATTAAACGACGACAGTAATTGACGAAATTGAATTTTCAGGCAGGCTAAAAATCTTGGTCTTGTTGATGTTAATCCTTAGCCCGATTGTGCCAGCCTCCTTTTGAAGATTTAGGGTCGTTTGACTAACATCTATGATTTGATGAGTGAGTAGGCAAATGTCGTCTGCGTAGTCAAGATTTTACAGGTAAGATATCAAAGTCCATTGGATTCCACTGCCACCCTCGGATAAGGCTGCATGGAACACATCACCGATCACTAAGAGGAATAGCAGTGAGAGGATACACGCCTGCCGAACTCCACTCCGAATCACAAAGTCCGCCGACACCTTACCTTTATGCAGCACGCGACACCTCGTCCTGCACCAGATTTTGGTACGAGTTAAGACCACCTTTACAATCCGTAATGACACTATATACGGTGTTCAAGTTGTTATTACGTTGCGTTTTCTGCGCAAGATGATCATTGTATTCAAGTACAACAGCTGGATCCTTAAGTCGGGTAGTGTCAGATTTATGACGCCTGTGCGTCTCATCACTAGGACGGTGCACGGATAATATTCCAAAGCGAACATAATCGATTATCAGATGGTGGTCTTTAGCTTGACGAATGTCGGTGCCCCTCTTATTCCACATGCCCAGAAGGGAACTTCTCAATCTTTGCTAATGACAAAGTGGTCGATCTGATATGCTGTTGCGTGCAAGTCAGGCGAAAACCAACTGACATTATGACAGTCCTTGTGCTCAAACATGTTGCCACCGATGAAGAAACGGTGAAAATTGCAAAATTCTACAAACCTTTGGCTATTGTCATTACGGTTACTAAGACCGTTTCTCCGCATCAAATGCTTAAGCCCACCGTTGTCAATACCTACTTTAGGGTCCAGATCTCCCGCGTGTCATCTTTAGCTGTTCTACTCGTGACAGCGTCTTCAATCTTATCAGGCTCGGTTGGGGCGTAACATTGCACAGTTGTACTGTTTATAATTTTTGTGGGAATCCTGGCGGTCATGATTCTTTCAGAGACCGTTTTCCAGTTTTTGAGGCAATTACGTGCGGCTCTGGCTAAAAAGGAGTTCTATCCCAGCCTTCCGAGTACTGCTTGATTTCTGATCGTAGTACAACATTACAGTGCCGCCTGTTAAAGAAATGGGCTCTCCGTATTCCAACCATTTAATTTCGCTTACTCCTAAGATATTTAGCGTGTACTGCTGAAATTCCCTCGCTAATGGTAGAAATCGTGCGTTCTGGGGACCTTCCGATCCATTATCCCGAAAGGAACGTACATTCCAGAAACCAATCTTTGTCAGTAAACGATAGTCAAATGTCGTAACCGCCGCGTCGATGAGTCAGTCCTTATTCGAGCCATAGTTGACGATTCTTTAGCATATGTAATTTTTCGCCTGAAGCAAGTTGTTGGCATACACATCCTGTCCTTTTTAGTCGCCTACGACGACATTCCAGAGAGGCCGTGGGATTATTCTTACGCCCCAGGCCACAGGGCGGTTTAATTCGAGCGCAGGTAAGTCATTTATCTGGCTACTTTAATTACCTTCTCTGAATAACCCAAAAAATAAACTAACTCGAAACAGAATGTTATTTTCAAACCGACATATAGTAAGCTAAGCTGAGGTTCATTACCTTTTTGTCGACAAGTAAATTCCCGAAAATGCTTACGTGCACTTAAATTTTTTCCGTTGAAATTCTCCGACTTAAAATAAGCCGCTACGAAAATAATTTGAAGGCAATCAACAAACTCATAATGGGAAAATAATACCTGAAAGTAAATATAGAATTTTAGCCGCAAGCAATGCCTTGGAATGGAAATATAATCCCCTAAAAAAGATCGGGGAATCCATGGAAACTAAGGTTAGTCTGAAGACGATAATACTGCAGATACAATATTGTGCAGGATGCGTAAGCTTCGCAAATTATACTCGTAGTATATTATACAACAGCGCCCCGTGGCAATTTCGCGAACAATGCCAATTGTAGAGAACACTCCGTTAAGTCAAACCTATCCTCAGGGCTCTAAGTGAAATATACGAGTTATACCGACAGATATACCTACGATATGTATTATCCGAGAATAAATGCTGTAAAAAGTTCGTAAAATTTTATTACTTTCCTCCGAAATGAGCTTAAATGCATGAATTTGCCGCTTCGTCTCAGAGAGAGTATCTAATTGAAGCGAGGGCACTGTGAAACCCTCGAACCTGACATGTCGCAGACAACTGACGACCGATCCCCTTAAGATATATGAATAGAACTGGAAACGGCTTAATAAAATTTCCGTTGAAATGTTTTCATATTTTCGCAATTACTCGCTTAATTAAAACTTTAAAGGCTAACAACAAAAATTGTTGGAAGAACGCTCCAGGCAGTGGGCTGTGAGATTTCATTTTATTTCATACTGCTCCTAAGCAATGTCTGATCCTTGTAACGCTGTTGTTGTTTGGTGTATTATTCTTAGACAGGATAAAAACGGTTAAGCCAAATAGAATATATCCTTGAAGTCCTTGTATGGTGACACGTTGTTTAGCTTAGAGAGTTGTCTCTTTTTTTCGTGCCGAATCTTCCATGGAGCCATTTCCACGTAAGAACTTACCGTAGTCCTGTCAAAACGAATCCCTCGATAACATTCAGTAATTTTCCAGGAAATAAACCATAAAAAGGGAGCGTAAAAATTGTATTTATATATAAAAGTGAAAGAACGTCAGGATTAGCAATAAACCTTTATCAAGTGCCGGATAAGAAGAAAAATGAAATAAATTTGTGGAGAGATTTGTGTTCTTACGAGGACACTGATGAAAGCTGTGTCGCTCCGAGCCCCATGGGGAGAGTGATATAGACTAAATTCTCAGTGAAATCGTAAAATAGATGCAATTTTAGAAAAGCCAGTGGTTTTCTCCAAGTTTGTGCTAATTAAATTCAATTTTAATTAATTCTGATAAAACGTATTTACGAATAGAATGCACTTTTTATGAGTCGTCCGAAATGAATAAACTTAAATTTATTTTGGTCGAAGACCGCAGGATTTAGAATTATGGGTTTAGACGAGAGAGACGAGTGGTAATTTTAACGGAAATTCAGGACGGATAGAAGGAAAGGAAAGGCTAATGTTAGGAGGAGTGAGAAATGGTCACGAGTAGTACGCTTGTTAAGGGTTTTTTTTGGGTTTTTGCTGAAAATTCTAAGGCAAAGTTTGATCAATTTGCAAATATTTTGGAGCTCCGTTGAATACGGTTTATCCCGAAAAAAATAAACTATGGTCTGGACATCTAATAGCTGTTTGGGGAGTTGCGCTCCATTGCCCAGAACAGAGTACGATGGCGCGCAAGGATGGTTGACGCGCTAGGCCCCACTAGAGGTTAAGGCGAAATAATTCATCTAATGGTTACAGTCGATGGGTAGGAGGCATATCTATCAAGTGATACGTGGCAGGCTAGAAACCAGCGCCGGTCATTAGTCGCATAATCGCTTGTCCCACCGACTTCCAGTCGACTGTGCTACGAATTTATGAAGTATAAGCGGGAGAAACGTGATACTGACCATTCACTACATCGCACTCCGCGAAAGTTCCCTCGAAAATGAGTTACTCTACCCCACTTCGTACCCACTTGGGAGCATTTAGTTATTTAGTCTGTAATATGCAAGAGTGGTCACCAAATGGTGTTTTCGGGACGGAGCTGAAAATTTCCCGAAAGTGACCAATGGAAGTCCGACAGCTAGACGCTAGAAGCGAATGCTCCAGAACGAGCTGAGCGGCGACACATGCTTATTCCAGCTCAGTTCGGGAGATGTGGGTGGGCTAGAAACCATCCCCGGTCATTAGTCGCATAATCGCTTGTCCCACCGACTTCCAGTCGACTGTGCTGCGAATTTATGAAGTATAGGCGGGACCTAACACTGACCATTCACTACATCGCACTCCGCGAAAGTCCCCTCGAAAATGAGTTACTCTACCCCACTTCGTACCCATTTGGGAGCAGTTAGTTATTTAGTCTGTAATACGCATGGGTGGTCACCAGATGATGTTTTCGGGACGGAGCTGAAAATTTCCCGAAAGTTACCATGAAAGTCCGACGGCTAGACGCTAGAAGCGATTGCTCCACAACGAGCTGAGCACGACACAGGCTTGTTCCAGCTCAGTTAGGGAGATGTGGGTGGGTTTTTTGCCCACTCGTTGCCCCTAACGCCTAGTACATATTGTGATTCCTTGAATAGATTCTTTTACGTCTCGCCTGCATCGACTCATTGTCGCCGTGAATTTTGTATATATCTTCTGCATCTTGCGATGGGCCGAGGCAGGCGAATTCTGACGAGACGCAAAATAATCTATTCAAGAATGCGTACTAGGCGTAACATTACAATAATAACATGTATCATGTCATGTGCCTTGGGGGTAGACAAACACGACAAAGGATGAAGCTGGGTCCCACCGATCCAGAAAAATTAATAAAAAGGATTGCAATGGCTGTCGACCGGCTGATGCTACACGCTCCGAACCGTGGTGTTGCGTGCCCTTGGCTAAACATATAACCCAGCCAATGAGATCTTGTGGCCGGCAAAAATTTCAGGGCCTCCCAGGCGGAATCAAAGGCATGAGTCCTTCACCTCCACTCATCAACAACCTGAAAGGGAGAATAATGGAGAAAAATTCCTCAAAGGAAAACGCGGAACTTTTAAAATGGACAATGCTTTATTATTTCTCAATTGTAAAATTCAATGCGTGAATAAAAACAGTTATTATGCATTGGCTGCAATCAAATTCAATTCTAAGACTGTACAGGGTGCTGGCGTCTGTGGGCCCAATACCAGGATTTCAATCGCTATGGGTGCGTGGCCCAGCGTTTTTCAAGCCGAGATCCATGCCATAGGAGTCTGCGCCAGGATTATTCTGGAAAAAAACTAAAGGCGCTCACATTGCTATCTGCACAGATAGTCAAGCAGCCATAAAGGCTCTTTCTTCACACAAGCTCTATTGAAGGCTGGTGAAAGATTGTCGTGAACTTCTTCAATGTCTGGCGACTGACAACCAAGTCTTTTTATATTGGGTGCCAGGTCATCAAGGCATTGAAGGCAATGAATTTGCGGATGAACTTACCAGGCAAGGCTCAACGTCTAATTTTATCGGACCGGAACCTTATTGTGGCCTTGGCCTGGGTTCGGCCAGGACTATCATAAAGGAATGGTCTAACAGGCTACGACAGCGCTACTGGGATGACCTTGCAGGGCTGCGGCAATCAAAGGCGTTAATGAGACCCTTCGACTATGGGGATACTACCCACATGAGTAGAGCTGATCTGAGGTTAATTGTTGGCTACCTATCAGGCCATCACTGGGTTAGATCACATTTAAATAATATGGGCTTATCCAGAGAAACGGAGTGTCGTCTTTGTTTGGAGGACATTGAGACCACATATCACCTTTTATGTGAATGCCCATCGATTGCGCGGGCTAGGTTAGCGTTACTAGGGCGGATCGTCACAAACTCTGCTGATATCCGGAAATCTCCTGCAAAAGACTTACTAGCCTTCGTAAGAGTGGTGGAAGATCTCTTGCGATAATATTAAAGGCTATGGCACAATAGACCTCCTATGGTCGCAGTGCCCACCATGAGGGTCAGTAGCCGCACCTCTTTTTCTATTCTATTCTAATAGGCTTCTTTCGCTTTTTTGATCACCATTTTTAGGGTATTCTGATATTCTCTATGTATGTTAATAATGTTGGGATTGAAGAGTTTTCTGGCAACTTTCCTTGCAAGTTTGCGATTTTTATGTATAGATTTTACAATCCCTTCAGTACACCATTCTTTTAATGGTGAAGTTCTAGATTTAGTAGCTATTGTTTCATTAAAAGTAGCATTTGAAACATTCTCAAAAAAAAAGTTATCAGTACAGTGCTCTGCGTCAATGCTATGATATACAGAAGCCCAGTCCTGTTTTTGTAGATTCTGATTGAGTAAATTGTAATCATTCCGGGATCGAGTCTTGCAATTATCATTACTTTTCGCGTCTGCCTCAGAATTACTAGTGAAATTAGCTATGGTAGAATAATGGTCGGTTATATATAATTCAAAAATTGCAGGTGAGAAATTCAGATCACCTTCAGCTTTTAGAAACATGTGATCTATACATGTCGAAGATCTAGTTCTCGTCACGCCTTTTAAAGAGTGGTTAAAACCATATTCAGCTAATAACTATTAAACAACTATTAAATGGCGTACTAATTGAAAGCAACCATAAAACTCAATTCTCGATTAATACTTGAAACTAAAGGTACGGCACATCAAGTTGAGAGCGGCAACGCTGTCGTTTCGTATTGGAACAAGAGTTTATTCAAAATTAAATATAAATCTCACGCGACGTTTTTTCATAAAGGGGTATATGTATATACATATCTTAATGTGACACTTGAATCTCTCAATTCTCAACACGGGATGCACTATAGTTATATACGTTGGCATTCAAAGATGTGTTGGTCTGGAGTTGAAGAATCATCATCATCCATATCCAATATATCTGTAAGAGGCTTATCAACTGCACCTTCACATCAGGCAATCGAATTTCGATAAGCCGCACCGTTGACGTACAAGAAAAGAGGAACAATTACTGCCACCAGGCTGGTAAAACACAATCCCATAGCGGCGTGAGGTTCAGAAACGTCAATATCGCGCTGTTCCGCCGCAGTTGTTGACGACCAACTGACACGATGACTACCCACTTTGCTGTCACTTCAAAACAAAGAGAAGTGTCGTGGTCCCATAATAATAGTGTCTTCGGCGAAAGACAACGCAGCGCGGCGTCCGAACACCGATGTGGTCGGTTCTCTACCACTTGGTTCGCGGATAAATATCGCCTATTCGACAATCTTGACGGAGGATCCAATTTGTTCGGTGCCTTGCCACTGTAACTAGAATAGCAGATTAAATGCGACCCTCCGATGCGTCGTCGAGAGTGGGTCTTTCTAAAACTTTTACTCGACATATTGCGCCGGTTACGATATAACTTATAGTAAATGGCGAGCTCAAACCCAACTCCTCTTTTTTTTTCAACCGTAGGTGTTCAGGCCGATGCATGTTATGGCTCCCGTGCGAGGTCGAACAAACTCCGCTTTTTTTGATTTTCTTTTCCTCGCTCACTGACGTGCGACAACCGATCCGGTCGTGTTGGCGGGTGACTCGCAACTTTCGAGTTGACGTTTCCCTCTGACGGCTGTCAAATTACGTCACCAGTAGCTTATCTAATATGAAATTGCCGCCGAGTGAAATCGTTTTAAAACCAAGGGTGATCATTACAAGTCTTAACGTGGTGGGGGCCGGGTAAAATTTCGCATCACGTCACACTCAAGTTATTACATTTAAAACAATACAATGGAATGAAAAATAGTCGAAGACGGCAAATGCGA
The DNA here is from genome assembly GCA_964017055.1 of Chloromyia formosa. Lineage (NCBI taxonomy): Eukaryota > Metazoa > Arthropoda > Insecta > Diptera > Stratiomyidae > Chloromyia > Chloromyia formosa. The sequence continues at coordinate 35,464,203 of OZ024816.1, read as the reverse complement.
AACGGAATGTATAAAATGGTATTGTCTTGTAAAGAGCACAAAGGTCATAAGGGACATTAAGGCCATGAAGGACATAAAGGACATGTTGTTAATTATCTTGATCCCTCCAGGGGTATTGTCGCGTCAATATCTCTTGCGGAGCTATGCTTTGTTGGCGTTTCGATAGCATATTTTTTTTTCGGATGGTGCAATTGCTAGCATGTACCTCTTATCCGAGCTTGAACCGGTGTGGGTGTTCTGATAATACCCACAGATTGACTCGCCGAGTATTGAACCTATGCTTCGCTAAATGCGGAATGGTATAGTGGCGACCGACAATTTATGGCTATCGAGTGCGTCCAAGCACCGCATAAAGGGCATAAAGGACACAAAGGACATAACGGTAATAAAAGACATAAAGGACATAATGGACATACAAGTTAAACCAGGAAAAAAAACAATAATTCATATGTAATCGTATTTTTACTGATTTAGGGATCCCAAAGTACTTGACCCAGTGTTAGATACAGACCGAATTAATCAACATCGTCTTCGTAAAAGAGACGTATTTACCATTCAATGTTTTCCCAATATTCTGTATTCCGTAGTTTGTGCAAACAAACAAATTAAAAAAAAACATATATTTCCCATAAAAAAAAGAACCATTTCACTGGAAGCTTAATTTTTTCCCTGGGATTTAAAAACACAATGTTGACACACTCTCAATTTAATTCCTTTTTACAAACAAACGTCTGAAGCTTGCGATGCTGTCTTTTTCCTAGTTTGTGCTGTTTCATGGCCTGTATCTTCTCAACACGAGCCAATTCTACTTGATTAAAGTTTAAAAAAAACTTGGACAAAACTCCAATGCCATCGATTGTTCTGGAGGGTAAACAAATGGGATTGTGTGAATCGATAAAACAAACTACGAAAGAAAAGGGTTAATAGAAACATTCTGGTCTTGCAAGTGGTGGAGAAAGGTGATTTTTTTCTGTTGGTATATATTTTTTGAATACACTTTCTACTTAAAGGCTGATACTAACCTTTTTCATGCGAAAATGTTACGCACTTATCTCTCCCACGAAAAGTGAAAGTGTAAACTTACACACAGCACATATACCGCGGCGCTCTACACGGCACGTGAACTTCCCTTCTACTCAAAAGACTGGTTTTCAAGTGGAATAAAGTGCAAAGTAATTGTTTCCGCGTGAAAATTGCCCATAGTGATGGGGAGACTTTTCCTTCGAATGAAATATATTATACTGAGAGAGCGAAAATTTTTGATAGTTTTCGTATGAGAATTCGGACGAAAAACTGATCTTTGTACCTGGGTGTAATGAAGGTTTCACTGACCGGTAACAGGTAGCGGATACGCTCTTTTAACAACGCCATTCCAGATAAATTTGAAGTTAAGCTTGGTGTCTCGTTGAACACATAGTTCCGACGGAACAGTTCATTTCAATTTCAACCCCAGGCTAGAATTCAACTGCTTGATAGCGCGTGTTGTTGTGGGTCGAACTCCTCACATTAGCCTCTCGGAGGTCTTTTAACCTGTTATCGGAGCAGCTAAATCCTGTCATGGACATAAAAAATGGGATCAAAGTTTCCCCGCAACCGACGCCGACAAAAAAAAATGTAGATGGAGCCATATGTGACCATTAGCTGACCGAATGTAGCACAGTACAGTGATGGATTAATGGCGGCAGGGTGTGCCGATCTAAGAGCATAATTGATAGTCATAAGTCTGTACTGTTTCATGTTGTATCATGATGAGCGAAAAAGAATGATGAGCGAAAAACAGAAAAGAAACAACGACGTAGAATTTATTGAAAGGCCGGCGTATGGGGAACGCCACTGGCCATCGGACCCTAATGTACTCACCGAGTACAGTGCCTATGAGCAAGGCACGGTCCTTATTATACCCTAGACTTTAAGTATAGGGTATATTGTTTTTGTCACGACGGAAATATGTAACACCTTAAAGGAGGCTCCGGAGGTATAGCAATGTATATATATAAATGATCAGGATCACCTCCTGATTCGATTTAGCCATGTCTGTCTGTCTGTCTGTCTGTCTGTCTGTCTGTCTGTCTGTCTGTCTGTCTGTCTGTCTGTCTGTCTGTCTGTCTGTCTGTCTGTCTGTCTGTCCGTCTGTCCGTCTGTCTGTCCGTTCGCACGATAACTTTCGATAGAATGAAGCTAGAGACTTGAAATTTTGGTCAGATGTTGGAAGTATAATCTACTTGGTTGGCATTGAAAGTAGGCATGATCAGGCCAAGAGAACGCCTACCTCCCCTATAAATGTAAAATAATTAAATGTATCTATAACTCCCGATTAAATAAACGTAAAAAGCTCTAGCTTTGGCAGATTGCTCGTGAGGATAATCTTCTACTTCCCTAAAAAACTAAAATCGATCAGTTGAAAACTAACGGTAATTTTCTTACAAAGAGCCCCGTACTACCCTACTTTTCGGGTTTTTTGTCTATAACTCTTGAAACAATTGACGTAGACACCTGATTTTTGGCATGTAACCCTGGCGTAAGAAGATGCTTAAGTTCTAGTAAGTTGGGCGTAATCAGATCAAGGGAACGCCTACCTCCCCTACAAATTTCAAAAAATTAAATATTCTTTTAATTACGATAACTTTCGATAAAATTACACTAGCGAGTTGAAAATTTGACAAAATGTTGTTAGTGGGATCTACTTGGTTGGTATTGAAAATGGGTAAGATCCGACCCAAGCAACTCCTACCTCCCCTACAAATGCAACTTCAATAAGCGATAACTTTTGACAGAATCAAGCCAGCGACTTGAAGTTTTGGTCAAATGTTTGAAGTGAGATCGGGTTAGTTGGTATTTAAGATGGGCTAGATCAAACCTAAGGAACCCCTACCTCCCCTACAAATGAAACTTCAAATAAGCGATAACTTTCGATGGAGTGAAGCTAGAGACTTGAAATTTTGTATAAATGTTTGTAGCATGATTTTATTTGTTGGTAGCAATGATGAGCAAGATCCGACCCAAGGAACCCCTACCTCCCCAACAAGTGAAACTTCAAATAAGCGATAACTTCCGATAGAGTGAAGCTAGAGGCTTGAAATTTTGTTTAAATGTTTAAAGCATGATCTTATTTGTTGGTGGCAATAATGAGCCAGATCCGACCCAATGAACCCCTACCTCCTCTACAAGTGAGACTTCAAATAAGCAATAACTTTCGATAGAATGAAGCTTGCGACTTGAAAAATTCGACAAATATTTGTAGAATAGGTTAGTTAATTGATTTTGATAATGGTCAAGATCCTACTGAATGATTGCCAACCTCCCCTATAAACTGGCCGTATAGGAAACTCACTTTTAATGCATATGGTCGTTACCAATTGGTACTTTTGGTACCACCACTAGGTCTGTACAAGTCTAGGGTATATACGCTTCGGACTCCGGGCCGAAGCGAAGCTTCGGCCTGGTTTTTAATTAGAGGTGCCTCTGGTGCAAGCACTCTCGAAGTGACTAAGTCTACTGCTAGAGCAAAACTGATTTTTTATTCTGGCTGGCTGCCCTTTTATACATGCAAAATTAACTAAGCTAACGGTTCTTAAGATAACAATGCTTATACATACTATGATAACTAGTTTTCAAGCACTATGCACAATGCATAGTGCACTACGATCGATATTTTGGAAGTATAACAGTTACTGATATTTACAATTTTGAGAAATTCTTAACCCTTTTGTGTTAATGTGACACTTGGGTACATTTTGGTAAAATAATTGAAATAGAATGGAATTAGTTAATAATAATTAATAATAACACTACAAGTCTCACGTTCTAATCTCGCTGGTGTGGGCACTTATACGCCTGAATTGTTGCCACGATAGATCGATTGAATTGCACAGAAGAAAAGTTTGTTGCGAATAAAGAACTTTATGCAGGGTGTCTCGTAACACTTGCACACGGGCACGCTATTCCCCATGCAATTTCCAGCAGAAAATATTGAGGAACATTTTTTCGAATTTTTAACTTCTTAGCTGTTTCAGTATCAGGTATTTACATTTACTTTTTTAAATTCCTTAGCTGACGTTACTAAAGAACACAATATCTCGAAAATAACGCTCGCTACAATCCTCAAATAAAATGATAATCAAATAGGACAAGTATAGTACATCATGCATGTAAACATTCAAGGAAAAGGCGAAAGGCTTTTTCGCGAAACAAAAATTATAATTTTAAAATTTTTGAACAACTGTATCATTTGTCCAATTTTCACGGAATAAATTTTAAATATTAAAGCAGAGAATTTGCGTAGTTTTCAGGATATTGTGTTTTTAGTAACTTCAGCTAAGAAATTTTCAAAAGAAGTGTAAATGCATGTAGCAGCTATGGGATTAAGAATTTGAAAAAAGTTCCTTAATTTGTGTTTGCTCTAGATTCCATGTATGCGATCGCTACGGGACATCCTGTATAGTTAGTTCATACCAAATTTGACCAGCAGCGAATTGAAGTGCTCGCCATTATCCGTCGCCAAAGTCGCTGGACCCCAAAATATGAAATATTCGAGACTCGAGCCATTTGGTGACAGTCTCTGTGGAAAACTTTTTGCCTCACAAAAGCCAACTAGAATAAATGGCCACAAGAACATCGTTCCCACACTAACCGGTTTTGCTTTTCGTATAGCGTCTGAAGCACCTTTTCGATGTGAATTACGAGTACCATTCAAATGGTTGTTCAACACTCTGGTTGGGAGCTATTCGTCGACCTGCTTAACCATTTCAGGGCAAACAAATAACGCACGACGGCGAGGCATCTTGCTACTACCCCCGAAGGATGGTCGCTCACTTCAGCAACTCCACCGTAACGTCTTCTGGAACGTCGAGCTTCCGTGATTGTTGCTCCTGCAATTCATTTTTGATCGCGTACTCTATCTTTCGTCAGACTCCTCGTCAATAGATCTAGTTGGTATTTTTTGGTTCTGGGTGTATGTCGTCCAGTTCATGTTCATCTATTTTGGGGACTAGGGAAAAATTGTGCACGTGTCGGTTTTTTTGATCCCTGTATTCGTTCACTTGTGATCTTGATACCGTTTCACCCCTGAATCCCTCTGAAAAGCATCATTCACTTCATATCGTATTTTGCGATGTGGTTAGTTCTGTCTATACTACCCATACATTCTGCCTGCCCTGTAGTTAGGTACGATGGGAGGTCAATAAGTTCGCAGAATGGGAGAGTTGAAAGTGTCGGAGTCACCTTTTCATATTTCTATTTTTCGGAGAAACTCATTAGTACGTAGGTTGCCTTTTATATTTCGGGATTGGACAACCCTAGTGTTGCAATCTGGCAACTGACAGCTCTATCGTAAAGTCTGACATTTTTGAGGTTATACGTACTCAGAACGTTTTGACATACGAGCGCTATTTGTGTTTTTTACAGTAACTTAAAAGATTAATCTCGGCCAAATAATGGAATTCAATCGTGAACATTTTCGTGCGATTATTTTTTACAACTTTTGACGTGGATTAACTCAGCAACAGTGCATGGATGAACTAAATTCAATTTTTGGCGATGAAGCTCCATCGAGGAACAGTGTTTATCGATGGTATGGTGAATTCAATCGAGGTCATAGTTCACTCCAAGACGAATTTCGTGAAGGTCGTCCAAAAGGTGAAGGTCGTCCGGAAACCATTGATGCTGTGCGCGAACTGATATTGCAAGATCGTCATGTGACCTATCGTGAGATTGAGACAACCTTAGGCATTAGTGGGACCAGCATACATTCAATATTGCATGAACATTTGACTGTCAAAAAAATTTGTTCGCGTTGGATCCCACACAATTTCTCAATCGCTCAAAAAAAGGCTCGTGTCGATTGGTCGAAAGAAATGCTCAAAAAATACGATCGCGGTGCTTCGAAACACGTCTATGACATCGTGACAGGTGATGAATCGTGGATTTACGCGTATGAGCCCGAAAGTAAACAGCAGTCGACTGTATGGGTGTTTCAAGATGAGCCAAACCCAACAAAAGTTGTTCGCGCACGAAGCACTTCCAAGCAAATGGTCGCCTGCTTTTTCGGAAAAACTGGACATGTCGCAACCGTACCACTAGAACAACGCAGAACAGTCAATTCTGAGTGGTACACAACCATTTGTTTGCCAGTTGTCTTCCAAGAAATCAGGAAAACCAACCGCCGAAGACGGATCACTCTTCACCACGACAATGCGAGCTCTCACACATCAGCTCAAACAACTGCATTTTTGAGCACTCAAAACATAGATTTGATGGGTCATCCGCCGTATAGTCCTGACTTGGCACCGAATGACTTCTTTTTATTCCCGTACGTAAAAAACAAACTGAGAGGTCAACGTTTTTCAACACCTGAAGAAGCGGTTGCTGCGTTCAGAATGCATGTTTTGGAGACACCTTAATCAGAGTGGCAAAAGTACTTTGACAATTGGTTTAAACGCATGCAAAAGTGTATAGATCTTCATGGGGAATATTTTGAAAAACAATAAAGCGATTTTCAATGATTAATATTTGTTTTTGTTCTCTAATCCCGAAATATAAAAGGCAACCCTCGTAGTATAAATACCAAATTTTATCAAAATCGTGTCACTATTTGCTTAGTTATCGTCGAGTGAACAAGCGAAACCGTGAGACACTTTCAATAATGGAGAAAGGTTTCGCCCTGTCATCGATTTTTTAACTGAGCAATGGGACTTTTGCTCTGTAAAAGACATGGCTTACAAATGTCACGATTTCTGCTTTGGTTGGAGTTACTTTTCCCATAGTAAATGTTCCCTTGCTTGGTAAAGGATTCAATGGAAGCGCGAGACTTTATTTTTTCTATTTTGGCTCGACGATAACTCAGCGGATAATGATATGATTTTCATAAAATTAGGTGTTAACACCATTGATGGGTTGCATGAAAAATGAAAATATGAAAAGGTGACTTATCCCCCGCCATCTCTCTAATTCTGCAAGCTTATTGTCTTCCCCCTGAATTTCGTAAAAAAAAGTAGAATGATGTCTGTTCCTCCGAAACGATCAAGTTTTGATGGGCCAGCCCTGTTTACCAAACATAAGCTTTCAAATGCTACATTGTAGGAGCTGAAGTCGTTACCCGTCGTTCATACCATCACGACTATCTCAACCCTGCTTATTATTCCACAAATGTTCACCGTAAATTAACTAACTAAAATAAAACTTCCAGATTAGAATCGTCCTAATTAAAACGAAATACCTGAAACCTTATACGAATTCATGATAAATGGAGAAAACATTAGCCGAAATAGGAGCTTACTCACTGACCACAATACACCAGACAACATAAATCACATAAAATTATCCTTTTCACCATATCGTTGTCGAGTATGCCTTAATCACAAGTCCAGCCCACAAGCATTCCTAACGACCATCTCTTTCGATTCGAAGCGAATTATAAAAATGTTACGTTACCAATGAAATAATAAAAACAAAACTCCTCCCGAAATCGCCGCAGGACTAAACCGCATAACCACCCCCGCCTAGACGATATAGAACATACTTTGTGTGTAATAATATGAAAATGGTTTTTCTATATTTTCCACATCGGGAATGTGTGGCAAGCCGCAATGCTGGACATGGCTATCCGCATAGAGTCTCTGGCTTTGTGAATATTTTCCGAACTTTTCCAACTCCGAACTTTCAACTATTCCAAATCTCTTTCGTTTATCGTTTTTCTGATGCCAATTGAATGGTCCGAAATTTTGAGGGTGGTGGGCAAAATTGAGCCTATTCGGAAAATGAGTACGTGCTAACTTTTTGGCTGGTTTGCCGTTTTGGAGAGAAGACATAAAGTATATTTTATTGGCGATTGAGGGCGAAGAACGGGATGCCAATGAAATTGTTATTAAATGAAACTGTTGGGCGTGAAGAACAGGTGCTTTGTATGGATCAGAACACTACGTGTATGTCGTTCGGAATTTTTGGGAGTTCATTTTGGGTTCTTGGTAAAGTGGTTAAGTGGTCGTCGCAAGCTCACGATATAATTATCTTAGAAGGTTGTATAAAGATTAGGCGCAGATTTTCATGATTTCTCCCAAAAGCCAGTAGCCCAAAAGTTAAAAGGCTCAAAAAACGAAAAATTTGTTGATCGTAGTGACTGGAGAGTTAAAAAATGAGTTTGCGCCAGATCTCAAAAAGGTTAAAAAAAAAACAGAGTCGCGCTCTAGGCAGAAGAAATGAACAGTGTTTTCGTCTTCAAAAACGCTGAAAATTGTAGATTTGAACTGCCTAAAGTGAAAATGCAATATGTGTTAAGGAAATATCTTAACTGAGAATCGTAGATTTATATTACCTAAGGTGTGGGCCTCTAGATTTCCACTTTAGGCAAGAAGAAGAAGGTTACATGAGCAATAACTCCAAAAAGTTGACAATTTGTCGTCAATTTTTGGAAGCGAAATTCAAATGGAGCGGAAGAGGGCGGGTAAATCGACATGTTGATACATCAAGGCCTTTATGGAATCATCGAGTAGTTTTCACTTATTGAACAGTTTTTCTGCTTTGACTAACTATCTGGACTCGAACCTCTTAAGTCTCTTCTAGGCTGATTCCATTTGGTTCGGACTTTATGACTTTAGACGCTGACGCTTTGGACATTTTTTCACCCTCGCGTCCTGACCTTGGTACGTCAAACAGAAATTAGCATTTTTTTCTTTCAATCCGATCCATTTCAAGTTCGTATGCAAGGGCTGAAGCACTTACGCCTTTTTCTTCTTCCCCAGCCCTAGAGTTATTCCAGGTCCATCCGCACTATGTGCGCGGTAGAACCGGCTTCCTCATAGCAATAGATGGTCATTCCATGAAATTACTGGAAATATGTGCCCCCTCCCTCCTTGTCCTCTGGATTTACAATGCGATTGTTCGGCCTATTATTGATTATTGAACAATTGTTTGGTGGAAAAGAGCCACCACCTCAGCTGGTAGGGACACTGTCACCAAATTACAAAGGCTTGTATGCCACATAATAACGGGAGCCTTGCGCTCTTTTTCTGGTGCGGCCTATGAGGCTTTTCTTGACTTCCCGCCACTTCACATTCATATTGAGGCATAGGCGAAAATTGCATTAGCAAAGAAGCCTGCAATGCACAAATTAAACTAAATCCGAAACAAAAAAGCTGGCTGCCAAGTCACAATACGCTCAGCATGCCATCTGACCTGATTAGGGAGCTATGCGTCGAGCATTACCTTCGCCCAACTGTGTGGAATTGAGAGCAGTGGACAGAGTCCTATAGCTCTCTCCATCCAAACTCAATAAAATAGTTTACAGATGACTCCATAACGGATGTGGGATGAAGTGCGGGCACTATCAGCCCAGGTCATAAAATTCCCATCCCTTTGAGAAAGTACCCCACTCTCTACCAAGCAAAGTGCATGCCATTGAATTCTGTGCGCGGCTATGCTAGGCCACAGCTTACGTTAATAGGAATATACACTGATAGTCAGGCGGCCATCATGGCGCTGACTAGTACTTTGGTACACTCAAGACTAGTGAAGTTTTGTCAAGATATCTTTAACAGCGTTGGGGCCTCAAATAACCTCACAATCTACTGGGTTCGTGAGTACTCCAATATTGTAGGTAATGAATAACCAGGTACTCTTGTCAGGTGGGCATCTGAGGCCACTGTATTGGTCCAAATCCTATTTGCGATATTTCAGTCTACCTTGTCAAGAAACCGATCAGAGACTGGGAGCGAGAGAGAGCTGTCATGCTGTGGGAAGCTCTCCTTGGTATGCAGGGCCATGGAGACGAAATAGGAGCCCGGCAGTATAGCGATTCCAGCCCCAACTCCAAATTTAATTTGAAATATAAAAAAAAAATTCGAGTAACATTTAAAGGCAAAACTAGCGGTGGCGGGACTTTAATACAATCAGGTAATCAGATAAGAATCAGACAAATTGAACTTAGAGAAAATGGTTCCATGAAAACAATGAACTGCGTTTGCCATCTGACCATTTAGCGAAGGAGTTACGCTTTGAAATACAAGGCATTCGTCACTCCCCCCCCCCGAATACCGTCAAGTGGTTTACCGATGGCTCTAGAACTAATGAGGATACGGATGTAGGCATTATGGGCCCACCCAATAGTTTTCAGGCCTGAATTCATGCACTTGGGATTTGCATCAACGCATGTACCTATATTGAAGCTTGTAGGAAAAATATTGCAATCTTCACAGACAGTCTAGCTGCTGTCAGAGCTCTGAATGAACCCCTGTTTACGAGTATGTTAAAATCAGTACTTAACTACTACGAAGCTTTCTCTACATATAGTAGCTTAGTTATTTCAGTAAAGTCACAATATACAGAGTCGGTATCTTGGATAACGAGATTGCCGACGGGTTGGCTAGGACAGCATCTGCAACCTCGTTCATTGGCCTAGAACCCTTTGTGATATCCTTCTATGCAGGTTTAAACACCATTTTAACAATAGTCTCCCTGGTCCCAGACAGTCTAAACTGTTCATACCAGGTTACTAACGCAAACGCACTCTGGAAGTGCTGAATCTGTACAGAAACAGGGTTAAAACCATTTGCTCTTCTCTGAGAGCATTTGTACATTATGGGTATTCTCTCTAATGCCAGCTGTTACTTCTTGAAAATTGATAAAGAGACCTCCTACTACATCCTCTCCGAATGTGAAACTCTTTGCTGTCGTCGCTTAGAGTGCCTCGGTGATCCCTTATGTGGATGTGATCGCTACACTTGAACTCAGGCGGTTGGGCAGTTTTGTTGGCCGGACTAAACTTGATCGTCAAGCTAATATCGGCACAAGGCTCATGGGCGATAGCATAATATGCCTCCTTCTTGGTCGCGGTGCTTGTGGGCCTTACGGGCCTACCGCCACGCTCCATATTGCATCTCATCTATACTTCGATATATTTTGAAAATCGATCGATACAACTTTCGAGTTTATCTTTGCTGTATAGTCATCAAATCCAATCCAAAAATCAACACGTTTCGCAATTTTTCACTACATGTTATGTGTGGTACCTGAGAGCACCAAATATCGCCGGTACGTATGAGAATATTATAAAGAAAATTAGGGGCTCGCAGTGTGAAAGTCGAGTCCAGAACGTGGGGTGTGTTGTCGGTTAGGGCTCCATAACACCAGCGGCTTCCATGCATAAAGAACGCTGTGGATGGGACTTGGACCCGTAACGACCGCAGTCAGACATGAGACTGACCCCTCTACGCACTGAACTACCGCTTGCCCCAATTAATTCTCAACAAATGAATTTTATGTTTCTCATTCTAATAATTTGTGTGAGGAATTCCTAGTTACCGAAACTAATACAAGTCGTATATCGTCGTATTCAGGATGAAATATTCTCCCTCCCACCTGTCATATTTTCGATTTAACGATTTCCTTGCCCATCACTTACGTCAATCCCATCAAAACGTTCATTTCTCTTACAATTCGAAACAAAGAAATCATCCGAAGAGCAGCAGGGAATTCATCAAACTCGGCGAGAGAAACCATGTCAGAATGAAAAGATGACCACATAAAACAAAATAAGATACGAAATTCGAAAACTTCTCAACCACCAACACACAGAATAATATGGCCTTGTTCTAATTCTCGTCCTTTATCCTCGAGAAAATGTTTATGCTTCACTACTGCGAAATTGGGATTTGTCTTCGTTTCGCTTCCATTTTCGTCCCGGATTTATATGCACTACACTAGCTAGTTTAGTTGGTCCAGTCCACAGTATATTCGAGTACGTCCTATCTTTTTCTCTGAAAGTTTTCATCCTAATACCGGACGAAATTGTATTCGTCTTGATCCGTCTGGATTACGGAAACTTTGGCTCTTTCAATGTTCTCATTCGGTCCGAGCTCCTGGATTTTATAAGACGCCTCAATCGTCGAGACGTTTTTCACTATAGCTTTGTTCAATCTTCGTCGATAGACTTGAAACTCGCCGGAGATGAAGACATTCATCGTAACCCGTTTCGTGAGATATAGTCAGTTTTGTAGACGGTATCTGACCGCATTCCCTTTGGCGACGACTTAAAGGCTATCATTGAAAAGGACCAACTGAAAGTAAATGGATTTTCTTTGTGAAGCGTTTTTCATTCGGTTCGTGTCAATGGAGTGACGAAGGGATGAACATTTTACACTTTTCATATACTGACGATTGCCATTAATTCGACGAAGGGGAAAGTGGGAGATGGGCTCGAGGTTTTTTGGCTTTGCGAACGTCTTGTCATAAGGCCCTTTTGGCCTGTTGTGTGTGTTTTTTCTTAAAGAAGCTGCACTGGAAGGGTCAGCTTTCGGAAAATGGGCATTCTCTCAGCCCCAGCTCAAATCACCAGGACTTGGCACATAATTTACATTTCAAATTTAGTCCTGAAGAATGGCGAGGGTAGTAAGACAAGTGCCACGACAAACGAAAGAGGTGAGTCATTTTTCGAATATATACTTGATAGCAACCTTATGATGTCTAAGAGGGGAAGTATACCGACCTTCACGTTCCCAGGTACGGGCAATTTCCGGGGTTGGGAGGAGGTTCTGGATGTCACTTTGATCACCAACAGTGTAAACTTTAGAGTTGGGGACTGGAAAGTCTCCAGTCTGAAGTCTTTCTCGGATCAAAGCTGGATTCTCTTTGCGCTGGATCTCAAGGTGGGGCAGCCGAAGCTGTTTAGGAATCCCAGAAGAACTGACTGGAAAACAATTCCGGCAGGCCACTTCCACAAAATTATCTAGAACAAACAACTTAAGTATGGGGACAGGAAAGGTTGTGACCTTCGGGAGGGCTTTGTACTCAGCGTTTAAAATCTCTTGCCCTACTAAGTATAGCAAGGAAACCCTGCCCTCATGGCGGAACAAAGACCTGACTTGCTTAGGAGATTGGCAAGAGATATCTTTAATATTTGCAATAAACACAAGTAGTGGCAACCCTATAAAGACTGTCTAAATATATAAGTACAAAAAAAGCCATCAAATCAGCCAAAAGGGACCCTTAGTGAGATTATTGTAAGTTGATTGAGGATACGAGCACCTCATCACGATTTTGCAAAATTCTATCCAAAAGCCTGTCTGTCTTTTATCAAAAAGCCGGAAGGTAGTTGGACTAAATCCACTAGTGAAACACTTGAACACCTTATGATGACACTCTTCCCAAGCAGTTAGGATCATTGCTACGATATTGGCATGCCAAGAGAGCAGTCAGAGTCGGGGGATGAAATTGCGTCGGTTATCATGGCTCTAAGCTTGGCGTGGGCCATTAATAGCTTTCCTCCTTATAAGTCACGGGGCCTTGATAGTATATTTCCAGTCATGCTCCAGCAGGCAGATGACATAGTGATTCCATGGCTAGTACCCATTTTTAGGAGCTGTATTTCGCTGAACTACGTCCCCATGTGATGGAGGCAAGTTCGGATGACCTTTATCCCAAAGTCGGGAGAAACGCGGTCGCAATTCTGCGAGAGACTTCCGACCCATCAGCCTCGCCTCTTCTGTCTTGAAGGCGTTGGAACGAATTTTGGATAACCATATATGACAACTACTGCTGAGATCGCGCTCGGTGGTCGTGGTCTACGATACTAATCTAGAGCCCGGAGTCCAAATCTCGGCGCGATCAAAAACTGCCTGTGAGTACTAATAGAACTCCCACGGTACTCCGAGCCTGTCAGTATAAAAACGGGGCATCAACAAGGCATAGCAATTTTAGCGATTTTGACGCGCCCATACCCCTGGAGGGGTCAAGGCAATTAACAACATGGCTTCCTCAATCGAAAATCAACCAAAACAGCTCTCCACCAGATTGTACGCACAATTGAATATAACTTAAACTACAAACAATACACGTGGGCGGCTGTCATAAACATTGTAGGCGCTTTCAATAAGTCAAGACTGAGATAATGGAAGCTCTCATCGAGTTAGGGGAGGCCTATTCCAGTAGATGGATTCTGGCTGAGTACCAGTGTGGCGATAGAATGCGGTCTTAAGGTGTGAGTTCCAAGGCCGCGACTGAGCGATTTGCGTTTGCGACTGTGAAAAAAACTATCATAACGGGTGCTCCGTTACTGTATTTTAAAGTTTAGGGGATCGTCGAATGCAGGCTGTAGTTGTACGACTGTACGAGTACTTTCACATAAATTACACACGAATAGTGCTTCGTTATGATCGTTTTTTTCACAGTCGCAAACGCAAGTCGCTCAGTCGCTGCCTTGGAACTCACACCTTTAGTGTGAACGCACAGAAAACCGAGCTATTGCTTTTCACTACAAGAACAAAGATAACCGGACACTTACTGACTCTTTCGACCAATATAAAGTGCCTGGGAGTTATTCTCGATTCGAAGCTCTCATGGAAACTAAATGTCGAACATCGCATCAGGAAGGCTAATATAGCTCTCTATGCTTGCAGGAGAACCTGCGGCAAAAACTGGGGACTCCAATCAAAAATGTTCTTATGGTTGTACACGGCGGTTGTCATCGCACTCGGTGGCCGTGGAGGTTTGGTCACCTCTCAACGATACTAATCTAGAGCTCGGAGCTCGAATCTTGGCGCGATCAAAAACTGCCTGTGGGTACTAATAGAACTTCCACAGTGCTCCGAGCTTGTCAGTATAAAGGCGGCGCGGATAGGAGGTGCTTGCTAGCAACTACAGTTCCGAAAATTTGATATGCTATCGTAACGTCAACAAGGCATAGAAATGTTAGAGATGTTGACGTGCCCATGTCCCTGGAGGGGTCAAGGCAATTAAAAACAACACGGCGGTTATGCGACCGATGCTTACGTACGGGTCGCTGGTCTGGTGGCCAGCGGTGCGTAGGAAATATAATATTGATCTTCTGTGCAAGGTGCGGGAGCTCTAAGGTCTTGCCCAGGTGATGCACTTAATGGTATTTTACACTTGCTCTCCCTCGACCTACAAGTAAGGTACAACGCCGCGTGTAGCGCGGTCAGACTGAAGGAGTTTGCGCACTGGACAGCAAAACCATATGGGCATACGCATAGTAACATTCTGTCTACCCTGAAGGGTGCGGTCCACAATATGCTACCAACGGACTATATCGTAGCTGAAACATACTTTGAGAAACACTTCGTTAGTGGATATTCAACTAGAGCGGAAAATTGTGACGATGATGTGAGGTCGGGATATGACCTGAGGATTTTTACTGATGGTTCGATGCTGTGGAGTCGGTGCAGAGTTTTTCGCTAAAGATCTCACAGTCTCTAAGTCGTTCCGCCCACCTGATTTTGCTAGTGTATTTCAGACGGAAATGCTGGCAATTAAGGAGGCTTGGCGGATGTTGGGGCGCATTACGGTTACCACAAAAGAGATCGCAATTTTGACGGATAGCCAGGCTGTCATTAGGCTCCCTGATGTGGCGACAGTGTCATTAAAATAGAAAACAACATCAACAGCTGAACTTCCTGGCCACGGGTCATGGGAGTATAGCGAGAAATAAGCAGGCCGATCACCTGGCGCGGCTGGGCTCTTGACAGATCCTACCCAGTGGCTGTCAATGCGCCACTTAGCGCCACTAAGACGAAGTACATAAATCCTATATTAACTTAGCAAACAATAGATGAGGCGCACTAAAGACGGGTCAGTGACCTCATCGAGTGCTGTTGTAGTTGCAAGGGCAGTGGGGAGAAGGGGACTCTTTTACACTTTCTTTGTAGATGTCCGGCACTGGCTAGGGCGCGGCATCGTTCTTTGGACAGCGCCTTTCTTATACACAAAACCGAGAGCTCCTCTTAAGGAACAGGCAAGATCTTTCATTTCCTTAATTCCACAGGTGGATTTGAGGAAATACCCGCCTGACCCCTCTGAAAGACTTATTAGCATCGGTTTTCCTCTTATGAGGTTTGTGGCATTAAAACGGCGCGCACCAGCGCTAATTGGGTATTCCCTTTTTGGGGGTTTTACCGCCACCTTAACCAACTAACCAAGACAAGTGTGGTCATACATTTTTGACAGTCGTGTACTTTACCTCAGAAAATACCTGGTAACATGGGATGGTTTTTCATTGTTGAGATATTAGCCCTATTCGAGACAACCGGACAGATATTCTGCACCATCCTTTTTGAAGCGTTAGCACAGTAGTACAGTACATATTACAATTAGCACATCACTTTGCAATAGTCGTTTTCGTAATATGCGTTAGAGGTGCAACGCACCTGTAGATTTCGATATAAGGAGGATTTACGTGTGGTGCTATGAGCCTACTCAGCTGTTAAATGAGTACCCATTTATGAGGTAAATAACCATTTGATTCTGTTTGTGATGCCTTGCCTTTCTATGAAGCCGCTTTTATTGTTTGCGTCAAATAATATAATTTATGCCCTGTACCTATTGAAATGGAATGAAATTTATCTCTTGAAAAATCCAATAATTCCAATTCTTCTTTTTTACCTCTTATGCACTCAACATCAAAACCGAATTTTCCACATAATCAAAGAATTTCATCATGAACTGTCAAAAGGACCCATTGCAGAAAAAAAATGCCTCCCAAACACACTGTGCTAACCAGGCTCTGCCCGTCCATGGATCGATCGATGACGATACGTCCCGACAGAGGCAAAAATGTTAATATCATTCATTCCTTTTATATGCAATTACTTACGATAAAGGTTAATTCATGCGTAATATATTTTTTTTTGGCCTGGCATGGCCCACCGGCCGCGAGCTTATTATATTAAATTACAGCAATAGAGCTCGGGATATTAAATGAAAATTATACAATTCGGTTGGTTACCGTGCGTAGGCCAGCTAGGTGGGGTCTTTCCTTGCCGCATTGTGCCTCACTGGACTCGAAGGACACAAAAGCACTCCCCTTGCAATCTGTTCACACACCAAAGTCGAATTTTCCGGATAATGTGTAGAGTGAGACTGGACGCGAAAAACTCATGAGCGAAATTTATGTGGTGCGATTTCGATATCGCCGCACATTATTGTCCTTGTGGTGGCGACACCTGAATGAAATGAATGAATGAATGCATGCAAAACGATTGGAATGTTCTGCTTTATTTTCCGGCTGAATGGAAATCGCATTAATGTGAGTGTAGTGAATTAAATTGTTAAACAATGACCATCAGATAATAGACTCTTTTGTTTCGGCTAAATACGTATGACAATCAACGTGATTGACTGTCGACTATGGGGAGAGGCGATTCGGGCTTGGTCATTCAAAAGGTTCTATTAATCATGCATGAGTCATTTTCGACAAACGTTACCATTCAAAAGACACATCGTTTTCCGAAAATTCATGGTAGATAGCGTGTGTTCACCCATCCCGATATACTGTCATCTTTCCGATCTACATCATATTTCCTGTTATATCTGTCATCTTTGTTTTCTTCTCTGATATCTTAACATGACCCCTGAAAAGATAGCAAACAAAACTCCAAGATAAATATCAATTTGGTTTAATTTACTGACTTATTATATCCTTTTACAAAGTTCCCACTTTGAGGGTGCGTGAGTATCCTTTGGGATCCAGAAAGCAATGCCTCGTGCCTGTGTCAGAGAGGTGACGAGCATCAACTGGAAAATGGAAAAAGGGACAAATCTGATTCTCTGTGGAGTCTTGTGATAAACTTTCTCTATCTTTCGGTCGTTTTGTACCAGCAACCAGAAAGGTTGTGCGCTTGGAAATTTACTACACTCCCGTAAACTTCAAAAAGGAAAGTTATCTGTGTAAAATTTAGATACAAGATGAAACGCATCGGGGACGATGAAGAGGAACACAAAAGTCGGATTGGCAAGAACAGCAGTTTCAGATTAGTGTCTTCGTGTCTCTGTGGACTTTTTCTATAGAACAAGAAGAGACAGAGATCCGCCCCCGCCTTGCCCATTCAAATCGCCTGATGTTGAGTCAAATGTTTTCTTTCTTCAATTTCGCCTGGCCTTGGTTCTAATCCCACGGGATGCGGGGGATGAATTCAAATACTGAGTCGGACTACGCAGGCAGCCCACAATGATGAGTACGACGTGATTTTTCAATGGAAATGTTCACAAGACTCTCTAATATTCATACGTACTTTTGCCTCTGTTTGCTTGTTTCTCGTTTCAAATTCAATTTCGTCCCTGATTTCCAGAAGGAGTTCCGTTCCAGCGATATGGAAACGTTGAAGCATGCAGCTCTTGATGTATTTTCTGGGTCAGATTAATGTTAATGTGTTAATCTTTTATGGCATAGGACGAGGTTTATGGACGGCGTACGTCACGAAAAGGATGTGTCTCCTTGTGTATCGTCATATATGGTGAAGGGATGTGTGTTGTTTGGGGGACGACGCGACGGCTGGAAATCAAGATAGCAGAAAGGAGATAATTTGACGGTAATTTTAAGGATATTAAGCGGTAGATTATCGAATTTACGAAGCGAAAATTTCAATTTTGGAAACGTAGAAAAAAGGGTTTAGGAATGTATAGAAGGAATGGAAAGTATGTGAGGTTGAGGTAAATGTGGTTAATGAAGGTTGTATTTCGGTGGATGTAATGATACGATGGGAATCCAAGTGAATATTAATTATTTATTTAGAGATAACTGATTCAATTAAAAGTGACTCTTACAATGTTTATTAGGTAGAAGCAAAGATAGGTAGACACATGTCCTGACTTGATTCTTTAGAAATTTAGAAAAGGTATCTTATTTATATCTAAACGATCACTCTGTCGTACAAATTAGGATATGGCCTTTGAATGCCGTACAGCGAAAATTTTCGTTATCGCGACATCGCATTCAGGCGTCTTATCATTCCACTCTCAGGTTGTGTTGTTTTCCCCGTGTGATGTGAGGCGAACAAAGAGGTTTCAGGCTTTCCCAACTGCTGAAAGAAAAAATCCGTTCAAGAATTTTCATCGTGAACGAATAAATTTCAGCAGACTAACCGCTCTCCTAAGGGAACAATAAGGACTATTGGACTGGCAGTTTGAAGTTGGAGCCTGCCGACCACATCCAGTATACAAACTTCGACTGTTAAGTGCTGCCAAATTCTTTAAAAGCTGATTTGTCAAGGTCAATGAAAATTAGACAACAAGAGCGATGATGTTTATTGGTACCTTATGACCGTGCCGTCGAAATACAATATAATACATTTCATTTTTATCCATTTGCTTTTAAGTTGTCCATGATTTACTTTGAAAAATGTCGTCCCCAAGGAACAAAATCTGGAGTTGTCTTCTAGGAAATTATGTTTCTAGGTTTAGGATGTAATGTCCTTTATATCATATATGTGATATGTCCCTTACGTCCAGAGGATAGGCATCCAAAAATTACCGATGTTTTGATTTCTTTTAATGTATGCCCTAGGCGCTAGTTTCCTGACCAATGGACTCAAAATGCCATTAACAGTAGTCTACTGCATTTGCCTCATATGACACCCATCTTGGTCCTTTTGTCCTGCCGCATACCTGCACCAGCACCAAAACGAAACTAGTTGAAGCTAAGAATCACCCAAGGAAGCTATGCATTAAATTTGGTTGACATAGGACCACGAGAAATGCCTGGGGAAGGGAACATAGGAAAGACTTAGGCGAGAAACTCTGATTTAAACCTAACAAAATGCACCGTTAGTTCAAACGATAATCTTCACCAGATTTAGTATGTACTCGTAGCTTGATGACGGCATTCGGTATTATCGCGTTATCAAATGGGACATTGTATGTTGTTAAAATCAGTGTGTTCCTCGCGGAGGTGTTTTCAAAGTTCGTTCGTCCGGGAACGTCGTCCGATCTCAACAAAACTCGCTACTTAGCTTTCTTGGGTGATTTCAGCACGTCCCGGTGATTTTTTTCTTGCATCAGAACCGATTTGACAGTGCTGCAGGTGCGCGCCAGGATACCTGCAACAGCGCCTGGACAGGACCTTTTTGGGCTTGAAGTGCTAAGGAAAGCAAGCCTATCAAAAATGGTTATGGTTACTGGACATAAAGGTCTTTTAGGATATAAAGGATATAGTGGACATAAATTATAAAAAGGGCATATATCACATTGAGGACTTGCAGGAGTCAACATCTACTCATCCTCAGATTTGTTTCTTTGGAGACAAATAAATTTGTTCAATCTACATCGTCGTGTACACAGTTTAAAAGCAAATCGTAGCGTGAATTTTCGTGGGATGGGCTTAAAGTCCTCGATGACCATCGCCAGTTTTTGTGTCATGTTATTTTGAGCGATATGATCTTTTAGAAGAAGTGCATCCACAACTTAAACCAATCGTCAAATTTTGAGGTTTCCCCACAATTAATTTCAAAATGATGTTCCGTTTGGCGTCAGGATCATGTGATTTGTAGTCACTGAAATTTTCTTTAGTGGCTCTAAGCTACATACTATTTTTACGCACTTATCTACCAGTAAAAAAATTATAATGAAATTTCTTGTTTACTAGCCATTGTATCCCTAGTGAAACATGGCTTCTGCAAGTCTTCGTCTCCATTCGCCTCCGTGTTGGCATGGCTGTTTCGGATCCCAAGTAAGTGTTCGGCTATTCAAACGGACAGAATCTTCCCAGCGTTTCTTTGGTTTTTCTCACATTCTTAAACCTGCAGCCTTCCCTTCGAAGGCTTATTTGCTCATTCGATGAACGTGCTCTGTAACTTTTGGATTTTCACAGTGACGGAAGGCGCTAGCTCTACTTTTTTCGCCATTGGTCTCCTCCGCGTGTTGCTCCAAAAATTTCGTTCAAGGACCTTCCTTTCGAAAGCATTTATTATTCGTACCGGTAATTGAAAATAGTTCCACGTCTCGCATCCGTGGCATAGTAGCCGCCTCTTTTGATATGAAGCTGTTCTTGAATAGGGGAAGCATCGCGTAAAAGCTGCGGCTCGCTACCAAGGTGGCATTCGGCTCGAACTACTCTTCGTTTTTTTTTGTTTGTTTGTCAGCAGACATCAGCAGACATCTTCCTTTGCCGCATAATCAACCGCTAGCAGCGTTTCTTTTGCCTCCGCAACCGAAATATACATGCAACTTAATGTCGTCTTTTTTTGCATGTGTATGCCAAAGCTTAGGGGATACCCTTTGTTGCGAGAGCACAGAGCCTTGGCAGGAAGGAAATTAGGGAAGTTTGAATGAAAGGCCGGTGTACGTTTCGTTTCATTTTTTTTCACATTCTTGTTGTTCTAGATACGA
Organism: Chloromyia formosa; assembly: GCA_964017055.1. Taxonomy (NCBI): domain Eukaryota; kingdom Metazoa; phylum Arthropoda; class Insecta; order Diptera; family Stratiomyidae; genus Chloromyia; species Chloromyia formosa. Next base: position 35,443,101 of record OZ024816.1, on the reverse strand, counting down.
ATGGATCATAGAACTTAACGGTGCGACTACATCCACGTGGATGCTTTGTAAAGAGAAAGCAAGCTCAGGAATAAAACTGGTATTTTCAGCAGAGCATCGATGGTTGCTGCTGATCACAGACCTCTGCACAAGACATACCGTCATGATCTAGAAAATGAGATGATGCTAACTCATCCCGAGGCTATGGTTCAAATTGGACTGTTGCGCTAGTTATTTATTTAACGACGGTTTTGGTAGTGATATAAAAAGTGCTAAATTTAACAAATGTCATTTCGCCCGGTGTTAAAGCGACGCGATATGAGATGTTATGGATTCATCACCAATAAGCTTGAAGGCTTTCCGTTGAACCTTGTCTAATGCGGTTAGGTATAGGTTCGGCCTGCGCCTGACCATATGTCGAAATTATATTCAAGTCTCTGTCTTATGTGGGCCTTATAAATTTGCGCCAAATCAGATGAGTTAAAGTATCTTTTACAGCGATTCTGACGTTCGCGATAGCCTGGTGGTCACACTCGCCGCTCTACGATTTAACATCTAGAGAGACGGAGGTTCAGTCCTCGTCGTGTTAATAAAAACTGCCTGTGAGTACTACTAGAACTCGTACAGCGCTCCGAGTATGTCAGTATCAGGACGGCACGGACAGGAGGTACATACTAGTAACAGCACCATCCGAAAAATACCAGTATTATGCTATCGAAAAGTCAAAACACATAGTAATACAAGTGATGTTGACTCGCCTGAAACATGAAACCCAGACACTTCTCTGCATTTTTTGCAATCTGGAAGATGTGGTCAGTCCAGTTTAGTTTATTACAGATGTTAATCCCTAGTACGTCCAGTGTGAGTGAATCAAATCAGTAATGCTGACACCATCGGCAAGGATGGATTGGGCGGCAGATGTGGCACATAGTAACCATGCGTAACTTATTATTTGGATGGATGATAACATATTAAGTGGGTCTTGGTTGTGTCCAGTTGCAACATTCTTATTACCTATTCAAGTACACTGCACTGACCAACTTGCCTATGACTCTATATTTTGCTTCTCCACCACTGAGTTCCTATTTGGATATCCAAAGAAGAGCCTAGTAGTAGATATACGGATACTACTATGTATTTGCCTTAACTTCTTGTGGGGCGAAGCGCGTCAACTTCTTCTTAGCTTAGTTGATGTTTCGTTAGCCTATAACAGGGTTCGGATAATGCATATAGCTGGCATACGCATCCTGTTCATTTAGTTGCCTTCTATGGCTAGCCGGGATAAGCTGTGGCTTCTTACTCCCACTCCACACCTGGAATAGTAGCAGATAGAACCAGACTAAATTCTTTTTTTCAAAGAAATTATAACTCTGCAACACACCTGCCGTGGGGTGGCCGGTAGCTCAGTGTGTTGAGGCGTTAGTCTGATGTTTCATGCTACCGGTCAGTTACGGGTTCGAGTGCCGTCCACATCGTGGCCATGGATGTTGCCTTCCTCATGTGGTGTGGGGCGTGACAATAATCCACAAACTTTCTCGACTTGTCGCAGGTATGCGGCTTGAAGGGTAGGAGGTACATGTAAGCAACAGGCAACGAAATCAGTTTATGCTAATGAAACGTCAACTAAGCCACTTGGGATTAGTTGACGCGCCATGCCCCACTAGGAGTTAGGTTAGGTTTGGTTATACGGGCTGCTCCAGCATATGGAGCACACATAGACCACATTCTGTAAGACACACTTCGGTCAGTACCTACTTCGCGAACCATCCAGAGCGAACAATGAATCGATTAATCTGTTCGACGCTTACGTTCTTCAAATTATCGAGTTCAGTGAAGTAGTAGGACTTCCCACTCCCAGCAAGAGTAGAGCAGAAGCAGAGCAAATGAAAAGAACACTCCTCATCATCCTCGTCTCCACATGATACCGTTAGGTCTCGCGGACTTAAAACGGTCGACGAAATTCATGGCCCAATATATCTTCTCCTTAGAGAGAATTGACACAAGGCCATATGGAGTGACTACGTGGGAGGCGCCATTACAGAGAGGAGTAAGGGCAGAGCCGTCAGAAAAATCTGTGTCAAGTAGCAACTTAGTCGTCTCCTGACTGGATGAGGTTCAAGTCCCATTTTGTTTCCCCTAATAAGTGGGCATTGCAGGGACTGGAGGCAGGATTTTACGGAGTCTTGATGCTTCGCTCAATCGCTCAGTTCGTTCACAGAATTTTCTTGGGGCGACCGGTAGCGCAGTGTGCTGGGGCATCAGTCTCATGTTTGACTACCGGCGTTTCGGATTCGAGTCCCGTCCACGACGATGTTCATGGATGTGCAGGAGATGCATGCTGGCAACTGCATTCTCCGAAACCAGTTTATACCGTTGAGACGTCAACTGGGCCACATGTAAGAGTTGACGTGCTACGCCCCACAAGGGGTTAGGTCAATTGAGTAGTAGCTCCAACTCGTTACCTTGATGACATGGGAAAGAGTGTAGTGACTCTGCTAGACATTTCCTTCAGATGTCCCAGTTTGTCCGTTTTCGATTTACTATGATCGGGTTGGGCCCGGGATTTGCGTTCAGACTGAATTGCAGATATCTGTGATCTGAGATGGTATGATTCGGTGATACCCTCCAATCCCGTATTATGTTGCTGATCCTCAGAGACAGGTGTAATATCGAGGACTTCCTTGCTAGTCTTGGTGGCAAAAGTAGGCTCCGCACCTCTATTACCAATAAGGAGGTTTGTTTCCATCAGATATTGGAAAAACGCTTCTCCCCGTTCATTTGTGCCATAGAACTGCGCCATACAACATGGTGTGCATTGCAGTCCGAGCCAATAATAATACCAATGTTGTTTGTTCTGGCTGAGGCTATAGCTCTCATGAAGTTAACAGACTGTCACCATTCGAAGGCAGATAGGCTGAAACTAGCCGGAAATTTCTATTCCCGATTTTCAGGCTGACCACTACATTATGCATGCGGCCATACATGGAACTCACTAAGAGTTTTTCTTTTTGCAAGAATACACGATCGGGGTGTGCCCTGATCCTTAACATAAAAAGTACCATAGAGTGGAGACCTAAACCATTCACTACGTCGCGCACGAGCGATCTCGTCTTCTTTTAAAGCGAGACGGAGAAGAAGTGCTGCTGTCGCTGCTTTGCAATGGTAAAAATTAATCTGTACGATTCTAATCATTACTGATGATAATACGAGTAATTAGAGTACAGCATTACCGGCCCGTCGCTGGCGAGCCTATATCCACGACAGTGGCGCTCGCATCCTCATCATTGTCAGCCTCTATAGAATCTAGGGCGAAGTGTGGTTGCAAAGTATCATCTCGGGCCCCTTGATCCGATCCAAGTGACACACAGTCACCGTCAGTGTCCTCCTGTTCGGGCGCAGAACCTGACAAAAAGGCGGTATCTCCCAGTTGTGTGCCTTTTTCAGGTCACTTTTATAAACCTTCAATTTAATGGTAAAACATTCAAGATTAATACTATCGTTAGTTCTGACTAGAGAACCCAGCGTTTCGGTATTGATCGCAAAAACCGCACTGCTGCAGTTTTCTGCAGGGTCATCCACCTTGACAACTCTCCAGTCATGGGTCGGAAGGTGCGCGTTACTTGCTTTTATGAGGCTCATGACTTCCTCCCCGTCAGATTCTAAAGCTGGGAACCTGGCACGGGCTCTAGGTCGCGACAGGATCTGATCGCTCGTCACATCTTCCAACTTAGCGCCCGTTCAGATTTCCCCTGCTCTATTCAAGGCGTACCTGATTATATCAGCCGACCTCTCGTCCGCAAATGTCATAATTTTGACATGGCCCTTAAACCAACTCCCGTCCTTTCATACTGGGTGTGGCCCCGGATTAGCCTCGATTATACCCCGGACGCATAGGTTCAGTTTACCCTCGACCAGCTTCCAGTTGCAAAGCAAAATATGCCCATGGGTTGTATCATACTTCGATCGCCAGTTCAGTTCAGTTCCTTACCGCATCGGCATGGGAGGGAACTGAGTCTCTGGGACTATGAACAGAGTTTTTTACTTTTTAGGAACACCAGTGGGTTCCTCGCCGGACCTCTGCCTCTTTGCGACAGCGGACTCTTCACAAATCCCGATGATAACCTGCAGGGCCCAGTCAAGCGAGGCGTTCTGCTTTTCAGTGCGGTGTTCTCACTAGGGGTTAGGGCAAATAATATATCTCCAAAAAGTTAACCAGTTTCAATTTTCGCCAGCCGTTTGAACTATTCCCTGGCTTCCATCGCTCTAAATCTACTACGATTCCGGAACATTCTCATGTTACAACATTCCCGGGGCCAAAGGGATAACTTCTCCTAAACTAGACATTCATATTTCATCACTTTTCCTAATTTGTGTATTGTCGTTGTTGTCATCGTCAACTCTCTAGGCCAAGCGGGAATAGCAGCCACACGACAACAAAAAAAAACTAGAATGCGGAATTGAGAAATATCTGCTGTATTCCACATCTTTGTATCTTTTCGACAAGCGCACCACTATGCCCCATAAACTTTTTCTTTCCCCAAACAAATATTGTAATCCATTCAGTGGTTTTGTTTGAACAAACTTCTGCGAAAAAAGACACCAAACATACAATAGAAACAACCGACGGACATGCTTAAGTCGTCCTTCATCTCCACACAACTCCTGAGAGTACGATTCAACAAAACATGGAAAACTTAATTAAGTACTACCCTTACTTGGATATCTGCATGCAGTCAGACTAAATGCTTATATGTAGCATATCCTACCAAAATTCATCACTTGTCGCAGCCGAGATCTCTGTCCGTTTTATATCCAGTTCAGGGGTGGTGACAAGGTCAACCCGTACAGGAAGGAATACGCACAATCGGAGGATTCCGACGTGAGTACTACTATGATATATGTACTCGTATGTTCATTTTTCGAGTTCGAGCCACTCCCGGGTCCTGGCAAACCGTGTGCCTCGTATGCTGCGGATGTTGTTTTGTCGTTCAAGTGCGGAGTCCCACTTTAAATGGAAATCCTGTCAATCTGTTGATCCACTGGACCAAAATAATTGAATACAAATTTTCTTCATCATCGTCGTTGTCGACATTTTCGTTTCGTTTCACTTAAGGGATATCACGTCGACTGGAATATTCTTTTAGCGTACCGCATACCGTATACGAGTACGTATGGAATATGTTCCTTTTATGTTCAAGCGTCCTATTCGAGGCAATTCGCATATTGTTCGGAAGTTGTGGTTCATATAAATAATACATAATACCCAGTTGACAGTCCTGCCCGAGATATATTCCAATTTCGTATCGATAAGAAATTCCCGGTATTTGTTTTTATCCTGGGGTCGAATAAATATTTCAAGTGTATTTGCACGGGATTTAGTGATAAGCACATTGGACGAATCGGCCGAAAGGAAGGCTTCAGTTTGGTATGTTTCCACACGTGCCTGCTGGAAGTCCGGACTCCTGTATAAGTACTCCACAATATTAAAGAATAGATGCGGATTACGTTACAACTCCTTTTCAGGGAACAGAGAAAGGAATTGTCATGTGTACGATTCAGTGTGAGAAAGAGATTACCCGAAATTTTGATTTTAGATGTTTACAGACAGACGTTCCAGACCAAGGCACGTGAAGTTGAGATTGCAACCAACTCGTAATAGAAGAGCTGAAAGGATGACCCATTGTTATGATTTACGGATTTCGATCAAAGACCACCCTTGCCGTGATGAATTAATTTAATTTTAATTTAGTAAGAATTGTTGGGTGCTCGTGCTTGACTATACTCTGTAAACGTGTCCTCTCAATCGAAGGCCTATGAAACTTTTGTCAACGAAGTAAGTCAGTCGAGCCGAAAACCATTCGCTATCCACTCTCATCAAATGAAGTTTCACCATAAACACACAACCAAACGACCGCACTTTATCCAATTCTATTATTTTACCACTTAAATATTCCGGGAGCATACTTGAAGGATAATAGCTTTCAAAATATGCGTTCCACAATTCGCTATTTATCCTCAAGTTGTATTCTCTTCCACTACCACTTAGCTAGATCCAATCCTAAGATTTTTTTATAGGCATCCGTACAGATTAAGGGCAGATGTACATGGCTCTTGCCGGGTTCGGTATGATGTGTTCCTCCGGAAAATGGCGCGTCCCTGCGCTGCTCCCATAAATTTACTACTTTTACTTTGAAAGCTTTTATTTTATTATACAATATTATTTCGTCTCTGATTTTCATTTATCCTTGCTAGGAGTTTTCTTCTTTCCTGTCTTTCCCGGTAGTGTTTTTTTTCCGGGGGTTTGGCACCAAACACTTCTTTTGTTCTATCCGCATGTATGAGATCGATCCTGGATTGTGTTATGATGATGATACTAAGGACACACAATTTCTGTTGTGTATTGTCCCATGTCCAAAAACAAAGTTTGAATTGATTAGACACAGTCCGGAACTTGTGCGGACAAGAGAAATGGCCAGACGGGGCCTTTGAATCCTACTCCCCGCTTATGATGATGATGATGGACATAGAAATGTGAAAGAAGCGAAAGATGCTTCAGTGATTTGGGATTTAGCCTATTATGGAATTGAGTGGAAATTGAATTAATATAATGGAATTTTGTTCTGGAGACGAAGTTTGGCACAAAGTATCGTTTAGGATATTCAGTTGGACTTATTCTCATCTGCAGCTTCAATATGGACAAATGGGACATTGATGAGAATATGAAAGATGTGATTGGAGGCAAGGACAAATTTAGGGCGAGGTATAGATGCGTATTTCTTAGAAGAATTTAACCGATGGAATTTATGTTATGTTATGTTTTGGCCGGGGACAGTGAAGGCTGTCTTGTCCCTTGCGCTTCATCGAGAGAAATTACCCAAAACGCATCCTTCAAGTCTAAGCTCGTGATGAACGGAGCCTTGGGGAAGCGGCTTTAAATCCCATCGATGAGCAGGAAGGACACCTCGTTGACCTTGTGTGCCTCCTGATACTTACGAATCTTGTTAGCTTTGACTACCAAGGTGGCTGGTGACGACCACACGGGCTTTGCGATTCCTCATTCCAGCATGCGATCTATCTCCTTATAGAGAAGCTTTTCGATGGCGGGAGAGACAAGAAAATATCTCTACTTGATTGGCTTGTTGTTGCCGACATCGATGGAGTGACAGATGACGTTTGTACGCCCGAAGCCCTCCAAGACGAAGGATGGGAAACATGGAAAGGTTGCGTTGAGTCGCGATGACTGGACTTTAGTCAGACGTTCGTGGAGAAGGATATGCAGGAGTTGCATGCTGGCAACTGCATTCTCCGATGCAGTTTATGCCAACGAGACGTCAACTAGGTCACATGGAACAGTTGACGCGCCCAAACAAGGGGTTAGGGCAACTGATGTTGGCTGACTTCCTGTGTAATGTCTGTGGACGATAAGGCAGTTATATATTGCGGAGAATCAAATAAGTCTGACGTAAGTTCAAACCTGTAGGCAAAATCGACATACTTAAAGATGTGACGGAGGGTGGGCATAAGTAAGACCTCGATGGATTTAGTTCGTTCCCGAAACGTTATGTTTGCGGTAACTTGGTCCATTTCTGTCAGCTATGGCTACGCTCCACCCGAAATTTCTCCCAATTTTCGGCTATAACTCGTTTCGCAAATGTTGAAGTAATCACGCTATATGAAACGCCTCTGTGGACCATCCCCCTCATCGTTTGGCTTAGTAGCTGTATCGAAACATAAGGTCTCACCTCCTCTTTCCGACAATCGGCTTGGACTGCTTTGCAAACATCGCCTTCTGTTGTTTATCATTTTTCTTCAAAAGCTGCGTAGTCTCCGAGTATAACTCTTTAGCCAACGTACTTGAAGCTCGATAGCGCTGAAGATCCGCTGGCGAGTTGCGAGGTGGTCCTTTTGACGTTCCTGAAGGGGACGGTAGTCATTATGAGTGGCTAGTGTGTTAGGTAACAATATGCTTGTGCTTTCGGTGCTATTTGGGGAAGGTTAAAATTTCAAAATCGTAGCTGAAGCTCGCTGAGTGACCGATGAGCCCGTGGATGTAATGAAAAACAAGTCCGGGTCTTTCGCTTCAACAGTATAGGTGTACTACCTACGGTAGAATATGACAAATCCTGTGAATAGGTCCAGATTCCTCCACGATCTGTTCCAGAGGCACAAGGTCACTCTGCTTTGGTGCGGAACTCCTGGCGTAAACAATTTAGTGTGGAGTTGCGGGAGCTTCGAGTCCGTCTGGACCCCCTTGGAGAACCTCGCATTGCCTGGAGGTCTCCTGCGCTGGTACGCTTTTTGGCAGCGCACATCGCTTGCACTGTGGCTTTTCAACGCCAGGAGCTCCGCATCCGTGTTAAGGTGTGAGTTCCAAGGCCGCGACTGAGCGACTTGCTTTTGCGACTATGAAAAAAAAAACTTTTATAGCGGAACACTATCCGTGTGCATTTTAAAGCTTAGGGGATCGTCGATGCAGGCTGTAGTTGTTCGACTGTACTTCCAGAAAAAATACACACGAATAGGGTTCCAACAGAGTGAATTAGCACTTAACTCTATTATGCTAAAATTTTACTCGAAAATATATGAAATCGGGGAATCTTCACTTTCGATTTTTGCAACTTGTGTTCTCGAGAGAGGGGGAGAATGCTGCTGGGGTTGTCTAAGACCCATCCGTTCTTTGCAATTTTCAATTTTTCGCACGTTTTTCCGTAATTCTTTCAAGGTGCTTATGCGGGTGAGAATTAGTACTGGCCTATATCTTCTCAGACAGTGGGTTACGCATTCGATCATTGATTTCGTCAATCATTTTCACAAAATTGTAATAGGACTTCCCGGGCTTCTGTCTACGATTTCGCATCTGCTGTATGAGGTTTTCGTCCTCGTAACTGTCAGTGAAGTGTTCCAGAAGAGCGTCGCTCAATTCCAACGAAAGGTAGTGGTACCGCCAATTGTCAGCTAAACGGCGAAGCCAAGCGGCTCCTGACCCTCAAGCAACTTACTCAAAATGTCCGTCAAGGGTGCAATCCGTAAACCACTCCACCACACTCAACCGCTGCTCCTTTAAATTTAGAACTCCAATGTTACATAATGCGATGAACGGCTTTTGAGCGTAAGGACCTTGCTCTGGAAGTCGATTGGTTTCGCCGTTCACCCGGCTCAGCTCGTAGCGGCGACCTACTGGGTCCTTTATTGAAGAACATGTTGGAGAGGCGTCAGACGCACTTCTCCTCCACCGTGTTCTTCAAGGATTCCTTGAACCCCGGCGTTAGTAAATGGTTATGGGGTTGCACCGGTGAGAATCGTAGCTGCCCAACAAGTGGTAAGGTCGCCGCACCTTTTTACTTCAGAGTTGTGATATGCGGTTGCCACTGAATAAGTAGCATTGGTACTGGTTGAGAATGTATGTCGACGCTATTATTCTGGTGATGTTGCTCAGAATCTGTTTGTGTCTGTAGCCGAATGGTTAACATTGGTGGCGTCAACTCAAAAGCCAATTCCACTTCTTTCAGGTTGCCCAACAGGGTGTCAAGTGTGGTTAGGGTCCTATCCAGATACGGAGTAGCAACCTTCAATACCGCAGTAGGGAATGAATAAATTTGCATTGCCACCAACGGCCTAAACTCGGAAGAGCTCGGGCTTAGAGCGGCCTGTGACCTCGCTCGGGTCATCGGCGGCTTCCCTCTAGAAATAGCCCTTCTCCCCTGCGCCGGTGGTAACATATAATTTAACGGCATTTTAACAAGACACTGAAAGAAAAAAAGATTCGAAAACGTTATAAGTAATACATTTTATGGATAAGTAGGTTCGATAAGATATAACGGTAATATCAGTGATACGATGTTCGATTCGATTTTTTTTTTTGTAAGATACGCGAAGCGATACGTTACTAAGTTTTCAATATACTCGTATACGGTAATATGGTTTCAAAGTTAAATCTTTGCTTCCTGCATCCTCTTCAGACACCTCCGTCCCTCCACTCTAAATAGTTTAATCTCATCACAATAAAAACGTGCTTGTTCCAGGGATGGCAACACTGCTCAAAGGCCAAGAGAAAATTGTTAAAACAAAACGTGAGGTAAACTGCAGATTCATTCCTCATCAATACGCTATCAATCCTGTTCATTGGTTTCGGCAAGTCGGTAGTCGCAATCTTATCTCACTAGCGTCTACGCCTGTAAGATGTGATCCACCTTCTCCGTTAACCATCGGAACAAGATAAGCTGGGTAATGACGAGTTCCGATATCCGTTATAGAAAGTGCTACAGAAAATCAGTGTCTACAGACAACGGTGTATTGCACCTGGGTAGTGTTTTTGTTAGTAATTTCAAAACACTCTTAGACAAAAACACACCCCCTACTTAAAGGGTTGATGCAATCAATTTCATCTATAGCTCTATAGTTTTAGCACAATAATTTTTCAAAAATTGCCAAAAACGCTATTTTTGGGGGTTTCAACCCTTTTTTTTTCGAAAATTTGACGTGATGGAACATTTTGAACTCCGGATTCTTGTTCAGCGCAAAAACTCCCTTGGGAAACACTTGGTCGCATTCATTCGACAAAACCGATGCAGGGCTGTGTAATCAATAACGTCCACCGGAAAGGTATTTTTCATCTTATACTACTTTTACTTTGAATGGAATGCCCCAGGAATGAACATCCTTTCCGAAAGCATGGTCCAGTTCCTGTCGAGTGCTTACGTAGCTTTGACAAAGGACAGCACAAAATAATCTCTTCAAATATATTTTTTCATTTTTCTTCAACCATGCTTCGTTGGAATTGACCACAATTCTATTTTCATCCTTGGACAAAATTGTATGTACTCGTACATTGTCCTTTTGAAAAATATCTTGGTGAAGACGTTGGATTACTGCTTTTGTGGTGGCCCGTTCGAAGGAAAACGAGTTATGAAAAAAAAATCTTTTCTGTTTTATACATTTCATTTCTTAGTAAATTTTGAACAAACAAGTATCTAACTAGGATAAGAGTAGATAAAGAAAAGATATTATATATAGCATCGGATCTAGCGGTTATATGTGAGGAGCTAGCAGGTACACGGGCAGACGTGGAGAGGGAAGTTGTTAAAGGAGGTGCAAGTCTTTCATCGACGGATGTAGCTTTGGCGTTCGGTTGACTACGACAAGGACGACAAGTAATGGGCCGCATTTCCCGCTTCACATAAAACTCAAAAGTTGTTAAGGCCGGCGGAATGTGGGGGTAGTATAGGCGGTAGAGCTAAATTTGAGTACCGGTAATTACCCATACGGAGTGGTTGATGATTTTCATGGGTATTCGAAAATGTAATGATATAAGAATCGGGACTTGAGACTATTAACCATCAATTATGCTCTTAGTTAAGCACACGATGCCGCCATTAATCCGCCTTTATACTTTGTTGAATTCAGTCAGTCAATGATCACACATTCCCACATCTGCAATCTTTTGCGTCGGCTAAAGTTGGTAGAGGATTCTACTAGCACTGTTGATGCGAAAGACTAAATTCTGCTGCTTTGTCAACAGATACAAGAAAAGCTGCAACAGGCTTATGCGACAGTTTGGGCTTTCTGGAAAACGCGCTCTAATGCAGTTGCATTTCAACTTGGGGATGAAATCATCAAAGAGATGCCACAGCTCACCGTAACAAGTCTGACTTTAAATTTGTCTACAGCTGCCACCTGTTACCGCCCCCCGTAAACACCCCAGTAAACTTATTCTTTCTTACACACACGAATATACTATGTTTCGCCGTCCCAGATAGTTCTCCTCGTTCCCTTTTTGTTTGAAACCTCCTGTGGTTTTTATTTTGCGAAGCTGAAAAGAAGGTACACAAAACATAACACTGAGTCATTGAATCCTTATACAAAAAAGAAGAAAATGATATCATCCAGTCTTTTGGCTAGTTTCAGAAAAACAAGCACATAGGGATCTCTTGACTGGGACAAGATTGAAAAAAGAACAAGCGTATTAGAAAGGACATTCATGACACTTTTTTTTTATATACTATATTTTCCGGTTTCGTCGGGTTTATTGCATTTCTTTTTTCGCCCCACAAACGCATAAAAAGCTAAGGGACTAGATGTTTTTACAGTAGTGGCGACAACTTTCAATTAGAATCCATGTTTTTTCATGAAGCTTGAAGCGAGTTAGCAGTGTCACGATATGGCCGGATGTGCGGTTTGAAGGGTATTGCGAACCATATTCATGTGAAAAAGAGAGTAGAGTGAAACGTAAATAATCGAAAGGGTTTTGCGCCTTTCTTGACCTATTTTACAAGTGAATGTGGAGGGTACATAAGAAGGTGATAGAGGTAATTCATAGTATGTTGGCGTTTATACATTTGTTAACTTACACTGCGGCGGTTAGAATATTGCAATAGTAAATAGTTTACTCTAAAATATTAAACTTAAACCGTGTCACAGACGGTTTGGTGGGCATCCGAAGATGCCCGTGGGGACTGAGCCTAGGTAGCATAGTGACCGTGAAGGTCGGGCCGTGTCCTCTGGCGAAGAGAAAGGCCCCTCAACGAGCTAAGCAGCGGCCTATGCTTGCTGAAGCTCAGTTCGGGAGACGTGGGTGGGGTTTTCGCCGCTCGTAAAGGACAGGGGCAACGTCCTTTACGTATTAATTAAAATTCATAGGCCTGGGGAAGACAACACAAACAGGGGAAGTAAAAATAGGGAATGATGAAAAAGTGAGGGGATAAGGATGGATTGTTTGGCGGACGGCACACATTTCCTCGCGTTCGCATCAGGGTCCAGGCGTAATGGGACCCTCGGCCTCTGGTTTCGTACTACCGACAGATCCTTACTCATCAGGTGCTGCCATAGATGTAGCGGTGGAAGCAGCACTACCAGGATATGGTCCATTACAGGTGTTTCATCGACCATTTTGCCATTAGTAAAAGATTCAGGAGTTGCCTCCTGGACGTGCGAAACAAGAAGGGTGCCGATATTGGGATGGGAAGAGACCATTATCTTATGATCGCTAATGTTCGATTGCGTATTGCAGCCGTGCGCCGCCCCAGCGACGAAAGATCCAGGCCCCGCAAATTCAACACCGCTCGACTAAAAAATCCAGCTGTCTTACAACAATATAATGACCATCTTGCGCAAAAAGCGGCTGAGATAACTAGTCACCCAGATAGTGACATAAACGAAAACTGGGATGCCATAAAAAATGCGTACATTGATAGCGCAAATACCATCCTTGGCCCAAACCCGGATTGCCGGAATAAGCCCTGGATGTCCGACGCTTCATGGCAGCGGATTGTTGAAAGAAAGCAGCTGAAAGTTCGTTTGGCTGCAGCATCAGACGACAATCGAAGCAGCATCGAACTCCTTTACCGTCAGAAAGCTCGAGAAGTTCAGCGTAGTGTGCGACGCGATAAAAGAGTTTATGCCAATTCTCTTTAGCGTCAGCAGAAGAAGCCGCTAGAAGTAACAACTTAAACGCCGTATACGGTGTCATCAAGGAGTTTACAGGTGGTCGTAACTCCTGCCAACATCCGGTGAAAGATAGTGATGGAAAGCTACTTATCTTGGAAGAAGATCAAATGAGGCGGTGGAAAGAACACTTCGCCGCGGTCTTGAACCGTGTAACCTCTGGTGAAGTTCCCCCTCATATAGATAATTTAGCTAACCATCAAAATGTGCGTATACGGTCCACTGCCCCGACTAAAGAGGAAATAGTCACTGCAATTATTGCACTAAAACGAGGAAAGGCCGCCGGACTTGACGGCATCCCTGCCGAACTTTATCAAGCAGCGCCAAGCGTAACTGCCGATTTGCTGCACCCACTTGTTGATAAAGCGTGGAATACAGAGACGTTTCCCACTGAGTGGAAGGAAGGTTTGATCATCAAACTTCCAAAGAAGGGTAGCCTCACAGACTGTAATAATTGGAGGGGCATTTGTGTGCTTCCTGCCGTTGCCAAGATAATAGCTAAAATCGTCCTGGAAAGACTAAAGGCCCACTTAGAAAGCACAATTGATGAAGAGCAGGCTGGCTTTCGATCCGGATTCTCCTGTGTCGATCACATTAACACCTTGCGAATCATCATCGAGCAATGCGCTGAATACGATTCTCCGCTTCACTTGCTTTTGATCGATTTCGAAAAGGCTTTCGATAGTGTGAACCGGGATTCTATATGGGCGGCCTTGCGCAGGAGAGGCATCCCTTAGAAGCTTGTGGCTATTATTAAGGCAACCTATGACGGCGCGAAATGTCGCGTTCTGCATAAAGGTAAGGTGTCGGGGGACTTTGAGATTCGCAGTGGAGTTCGGCAGGGGTGCATCCTCTCACCGATCCTATTCCTCATTGTGATCGGCGATGTGTTGCATGCAGCCCTATCCGGACTCGACAGAGGAATTCAATGGACTTTGACATCTTATCTACAACATCTTGACTACGCTGACGACATATACCTACTCTCCCACAAAATCATGGATCTGTCCGCAATGGCGTTAGATCTCGAGAGGGAGGCAAGCAAGGTTGGGCTAAAGATTAATACCAACAAGACCAAGGTTCTTAGCCCGCGGTTGCGAAAAAGAAATCCGACACCTATTGCCATCAATATTAATGGGCAGCCTGTGGAGAAGGTGGACAACTTCGTCTACCTGGGTAGCATTGTTGCCGAAAATGGGGGTACGGAGCAGGACATCGCTCGTCGTATCAACCAGGCTAAACGCGCATACGGCATGCTGTCCAAAATCTGGCAGGGCAGTTATCTCAGCATCAAGACCAAGCTGGGCCTGTTTCGCTCCCTGGTACTATCAGTGCTTTTGTATGGGAGCAGTACATGGAAAGTTTCCGTAGGAGTTACCAGAAAGCTGCAAGTTTTCGTCAACTCATGCCTTCGTCGAATTCTAAGAATTTTCTGGCCCGAAACAATATCAAATGAAGAGCTAAGTCGGCGTACGGGTCAGATGCCAATCGACGAATTGATACGCAGGCGAAAATGGCAGTGGATAGGTCACACATTGCGGAAGAGTGATAACTGCATTGCTTTGCATGCCATGAAGTGGAACCCCATTTCCAACCAAGGCCGACCAAGAGGGGGTCCTCGAATCACATGGCGTCGATCTGTGGCAAAGGAGTGTCAGGTACTGGGTAAGTCTTTTGGGGAGTTGCGCCCCATTGCCCAGAACAGAGTACGATGGCACGCAGGAGTAGTTGACGCGCTATGCCCCGCTAGGGGTTAAGGCAAAGTAGTAGTAGTATTACAGAGCAGCTTCTACTTCGAGTCCTGCCAAGAAGTAGAAGCTGAGGACAGAGTGGACAAAGCGAAGTAGGCACCGGAGTCAGCCGCCAACCATTGGAGAGGGGAAAAAATTAGCAAAGAGGAACAAAAAATACTTCATTTCCACATTATTCATATGATCAACAGGTAACAGAAAATCCTGAGGCCAGCATTCCTTACCGTAATTCACTCAGAAACTCTGTAGGCTGCTGAGCACATGAATATTACAGAAATGCAATACTAGGCAATCAAAAATTTTAAACTAACGTGAAAGGACAATCCTGGCAAACAGAAAGGTACCCAGGGCTCCTCCGCGCTTTGTCCGGACACCGAAGAAGCTCCAAATGCCGGCAATTCAAAGCATTTATGGAGGCCTTAGGAACGTGGCTAAACCACAAAAGACAAACACAACACCAGGATTGCCTTATTGACTCTAAAAGCAAAAACTACCCTATAGGAAGGATGGGGGTGCTACGGAGGAAAGCACAGCTACTTGAAGGGAAAATACGTGGAGTAAAAGGACTTAGAGCAAGTAGCCTTAGTGTGCTTGTGGGGATGCATAACGGTGGAAAGACTAAAAAGTAACCGGATGAGGTCCTTTTTAGTCCTATTCTTGACCGGAAATGGGCCCCGCTTTGGGCACCAAATATGTAACGGACGGTTTGGTGGGCATCCGAAAATGTCCGTGGGGACGGAGCCTAGGTAGCTTAGTGACCGTGCAGGTCAGGCCGTGCCATCTGGCGAAGAAAAAGGCCCCTCAACGAGCTAAGCAGTGGCCTATGCTTGCTGTAGCTCAGTTCGAGAGATGGGTCGGGATTTTCGCCGCTCGTTGCCCCTGTCCTTTACGTATTAACAAAAATTCATAGGCCTGGGGAAGACAACACAAACAGGGGAGGTAAAAATGGGGAACAAAAAAAAAATAGTCGATAAGGATGGAATGGTTGGCGGACGGATCAGACGCCCACACGGTCGAACCTGGGTCCAGGTGTAATGGGACCCTCGGCCTCTGGTTTCGTATCACCAACAGATCACTACTCATCAGGTGCTGCTTCGATCTGCCGGTGGGAGCAGCACTACCAGACCATAATATGGTTCATTACAGGTGGTTCATTACAACCGGTAAAAATTTAGTAATAATTTATTTACTATATACAGGGTGTCCGGAAATTGCCAGATAAATGCCATGTGATTTTCCAAGTGATTTCCACCAAAAAATATTCATGGACATTTTTGGAAATGTTAACCCTTTAGCTGCTACAGGCATTTACATTTTTTTGTGAAAATTTCCTTCCTCAGACTACTAAAAACATAATAGCCCTTTTCGATTCAACCAATTTTCGGATCATTTTCATACAAAACCACAGACCGGTTTTAATCCAGCTCCCACATGGGATCTCATCGGAGCAAAGTTGAAAGCAAATTGGTTGAACATCAACTTCTCTCGCCCAGTCTAAATGTATACGGAGTACGCAATTCGCCATCACGACGGCGAAGTATCAACTTAAACAGCCACCAGTTTAAGTTCGCTCGTCGGAGAGCCGTGGCGTTCTTTTCGGTCTGTGAAGCCGGAATAATGAATCGAAAGCAGCTAAACCACAAAAGCTAGAATACTCAGATGAAAAGTTTCTCACAGCCAAGATATGCTCTAAAATACTAAATTTATTTCGTAAAAATTGAACGAACGGTTTAATTGTTATAGCTCTTTATTATACAAAAAAAAAAGAAAATTCATCCCTTTTTTCTCTTTTCTCTCAATTTCGTGCTCTCTTTGGAAAGCTTCCTATAGTTCTTCCTAACATTCCTCGTGTAATGGTGGCATATACATCGTTAATTTTGGAACGCAATTCAGCTATACTTCCTGGGGTCTTCTTAGAGGCAAGTTTCTTTAAATGACCCCACTGTAATAGTCCAGCGAATTCAAATCAGGAGATCTTGCAGGCCGTCGTACCGGTCCATGTCGTCCTATCCAGTGTTCCTGATATTCGTTGTCTAGAAGCTACTTCCCGTAAATTATGCGGAGGTGCACCATCATGTTGAAACAACATAACCATTCTTGTGTCAAGTAGTATTCCGGTCAATAAATCTGGCGGAACATCCTTCAAAAATGCTTTGTATTGCTGGCCTGTTAAACGATTCGGTAGAATATGGGGTTCTTTAAGGTGATTCTCGATAATACCCGCCCAAACGTTGACACTCCATCGAATTTGATGATGACCTTCTCGTACCATATGGGAATTTCTTTCGTGAAGAGGCACTCGTCCGGAAATAAGATTTTTTCTCCGAAGTTCGGATCTCGACAAGTTTGTTGTTGCAGCCATTCGCAAAAGTTTACTAGGGCTGCATAATCCTGCGGGTGAAGTTTTCTCACCCTTGTATAGTGGTAAGGATGTAAATTTTCGTTTCGAAGGATTTCCTGCACTGTCGACTTCGAAACGCCCATTTCTCGACTTACTTACTTGCTTTACGCTAGCTGCCGTATTTCGTACTATGAAACTGATCATCGCATTTTCATTCCCGACTGTTCTTGAAGTACTCGACCGTCCCGCATTGTTTCGAAACACTCGAGTAAGTTGTCCTATTTCACATCGTCGAATCTCTAGCCTACGGAACACATTTGGATTCGGATGTCTACGATTAGGGAACGGTCGCCTGTATTCAGCAGCTGCTCCGCAACTGCTACCATTACTTGCCCCAAGAACCAAAACCGTATTAACCCAAGAGACAGGGTGTTGCAAAAGGTGCGGTAGCTCTGAATTTTTGATATGTTGTATACATCCAAGTTTGTGTTACTCCCCACCCTGTGTTTCCCCCGCCATCTTGGAAAAAGTGGCATTTTTATTAGTTACTCGCCTGTAACTACGTTCCAGTGCATTTAAGCGCGAAATATGTACAATCCATTTTTGTAGAGCACACTACAAATTGCATCTCATAAGTTTTTTTCTACAACCAATAGCAACCGAGCTGATCTAATTTCAAAAACACTTATTGTCAGTTGCTCCTTCGCTTCCACGAAGTGGAAAAATTATCACTTTTTTATGTATTTCATTAAATAACGCGTTAAATATTAGTCCCTCGAGGAAATTTCATTTTGGATAAGTCAGATGTCCGTAGATCTGATAGTTAATAAAAATAAATAAATAACTGGCGCAACAGTCCAATTTGAACCACGGCCTCGAGATGAGTTAGCATCATCTCATTTTCTAGATCGTGACGGTTTTTTTGTGCAGAGGTATGTGATCAGCAACACGCTCAACCGAGTTATTTACCCCATAATGGGTACTCATTTAACAGCTGAGTGGGCTCATAGTCCGACACGTAAATTCCCGGAATCGAACCGGGGCCCAGTGCGTTGAAGGCGAACGTGCTAACCGTTGCGCCATCCGGACTACAACTACGTAGGTTTAAGATTTCGAAAAAATGTCTTTTAATATTTTTTTCCTGGAAATCACTTTGGGAATCACGTGGCAGTGCGTTTATCCAACAATTTACGGACACCCTATATAGCTTTTAAATTGAAATTGTTTTGTTGTTTTAAATTTTTGCTATGTCAACAAATTTTTCTAGCATTTCGGTCCGCATAGCGTAACTTTCGCTTTCTCAGTAAATAATTGATTTAGGCCTGTTTTCTCAATGTCCTGTTAAACTGCCTATTAGCTGACAGGGACTTATTTACTAAAGGCCTTAACCTAACTCATATGCAACACCCAAAATACATCAAAATATAGGGACTTTCTCCCCTTATTTTTGATCTGCATTATCGTAATTTGGGTGTTGTATATACTTTAGGTTAAGGCTTTTGACAAATAAGTCCCTGTTAGGAAACATACAGTTTAACAGGACATTGAGAAACCGGGCCTCAACCATGTAATCACTAGCAATGTGCGTTAGTGACTTGTAATAATCAATCAGTCATCATCATCACTGACGCTGACGTTCTAGCCCGCGTTGGACGTCAACTGGGCCACATGGAACAGTTGACGCGCTACGCCCCACAAGGGGTTAGGGCAATTGAGAGAGACTTTGACTTATTATCGTAAAATTGGGGAGTGGGTGGTTGTTTTCAGATGTCCAAGATGGAGACGCCTCTATACGTCATCATGACAACGAACACACACTCTTTTGCAATTCAAGAATGTTGTTTGGAGGTTACCTAGAAAGTTGTACAAATGTCACTTACGACGTTTATTCCAATCCTTTAAAAACACAAATCCTTAAATAAACATCATTATCACAGGACGCCACATATCATTTTCACCCGTTAATGATCACACTTTCTTTTAGACTTTTCTATGGGAAGTTTCAGCTTAATTAACATTAAGCATGACGCCCACGGAAAAAAAGTGATATCCACAGGTCCGCTTGCTTCCCATTACCGACCCAAAACAGCAACAACAAAAACAAAACAACCTACCTCCCAACAGAGAGTCATAAAAATTGATATATTTAATTGTGAACCACATTATGATTAATTACCATAAATGAGCAACAAACAACCGCATAAATGTATAAGCGTGTCACTTTGGGCGTAAAAGGTGAGGTTTAAATTGCGGCCTTTCTTTTCACCCTTGTTTGCCACGTGTTTACCGAAAATAACATGCAAACAGTCAGAGTGAAAATTAAAAGTTATTCTACAGGTGAAACTTTGTCTTCTACGCACCTTGCACAAACACCTGCCATGTAGGTGGGATGTAGTGTTTAATCTATTGGCTTCTAAGGAGCCGGGAGTATTAATTTACACTAAAAACAAAACGAAATGTTTGAATAATGTGCGGTAGGGTGAGAGTTGAGAGACACTGCACACAGGTGTGAATAGGAAAACAAGAAGTTGGTAAAATATTTGTTTAAGAATAATTAAAATTATGTTCTATTATTTGGTGTAGCAGGGACGAGGATTTTGTGGCGATAGGCTGGAGAGGTTGCGGTGCTCTTTGCTAAATTTCGATCTAGAATGGGTTGAGCAATGAATTATGGTCTAGAATGGGTCGTACGGTGAATTATGGTCGATGAGGAAGGAAGAGTAGCGATTAAAGTATGCAGAGACCTTAAGGTTTTTGCTTGACAGAGTAACGGACGGTTTGGTGGGCATCCAAAGATGCCCGTGGGGACGGAGCCTAAGGTAGCTTAATTGGCCGTGAAGGTCAGGCTGTGCCATCTGGCGAAAAGGCTCCTCAAAGAGCTAAGCAGCGGCCTATGCTTGCTGTACCTCAGTTCGGGAGACGTGGGCGGGGTTTTCGCCGCTGGTTGCCCCTGTCCTTTACGTATTAACAAAAATTCATAGGCCTGGGGAAGACAACACAAACAGGGGAGGTAAAAATGGGGAATGAAAAAAAAAATAGTCGATAAGGATGGAATGGTTGGCGGACAAATCAGACGCCCACGCGGTCGCACCTGGGTCCGGGTGTAATGGGACCCTAGGCCTCTGGTTTCGTACCACCAACAGATCACTACTCATCAGGTGCTGCTTCGATCTGCCGGTGGGAGCAGCACTACCAGACCATAACATGGTTCATTACAGGTGGTTCATTACAACAGGTAGTGTAGGCTTGATCAGTTTGAGCCTACACAGTAAACAGTTCTGGTATAGATAAAACACCGAATCGGTGTGTCAGGGAGAGTAGCTCTTTTAGGAGTAATACTACTATTTGCCTTAACTTCTAATGGAGAAATTAGCCTCGACCCCTCGTGGGGCATGGGCGCGTCAACATCTCGAGCATTTCTATGCCCAGCTGATGCTTCGACAGCATATCTACTTTTTGGGAAGTGCATTTGCTAGCATGATGTACCTCCTATCCACGCCATCTTTATACTGACTAGCTTGGTTGGAGCACTGTGAGAGTTCTATTAGTACTCACAGGCAGTTTTTGATCGCGCAGATTACTAGATTAGTTTCGTAGAGCGGTGACCGAACAACTACGGCACCGAGCGCGACAATAATGGGGCATATCGCGCCGACTATTCTCAGTTTACGTTTCATTAGCATAAACTGGTTTCGGACTATGCTTGTTGCTAGCAGGTACCTTCTGTCCATTTCGCGGCACACCTGCGACATGTCGACAAAACCCTTTTTGGCTTATTTTTCAGCCCCATACCACAGGGGAAAGACAACACAAGCATATATGGCCACGACGTGGACGGAACTCGAACCGGTAGGCCGGTTTCACATGGAACGCACGATACACGAGATTCTAGCAGAAAACACCAGTGGCGAGCGATCTTTGTATGTGCGATGATTAATTTTAAATTGGACTCGTATGAAAGCTCGCTCGCTACTGGTGTTTTTGCTAGAATCTCGTGTATCGTGCGCATGGAGGAATAAAGACTGGAGTGATCACCGCGCTTTTTACCTGAAGCCGCGGTGAGCGAGTGGGTTGGTATGTATTAGTGGGTTTGTTGAAATGGAGCCATAGTTGCCCCCGGTTTTGGCTAATAATTTGGGGGCTCGTGTTATTAAGAGGTATCAATGGTGAAATCGTTAAACAAATTCTTATTCTTGCACTGTTTCGCAATAGTAGTAGTTAAAGCGCTACGCCCTTCTAGGGGTTAGGGTAAATAGTAGATTAGATTATATTGAAAATGTGGATTAAACACCCGTTGGGCTCGGAGTACAGAACCCGGATCATCAGCTTCCGGATAGGCGACTCCGAAGCAGTCTCTACAGCGCCTGGTGGCATCTCAATCGCATAAAATATGGATCGACGTTTTGCCATGCTTTCCGCAGAAACAACAGCTCGAGGCCGATACAATACCGATGATACATTCCAAGGTGATCATGAGCGTCCAGTCAGAAGAGCACCGATGATTCTCACCTTGTTCCGGTTCAACTTAATCGGTTTTCGATGTAAATCTGACGATTGATTCCCCACGTTTTGCCTACTTATCCACAAGGCCTTAGTCGCCATGTCCGCCACTACCCTAAGATGTTCTTACCAGAACAGTTTACTGTCGAGAGTGACATCCATGTATTTGGCGTGATTTCCAATGAGAAGGGTAGAGTTGTACATTTTGGGACGAATGATGTGCTTGCGGTTTATTCTTCTAGAGAATGCAATGACAACTGCCTTGGATGGATAGTTTTATTGAAATGATGAACGCGGACTCCGCCGTTCATTTTGAATTAGCAACTTTTTATTTCGACTCGAAATAAAAAGTTGCAAACTCAAAGTGAAGGGTGTTTTCACAATCCTAAACCCTATAAAATCATAAATGCCTTGGATGGGTTGACTCGAAGTCCATTGCCATTGTTCCACTCTTTTATAATGTAAAGAGCTGATACAAGGATGTCTGGTAGAAGCTCCTCGAACTTATCTTTAATCAAAATCAGCAGTCATCGGCGTAGGCCTGAGCTAAGTAGCCCTGCGTCAAGAGTTTCCTCGGAAGCCCATCAACCAACATGTACCACAGGAGGAAAGATAGGACTCATCGTTGTGAGCCGCCTTGGATTACATTAGCAAGGAGGGTGACCTTTCTGGAAGAATGCATATAACCTATCCAATTTGTCGTAGTTATGTCCGCACTCTTCTCCTTTAGGGCTTTCTCGATTGCTGAGAATTACGTTTTGTCAAAAGCCCCTTCTATGCGAAGAAAAGCTAAAAGAGCAGTTTCATTAGCCTCCATTGTCGCCTCGATCCTCCTCACCAGGCAGTGGAGAGCGGACTCCGTAGATTTTCCTGCTTAGTAGACAAACTGTCTTTAATGTATATTATTTCTCAGAAGAGTTTTTCGAATAATTATTTAAATATGTATTAAGTTAGAATAATCACTGAAAGAATAAATAAATAACTGGCGCAACAGTTCAATTTGATGGCCTCGAGATGAGTTAGCATCATCCCATTTTCTAGATCGTAATGGTGTCTTGTGCAGAGGTGTGTGATCAGCAACACGCTCAACCGAGTTATTTACCCCATAAATGGGTACTCATTTAACAGCTGAGTGGGTTCATAGTCCGACAGGTAAATCCCCTTTTTATCGAAAACTACCGCATTCAGTAGGAATCGAACTGGGGTCCAGTGCGTAGAAGGCGAACGTGCTAGCCGTTGCGCCATCCGGACTACTACCGAAAGAAACATGTCTTTCTTTTTAGACTTATGCAGATCTTTTTTCACTCCTACCTTACCTTAATGTACAACGAAAAACGAAGTCTTTCATTAATTCGATGCTGAAAAAGAAAAAGTTCCAGACCCACTTATTACACAGCATGTCCCTTATAATAATCATAAATTCCTAACAACACTGTTAACCCCCATTGAAAGTATCAAAGGACCACGTCTCATTACAGTTGTCCTGCTAACAATAGCCGGTCACGTCCGACACTTGTCAGTAAAACCGATTTTGTGCATCTGGACATGATGCTTGTCGATAACACGGCGAAAGACTCATTATAAGAACGAAAATAACTTTTCTTGAATCACTTTTTCGCCATGTCGCTTTGCGCTAGATCCTATCTCGTTGCCTTTCTTGTTTCTTTTTTTCTTGTTTCTTTCGTAAATTATTTTCTCGACTGCCGTTCCACAATCTTTACGTTATTGTTAGATTACACAGAGGGAGCTTGTTAGTCCTTGCAAACACGTCTTGATCCAAAGACATTCGTCCTCCATTCATCAATCTTTTCCGGCTGTGTAGGATGGATGTCTTATCTAACGCGCGCACTTTTATGTTAAGAAATAATTAATACGTGGGGGCCATCATCGTTCAGATCGACCAAACAATTGGACACACTGTTGTTCGCTTCACTCACCCATCCTTACCAGGTGGCGATGGCCGAATAATGGATATTTTTCCGGCACATAATAATCCGAAAGGAGTCGAGGACTTTTTCTTTCTTTTTTCTGTTGGTAACAGTAAGCGCCCGGAGTTTTTCCTCTTATCTCTATTTGAACAAAAGATGAAAAAAGGATGGAATCGAATGACTCAGAGACAATGATTTGATGTTAACACATGGTTGGTATTCTCATTATGTTGGAGGAAGGAACTTGGTGTCCTTATTATTTGCGAGGTGGTAAAATGTGCATCGTATGGGGACTAGGATGAAAACTGCAAAATGGACATTCAGCGGACGATCTTAGTTTTAGCTGGTCTGAAATATTGTCTTGTTGCAGTCACAAAGGTTGAAGTTGAAGATAATTATCGGTGTGCTATGTTTAGTCAACGGGGACAAGTGTTTGTAATAGTGAAAATAAAAGAAATATACATATATATTTTACAATTGCAAAGTTTTCAATAGAGATTTTGGATAATATGAGAACGGCATTTGTTTAACCCTCCGTATACAAGCTAGCTAAAAGTCCAACCCCGTACAAGGTGGGGTCCCCCTAAAAGACATTTAACATAATATCTTTACATCTTGGCTTTTACTGAATTTGACATGAAAGCATTTATAGCAAATACTCTCTCTCAATTGTCCTAACCCCTTGTGGGGTCTAGCGCGTCAACTGTTCCATGTGGCCCAGTTGACGTTTCATCGGCATAAACTGGCTTCGGAGAATGCAGTTGCCAACATGCACCTCCTGCGCATCCATGGCCACGAACGTCATCGTGGACGGGATTCGAACCCGAAATGCCGGTAGTCAAACATGAGACTGATGTCTCAGCACACTGCGCTACCGGTCGCCCTTAGAGAATATCAAATACCACTTTGCCTTAACGCCTAGTGGGAGACTCACACTCTTTTGCCACAGTACGGATCCATGAAATTTTCGGACACCCTCTTGGTCGAACTTGATTGGAAATGGGATTCCATTTCATGGCATGTAAAGCAATTCAGTTATCATCCCTCCGCAATGTGTGACCTATCTATTGCCATTTTTGCCTGCGTATCAGATCGTAAATTGGCTTCTGACCCGTACGCTGACTCAGCTCTTCATTTGATATTGTTTTGGAGCATAAAACTCGTTAAATTTGACGAAGACAAACGGCAACTTGCAGCTTTCTGGTAACCTTTTACGGAAACTTAGCAGGTGCTGCTCCCATACAAAGGCATATACAGTACTAGGGAGCCAAACAGTCCCAGCTTTTTCTTAGTACTGAGATAACGTACTGAAACAACTGCTTTGCCAGATTTTGGACAGCATGACGAATGCTCATTTAGCCTAGTTGATACGATGAGCGATGTCCTGCTCCGTACCACCATTTTTGGCAACCCAGGTAGACGAAATTGTCCACCGGCTCTACAGGCTGCCCTTTAAAATTTATCGCAATAGGTGTACGATTTCTTATTGCAACGGCGTGCTAAGAACCTTCGTCTTGTTGGTGTCCATCTGTATTTTTTTTGTTCGATTTTAACGAAGATTGTCATACCGATTGCGCTTGCGATTGCTAACGGAGATGTTGTATCTCCAGCTACTGAGTAAAAGGGTTACCGGGCGTATTTTAGTAATAGTAACATATTTTCAATGTCTTTCATACCCCACGTTGTGTACGGAGGGTTAACTCTGATACCATGCAGGGTGCAATTCATTTTTTTAGGTGTTCTATCATTTAGAGGAGGGGGTGATCGAGGGGATGTTTGTTAAGCCATAGTAGTAGCCCTAAATTAACATCTTGGCATGCCTCAGGCCCGGC
The DNA here is from genome assembly GCA_964017055.1 of Chloromyia formosa. Taxonomy (NCBI): domain Eukaryota; kingdom Metazoa; phylum Arthropoda; class Insecta; order Diptera; family Stratiomyidae; genus Chloromyia; species Chloromyia formosa. Next base: position 35,417,330 of record OZ024816.1, on the reverse strand, counting down.
GCGACGACACTGGAGGAGTCAACGAAACCTTCATCAGATATTTTATTTCTCTAAAAGCTGACGTGTCCTGAAAATCAATATATGAAAACTTTGGTAAGATATGGCAGACTATCCTTAGTTAGAGCCATACTATGACCGCTTGATAATCTTTGAAGATTTCCACATTTATATTATGGTCATCGGCTTCCAGGCAAAGTTCAACACATACCTCAGTGGTTTAAACATCTGCCTTGAAGACGGCAGGAAACCTTGCCAGTTTACTAATCATCATCATCATGGGTCGATAGGCCGACGTCGGACCTTTCCGGATAGGTGTCCTCCATCTAGTATTAGCTCTATCCACTGCAGCGGACTTAATTGCCACTTTGCATGATGGAGTTGGCATTCTAATATCAATGCGGTCCCCATCGACGACACCAGTTGTCCCCTCATGAGCAAGATCGTCTGCCCTGCAATTGCCTGCAAAGTCACTGTGACTCGTGAAGAAGTAACCCATCTCTATGAGGTCCGAGCGGCACTTCTGAATAGTTTTAGATGTAGTGAGAACAGAGTCAAGCGAGCGAATCGCAGCCTGACCGTATGTATACCTATAGATAGTAATGTCTCTTGCAGTCACGAGATGACTCCTTAACTATAGGATAGGACGACACTCTTAGTGCCGCCACCACACAATTGCCGTGCAATTGAATTGGCCGCACAATCGCTGTGTATAGCCAGTATACTGCTTTCGGTTGCAGAACACCAGTTCTTGCCAATCGCCTTCTTACTCGAGTAGAGCGCAATAGTGGCTTTTTTCACCCTGCTCAAGGATGTTGGGCTTCCACGTTAACTTCCTGTCAAAGACAAGTCCCAGGAATTTAGCTCTCTCATTGAAGGCCAGTTTGTTACCATCCAATGATGAAGACTCAACAGGAGGTAGCTCGCCCGTCTTCTGGTGAAGAGCACAAATTCGGTCATTTCAGGGTTGATGCCAGTTGCCTGCCCATTCGGTGAGAATGCATAGAGTATTCTGCATCAACTCACTAAGGACTCTCGGGAAACAGCAATGGCAACATCGTCTGCGTAAGCCGTCACACTGAATCCAAGCTTTTCCAATTTCAGAAGCAGTCCATTCACCGTCAGGTTCCAAAGAAGAGGGACAGTATGTCGCCTTGGGGGTACCTCTGCAGACATATCTACTGACGGATGATGTACTCATAGTGGTACGTATAATCCTAGATGCTAGCCCCCCCCCCCCCCCCCCTTCAATTACCACTTTGGATCTGCGCCTGGATGATGTTCTTCTTTTCTCCTCGCCACTCAGTTCGACTCGGGTTCTGTGCGACTGCAACTCGATCTCCCTTTATGCCCCAGTCGATATATAGTTTTTACACTACAATCGGTCCGGTAGTTCTGAATTCTTAATATATGTAGTATGTTGTGTATACCTACCTACCTAGGTAGTAAAAATCTATGTTTGTGTCACTCCCACCGCTGTGCTCCCTCGCCATCTTGGAATGAAACTTTTATCAGTTTTTCGCATATAACTCCGTTCCACTCCATTTTAACTCAAAATATGTAAGGTACGTTTTTATAGAGCACAATATTTCCTATCGTCCGAAACCAGTTTATGCCAACAAAACGTCAACTGAGCCACATGGGAATAGTTGACGCGCTATACCCTACTAGAAATTAATTTATGCTAGCTAACTTATACGTCATGGATGGAATAGAATAGATGGATTTTTTTTTCAGCTCCACAATGGAGGTGTCTTTCCGTCCATTTTCCATTTATCACAGTTCCTTTCAAAAAAATGTTCTTCCCAATCCTAGTTACTGTTCAGTTCAAATTAAAATATTCACTGAGTTCACACGTCGCAAATATTTGTTCATCTGTGGAAATATTTGTCCAAAGAAATCTTTTTGGCAAAGCAGTTTTCTCGCGTGTTCACACGGCAGTAAATATTTGCTACAAAGCTGTTTTTTTTTTGTTTGTCAAAGATATGACATACAGGATCAATTTGCAACTTTCGTAGCAAATGGGATTCCTCGTAGTTGTCATGGTAACTCATATTTGTCAAAATATAACAAAAAACAAATTGTGTTGTAGGGTAAATATTTCCGTTTCACACGTACAACAAAATAAAATAAATAACTGGCGCAACAGTCCAATTTGAACAATGACCTCGAGATGAGTTAGCATCATCTCATTTTCTAGATCGTGGCGGTCGGCGGTCTTGTGCAAAGGTGTGTGATCAGCAACACGCTCAACCGAGTTATTTACCCCATAAATGGGTACTCATTGAACAGCTGAGTAGGCTCATAGTTCGACACGAAAATCCCCTTTTTCATCAATAACCACCGCATTCAGTAGGAATAGAACCGGGGCCCAGTGCGTAGAAGGCGAACGTGCTAACTGTTGCGCCATCCGGACTACAACAAAGGTATTTGGTAAATATTTGATTGTTTTGCCAAATATCTGCCACGTGTGAACTTATCTTAAGGACTGATGAAAGTATTGGTTGCAAAAATTCAAACGATACTATTTCAGTCACAGTCATGAATCATGATGAATAACGCAGAGCTGCAGATTCCATAGTAAATACTATATAAATAAAATAGGAATCTGTATTCATGCTAACGTTCCAACGTAAATAAAACAGGCATGTGTCCCTGGTCAGAAAGCACGTTTTTTGCAAATCTAAACAATTTTTATACTTTTTCATGGCAATGTTTGTAGATTAGTAGCGAGAGATGAAATCGAAATTGGAGATGTGTCAATTTTCAATATCCGTGGTAAAAAAAAAAATTATATTTTTCAAACCAGATGTTGGTATTTTCTATTTGAACTTAAGATAGGGATTTCCATTTTTTTTTGTTTCATTTTTCCATGCCTCATTTAAATGTATAGATTTAATAGGAATACGAGTATGAGTGGAATCGTTGCATGCAGGGCAACAACAGAAAAGGTAAATGTGCAATGTACATAGACGTAGTCGTAAATTCCACTATATGCGGTGATACGGCATAGTAAATAAATTTGTTATCTGGGAATAAATAAATAAATTTTTTATCTGGGAATGTGGTAAAAAGTGCAAAAAACGATCCCTAATGGTGTTCTGTTTAGAAAAGCGATTGTACTATATTTCGCTCGTGTTCGATGCGAAGAAAAAAAATCCTCGCTGTATCTGAGCCTTGCTGGAAAATTTCAACTAGATGTACATCAATATTTCAACACAGTACAGTGAAATTAAAGTTTCTATTCGAACTAATTGCCAAAGTTTTGATTATACCCTAGACTTTTAGTATAGGGTATATTGTTTTTGTCACGACGCAAATATGTAACACCTTAAAGGAGGCTCCGGAGGTATGGCAATGTATATATATAAATGATCAGGGTCACCTCCTGATTCGATTTAGCCATGTCTGTCTGTCTGTCCGTCTGTCTGTCTGTCCGTCTGTCTGTCCGTTCGCACGATAACTTTCGATAGAATGAAGCTAGAGCCTTGAAATTTTGGTGAAATGTTGGAAGTATGATCTGGTTGGTTGGTATTGAAAATGGACATGATCAGGCCAAGAGAACGCCTACCTCCCCTACATATATAAAATAATTAAATGTATCTATAACTCCCGATTAAATAAACATGAAAAGCTCTAGCTTTGACAGATTGCTCGTGATGGTAATCTGATACTCTCCTGGAAAAATAAAATCGATCAGTTGAAAACTAACGGTAATTTTCTTACAAAGAGCCCCGTACTACCCTACTTTTCAGGTTTTTTGTCCATAACTCTTGAACCAATTGACGTAGACATCTGATTTTTGGCATGTAGCCCTGAAGTGAGAAGCTGCTTCGGTTCTAAGTTCTAAGTTGGGCATAATCAGATTAAAGGAACGCCTACCTCCCCTACAAAATTCAAAAAATTAAATATAATTTTAATTACGATAACTTTCGATAGAATGACACTAGCGAATTGAAAATTTTGTAGAATGTTGGCAGTAAGGTGTTATTAGTAGGTATTGAAAATACTCAATTGCCCTAACCCCTTGTGGGGCACAGCGCGTCAACTGTTCCATCTCGCCCAGTTGACGTTTCGTTGGCATAAAATGGTTTCAGAGAATGCAGTTGCCAGCATGCACCTCCTGCACATCCATGGCCACGACCGTCGTCGTGGACGGGATTCGAACCCGAAGCGCCGGTAGTCAAACATGAGACTGATGCCTCAACACACTTCGCTACCGGTCGCCCCAAGACCCGACCCAAGGAACCCCTATCTCCCCTACAAATGAAACTTCAAATAAGCGATTACTTTTGATAGAATGAAGCCAGCAACTTTAAATCTTGGTCAAATGTTTGAAATGAGATTGAGTTAGTTGGCCTTAAAGATGGCTTAGATCCGACCTGAGGAACCCCTACCTCCCCTAGAGACGACACTTAAAATAAGCGATAACTTACGTCAAAATAAACCTAGCGACTTGAAATTTTAACCAAATGTTTGTAGTGGGATCCAGTTGGCTAATATTGAAAATACGTAAAATCCGACCAACGAAACCCCTACTTCGTCCACAAATGAAACTTGAAATAAGCCATCCCTTCGATAGAGTGAAGCTAGAGACTTAAAATTTTGTTTGTATGTTTGTAGGGTGATCTAATTGGTTGGTGGCAATGATGGGCAAGATCCGACTCAAGGAACCCCTACCTCCCCTACAAGTGAGACTTCAAATAAGCAATAATTTTCGATGGAATGAAGCTAGTGACTTGAAAAATTCGACAAATATTTGTAGAATGTGTAACAGTCAAAGAAAAAGGAAAAAGATTTTTTTTTTTTTTTTTTAGTGCTTAATTGTATCCATGAGTGCTTACTCGGCTGATAGGCTTGTGGTGGACCGCCGGATCTGAAATTATTAAAAAGGTAACACATAAGTACACATGCATAATTTACGTGGATGACCATGACCAGCTCAATAATTAATCTCGTTTTATTAATCAACAATGCTGTGAACCAGATACGCACATCTTAGAAATAGTAGGATTCACCATCACTATTTTTTTATAAACGTGATACATGCCACCAAGGGGAGGGTCGCCATCCCACATGTGGATCCTCATGTAAACCACTTCGCTTCACCACCTGCCTGGGAGGATCGCCATCACCAGGTGTGCAAACTTCAACTTGGTTCACAACACTATTCAGCCAATTAAGGATATCATAAAGTGTCACTGGTCATCCACTGTCAAACTCAAGATCGATCACAATCCATGCATTGCAAACACCAAACACAAGCTACGTACTTAGTAAGTTATTAAACTTACTTGACAATCACGAAACTGGCACCACGACACTATGACGATCAGACACAAACTGAGCTTATCATAGACTTGTCGTCGATGCCTTACGCGTCTTACTACGCAATAAAATAGTGTTAACAAACCTTTTGTTACAATCGGCCATCCTGTGCCTAACTCGCCTCGAGTTACTGATTTTCTTTCTCCGTGTCACTCGAGAGAACCACGCCATCTTCACCACTTTCGCTTGCCGTTTCGTCCGAAATTCCACCTGGCGTGCACCACGGTCTCATGCGGTCCACTGCGACCACTCGTTCATAGGTACCCTTCTTGGTTGTACGATGAGTTCCTTGCATATCTTGGACGACATACCGATCATTAGGCAGTACCGATTTGACTACCATGGGTCCACTAAATGGGGGGACTAACTTCCGGCTAGTACTTGAAGCAGGCTCATTTTTTTCAATAAGCACAATGTCACCTTCCTTATATTTCGTCGGTATTTTTCGACGCCGGTCGAAATATTTCTTCTGCTTCTCCTGAGCTGCTTTTATTTTATGTGCCGCTATTTCTCTTTCGGCCAAAATGTCTCTGATCACTCCAGATGATTGCTGAATTTCATCCGTCAGTGCAGCGTCATCACCACCTCTCGCTTTATAACCAAATAATAACTCAAAAGGAGTTTTTCCTGTTGTTATATTCTGGGTGTTATTTATCGCAAACTGAACACTCTGAAGATATTGGTCCCATAGTTCCTCATCGGGTGTAGCTGTCTTCAACGCGCTTAAAATTGACCGATTCAATCGCTCTACCTGTCCATTAGCTCTAGGGGTAGCAACGGCATTTTTAATGTGTTGAATGTTATTCTGATAACAGAATTCTTGGAACTTCTTCGATGTAAATGCAGTTCCCTGGTCCGTTATTATCCGCGCAGGAGCTCCACACGTCGCAAGTATTTCCTTCAGATGTTGTAAAACAAACTTTGTTTTAGTTGTTTTGGCTGCTCGTAGGAAGCAAAATTTCGTAAAAGCATCAATAAATCCTATGACGTAAGCATTTTTCTTTTTGGTTAGTGGAAATGGCCCCAAATGATCAATATGTAACGTCCTCATCGGCTCGGCCCCTTTCCAAATGGGATGTAGATAACCTTGCTTTTTTCCACCGGTGCGTTTATTGTATAAGCATTTAATGCAGCATGATAAGTATTTTTCTACGTATTGTCTCATCCGTGGGAACCAATAATGTTCGCAGAGTCGATAGAGGGTTTTCTCCACAGCAAAGTGTCCAAAATCATCGTGTGCCGCTTTCACTATTTGTTGTCTCATTCCTCTTGGAACTACCCATTGAATGCCTCGAGCTGTTATCCGGTAGACACGGCCGTCTCTCAAGGCATAATTCCGGTAAATGCCTTTCTCGTAGTCCGTTTTCGGAGGATGTGAGAGTACTTTTCGAATCTCACGAATCTTGGCATCGGTGAGTTGGCCAGCTAAGACCCAATCCGCTTGTGTAACACGCATGACAATCATTTCATTTTCCGGATTGCGGCTTAAGGCATCGACGTGTTGCATTCTATTTCCAGGGCGATATTCGACCTTGAACGTAAATTCTAGCATTTGCAGCCACCAACGAGCGACTCGTGGAATCATTTCTTTCTTTTCCTTGGTTGCTTTCAAAGCATTACAGTCTGTGATTACAGTGAATTCAATGCCCAACAAATAGGATCGAAATTTTTTTAAAGTCTCGACTACAGCCAAGGTTTCCAACTCGTAGGAATGGTAATTTGACTCCGCCCCTTTAGTCTGTCGACTGAAATATGCCACCGGATGAAGCTTTCCATCTAGTTGTTTTTGCAAAAGAATACCCGCCAATCCTAATCCACTTGCATCCGTGTGTACTTCTGTCTCAGCCGCTGGATTATAAAGCGCCAGTACCGGTTTTTGCCCCAAAATACTTTTCAGCTTGAGAAACGCCTGCTCTTCATTCTCTTCCCAATTCCAGGCTACCGATTTCTTCAATAATGTTGTCAGGGGTTTGGCTAACACGGCATAATCCTTGACAAACTGTCGAAAATAGGAGGTAAGACCAACAAATTGCCGAACGTTATGCACATTTTTGGGAGTAGGAAACTTCTCTACCGCAGATATTTTCTCTTTTCCGGGTTTGATCATTCCGTTGCTAATTTCGAATCCCAGGTAATTAACGTTGGTCATCAAAAATGAGCATTTCTGTAAATTTATGGTGACTCCTTCAGATCGAAATATCTCAAAAGCTTTCTTTATACCTTCCATGGCCTCTGAAATAGTTTCAGCATGCAGGAGAACATCATCCAGATATACTGCGGCTATGTTTTCGATTGGACTCATGAGTTTATTCATGAAGCGCTGGAATGTCCTTGGTGCGTTAGTCAAACCAAAGGGCATCCTATTGTACTCGTATTGCCCTGTCGGTGTTACGAAGGAGGTAAATTTTTTTGAGCTTTCTGCAATGGGAATCTGGTGGTATCCGGATTTAAAATCTAAGCTGGAAAAATATTTTCCTGACTGGAGTCTACTGATTTGATCATCAATTCGGGGTAGTGGGTAGTTATCTCGTACTGTCAGTGCATTCAATTTCCGAAAATCGATACACATTCTTGCATCTCCATTTTTTTTTTTCACTAGAACGACCGGAGATGCATATTCGGAACTTGACTCCCGAATTATGTCTCCCTCTAACAACTCGTTCACGATATTTTTCAAGGTGTCCTGCTCCGCTCTAGCCATTTTATAAGGCCGACAGTAAAACGGCTGGTCATGGTGTAGATTAATATTCATCTCCGTGGACTTGACGCATCCCAATTCGTTCGTAGAAATTGATATACAATCCCTGTATTCGGACAAAAGCCGTAAAAGTTGATCCTTATAGTGATCTCCAACGTCACCAATAACCACATCCTGTATTCTGATTTCCGATAATCTGCACTGCTCGACTCGTAACATAATCGCTTCGGTCCGTTCTGTTTCGACCGCGCAAGGCCACCCACGAGCTAAAACCACGCCTTTTTTGAAGATTATGTCATCGTCTTCCAGATTAATAATTGGCACGATCGACCGATGTTCACTGTCTACGGTAATAACAGTTTGTGGAAGGCAGGATTCTCGCCCTTCTTCCGGGCGGATGCTACCTTCAATAAAAAGATCGCCAACAAACGTATCAGTTGAAGTTTTTATAAACCCTATATGATTGGATGGTATTAAGACCGCTTCGGCAGACTTTAATGCGATTTTCCGTGCCCATTGGTCCATCTCAATTTCCGCTATCTCGTTCTTCATAAATGATAAGGTGGTGCTGTTTTTGAATACCAATATTGTGGGCAGTTCGGTAAACGACCTTCCCACAATAATTGGAACATTTTGCTCGCTGTCCTGCACGACGACCGCATTTACTTCGGCCTCCACGTCGTCCACACTCAACACGATATTAGTTGTACCAAGGCTGGTGGTGCACCCATTTCCATAGCCTCTTAGAGCAGTTTTGTCGCGAATGTTGATTGACAAACCCAGTCGAATACTTTCACCCATTGTTATCAGTGTGCATTCGCTTCCAAAATCGATGTATGCCTTTGTCGTATGCCCATTGATATACGCAATTTTGAAATATTTTTTGTTGTTGATGTCCTGAGTTGATACCTCGAGCATCGCGACAACTTTATTTTTCTCCGCGGATGGTTTTCGAGGACAGTCGGAACCCTTATGAGACCAGCTCCTGCAGAATTTACATCGGTCTTTTTCACCTGCATTGCACTTGTTGGCAAAATGCCCAGGTTTGCCGCACTTGAAACATACCGGATGGGAACTTCGTTGAGTGGTTTCGTTTCTACGGAAGATTCCTTTTTTAAAAGGGTTTTTGTTATCTGGCTTTTTAGATGTTGATGGTTCAGTTAGCTGGCTCAAATAGTGCAGCAGCTCTTCCGGTGTTCCGAAATTGCCAGCTCTAGCACCCGTTTTGACCACATGGTCAGTTAATCCCCCGATTAAGCAAGAAACTGCTTTCTGGCCGCTGATTTGGCAGGTGTTTAGTAAAGCCAGTTTTGCATAATAGTACCGCAAATACGACTCGTCAGAACATTTTCGGCGCTGCATCATTTCCACCAGCTGTTCGTGGAAATCGCCAGTATGCGGAAAAGCCTGCTTCAGCTTAGCCTTCCACTCAATCCATGGAAAATTTACGGAACCCAGGCTTTGGTACCACGTTTCAGCCATGCCACGTAATTTAGAAATGGCGAAATAAATGGTAGCCTCTTCCGACCAACCAAAAATGCCTCGCAGCTCGTCCACTTTTCGACACCAGGAATCAGCGGATTGGTGCCGATATTCCGGATTGAACGACGGTACTGCGTCGCCTTTCATATCCACATTTTGCGCAGCAGTGCTTCGCTGTAGCACCGCCGTCATCGCATCCGTGAATTTTTCAAGGGACCGTATTGTTGACAAAGAGTCACTGTTCCTATTTTTGCGTCGGTATCCCCGATCCGAGACTGACGAACCTGACGGAGAACGATCTCCATGACGACGATGGTGGCGGCGGGTTCTTTTTGGTTTCGGTGATCGACCCATTTCGTTAACCTTTTATTTGACAAATTTTAGTACTTGATAAACAAAGAAGACCAGTATATATAATCTTACCACAAACAAAATTATTAGTCTATTAGTCCGCAACACCACAATTTGTCTTCAAAATCAAAGTCAATACTACACACAACACAATTTAAACAAAAGATACAAGAGTCCAGAACACAATTTAAACCAATGATATGAAAGTCCACCACAATTTAAGGGAAAGATACAAAAGTCCAGAACACAATTTAAGCCAAAGTTATGAAAGTCCACAACACAATTTAAGGGAAAGATACAAAAGTCCACACTTGCACACTGATCGTAGCCAAATGCGAAGAAACGAATATTTTCCAGTTTCTCCCCACATCTAAAACTGCGTAATTTTTTCAAACAACGATTCAGTTAACTAAGTGTGAAAATTACAAAATGTATACAAACACTTGAATGATCCTAAAGGGCAAAATGGAGCTTGTTCAGCGAAACCATCAGTTGTGCCCAGAAAATTTGAAACGTAAATACACATAATTTAGGTCACATACGTTGTTACGATTCTATGGATCGTAATGACCCATTCTTCCACACAACAGACGATACCCTTTTGCTACGTAAGAAAAATGTATAAGATACAACAATAACTCAACCCGACTGCCAACCACAAACACTCAGCCGCCGATCGAGATCTTTATCCCACTTCTGATAATTTGTAACAGTCAAAGAAAAAGGAAAAAGATTTTTTTTTTTTTTTTTTTTAGTGCTTATATTGTATCCATGAGTGCTTACTCGGCTGATAGGCTTGTGGTGGACCGCCGGATCTGAAATTATTAAAAAGGTAACACATAAGTACACATGCATAATTTACGTGGATGACCATGACCAGCTCAATAATTAATCTCGTTTTATTAATCAACAATGCTGTGAACCAGATACGCACATCTTAGAAATAGTAGGATTCACCATCACTATTTTTTTATAAACGTGATACATGCCACCAAGGGGAGGGTCGCCATCCCACATGTGGATCCTCATGTAAACCACTTCGCTTCACCACCTGCCTGGGAGGATCGCCATCACCAGGTGTGCAAACTTCAACTTGGTTCACAACACTATTCAGCCAATTAAGGATATCATAAAGTGTCACTGGTCATCCACTGTCAAACTCAAGATCGATCACAATCCATGCATTGCAAACACCAAACACAAGCTACGTACTTAGTAAGTTATTAAACTTACTTGACAATCACGAAACTGGCACCACGACACTATGACGATCAGACACAAACTGAGCTTATCATAGACTTGTCGTCGATGCCTTACGCGTCTTACTACGCAATAAAATAGTGTTAACAAACCTTTTGTTACAAATGGGTTAGTTAATTGACTTTGAGAATGGTCAAGATCTCCCTGAATGAGTGCCAACCTCCCCTATAGACTGGCTATATAGGAAACTCACTTTTAATGCATATGGTCGTTGCCAATTATTACTTTTGGTGTCACCACTAGGTCTGTACAAGTCTAGGGTATTTACGCTTCGGATTTCGGGCCGAAGCGAAGCTTTGTCCTGGTTTTTACTTAATTTTGCAATTTTGTTGTTTCGGGGAATATTATACTATAAGTTCCACAAAAACATAGCGACCTTTGACAGCATATCGGCAAACTCATAAATAAACGTCTTTTTTTTTTAAATTTAAAAAAAAATGGCAAATTGTAATCAGAAACAAAATTCCTAAAAAAAATCAAAAATTACAATTCTATCCGTTTTTTGCAAGTTTTTGAGATAGACTCATCTAAAAACGCTATTTATTAAATCCTAATTTTTTACTTTTGCTCTACAAAGTTAAAAATATCACATTTTTCCTGTATTTTGCTAAATACTGGAAAAAATTGATGGTAATAAAAGTAGCTTTAATTTAAAATCTAAACAGATGCCCGTAGAAATAATAGTTACTAAAAAAAGCGCAAAAAGGGTGGAACATTTTTCAAAAAAGAAAATTTTGTGCAAACTCCAAATGTATCAAAGAAATATTCCGTTTTAAAGCCAATACATTGTGGAAACTTTTGTCAAATTTTGTAGAATTGTCGGTTCAAAGCAAAAAGTTGTAAAATTATCATCTGAATTCTCGATGCCAAATCGATTTTTTTTTCCTTTTTTTAATCGCGCCGATGATCGAACCTCCATTGTTTAAATCAGGGGTCGAAAAACTCCGACCCGCGGGCCAAATCCGGCCCGCTTCTGGTTTTCATCCGGCCCGCGAGTTAATATTGTTTTCGATATGAAACAATTATATAAAAAAAAAGAAAATATATACATAAATGTAGTTTAAAACGAAGTTTTTCGTCAAAACGTTATTTTATTATGTTCAAGATTTGCATCGCATGAATAACGGTGCTACCAAAATAACCGCGAGAGTTGACCAAATGCTCGCCGAATGGTGAACCCTACCAAACTACTGGGCAATGGGTATCTAACTCGTAGAAGACGGAGGATCCAAAATTTGACATCCTTCTTCCTCCTCTTTTACGTCTCTATCGCTTCTACAGAAATCATTGTAGGGAAGACGAAGTCTCCTGGCATTATCTTCAATAAGACAGTGTCCAGTGATAACACCCACGACCGAACTAATGTGCAGTCTTTTCAAGGATATAAAACGAGACGAGCGACTGGAAAACAATGCATTGTTCGGGTAGACGGAACGACAGGCGTAAATTCAGTTAATTAGAGCAAACCGCAGCTCCTAATCTCCGTCCGTCTTGGAATCATCCGATATAGAATGGCAGAGTGACCAGTGGCTGACGAGAACCAGTGACTTGATTCTCGAAGGCGCATGGTCGCGTTTTCATCAATCTTCTCTCCAAAAATATCAAGAGGAAGCAGGTTAAGAACCATACCCAAGGCAGCAGATGGAGCGGTTCTCAGGTAGTGGAGCCCTGAGAACCGCACACTGACTGGTCTTAAGACTTTTCTCAGCAAGCTGCAGTAGGTCCTAAGGGCCTTCCACCGGACAATAATTCCATACGAAGAGTATTGAGCGCACAACAGATACGTAAAGCCAGTGAAGGGCTTTAGGTTACAGACCCCAGCTTCTGCCTACTGCTTTCTTACAGGATTACAGGGCGATTATGGTCCGAAACCTAACAGCATGGCGCGTAGGAGTAGCTGACGCGCCATGCCAAACTAGGTGTTAACGCAAACTAGTAAAGTCGAATTTTTTCATTCATTTAAAAGAAGAAGAAGACATGTTAAGCGCTATGTACGTGGTATGGTGATCGGTGGTCGTTGCCCGAAAAGCAGGTTCCGTAGTAGTCTATTTGACTCGCGCTCGGTGGCCGTGATCGTTCGGTCACCGCTCTATGATACTAATCTAGAGCTCGGAGATCAAATCTCAGCGCGATCAAAAACTGCCTGTGAGTACTAATAGAACCCTCACAGTGCTCCGAGTTTGTCAATATAAAGACGGCACGGATAGGAGGTGCTTGCTAGCAACTGCACTTCCGAAAAGTAGATATGCTATTGAAACGTCAACAAGGCATAGAAATGCTAGAGATGTTGACGCGCCCATGCCCCTGGAGGGGTCAAGGCAACTAGAGAGAGAGTCAAACCTTCCATTAACAGTTGGTTGAGAGTTCATTTCACTGGTAAACAGTTACAATTTGCGCCTCGTATCCGGCCCGCTGAGCCCAAAATTGAAACGATCTGGCCCTTTTCAGAAAAAGTTTGCCGACTCCTGTTCTAGATCGTAGACCGGTAACGGAACAAACACGACCACGGAGCGCGTCAATCTATTTTGTAGGGGTAGGATTTTGTGATTCTAGATTTTTTTATTTGTGAATTTCGGAACTGTGAATTTAGATTTGTGGATTTTGAGTCACCCGTATTTTGAACGATCCCATTTGCTGTTTATCTAAGATTCTTGCAGCTCTTTTGAAGTGGGCTTGATAATTTTTTTTTCAAGCCATACGATGGACGAGTGTGCACATACTGCACAGACATTAGTTCTTTATTCTTTGAGTATGTGGGTATGTGGGCTTGTACCCTGCGTACCTGAAATAAATTTATACTCGAAACATTAAACGAGCCTCGAATACCACGGACTGATTCACCGGCAACGACTTCCGGCTACGAACAACGGACCACGATCGATTTTTAATGCCCTATGCCCCACAAGGGGTTAACAGGAAGCAGAGAGAGAGAGAGATTCTTTGAGTCATCGAACTGACTCGCCCTTCAAATTCTGTTAATCTTTGCTCTTACTATCTTTTTCTGAAACTTCATTTAATAAAGAAACCGGAAAGCTGCTTTTCAAGTTTAGTACATGTATGTAAGAGTATGTTTACTACAAAGCTTGAAATTTTCATCCATACACATGAGTTGTATCATTCTAACGACATCATATACATTAGGTCAATGTTTATGAATGGGTTGCAATCGTCATTCAACCCATTGGTTTTTGAATGAGCCATAAACGTCAGAATGGAGTGTCAACAGACACAATAATACCCGTACTTCTTTCATTGCACATCAAACTTCAGTCGCGTTTCAAAGTTATCTCTTGTGTTTCTGACATTTATCTGACTTCTATGCGAGGCTTCTGTGCCATGTTTGTATCCACCACTATTGACATTATATTTCCATATTATTCATTGACGTTTTAAAAATGAATTGAATAAAATGCCATCGTTGTTGTTGTCGGCTCTTGATGTTGTATATACGTACGTAGTTGCTTCTACGAAGGTGGATACAATATTGAATGGAAAACATTTTTTTTTCTATTATCCTCCATTATCCTTGTTCATATATGCACACGTGGAAATCTATGTCTTCTATGAATTCTGTTCACTTCCTGGTTGGTATTCCTGCCTTTTGATGGCCACCAGACACTCGTCGTAACAATAACAAATTTTATCATAAATGATTGATTTGTGATTTGAAATCAATTTTATGTTTTAATATGTTTGTGGAATATTATGCAATTGAAATCCTATGAGTATCGCATTTCAATAATCATGATGTACTTTTACTACCGTCGTTGATAGCCTTTTGTTATGGATATGGATTAAACAGGCAAGCGTCCATTAGAAGGTTAATTGAGGGTCTCATTCGCTTCATTGGGAGGAATGAATAGTGGAGTATGGGCTTTGTGGAAGTGAGATACATTGTCCCTGACAATTCCATGTTTTTAAGGAATGGACGGGACGGGATAGGTCGGACATGGCACTGTTTATTGGTTTGACGTTACAATAAATCTGTCAATAAAATAAAACTTCATTGGACATTTTTCTATTTGATATTATCATCATCGTGACGCTACAACCCGACATCGGGTCCTTGGCAGTCTGGATCATTGTCCTCAAGTTATCTGGGTCAAGTGACCGCGTCCTCCGATTTTTGAAGCCCAGCCGTTGCTCAGCGTCAGTATCTGCTGAGTCTTCTCAACGAGCTTTCGGTCTTTGTTCACTGATCGTCCTTATGGTTAGGTTAGGGCTGCCGTGAGGCATCACAGCACACTTAGACCAGCATTGGGTGCGTTGTGATACCACCAAAAAATCGCCTTCACACGAACCTACATATCAAACCAGCCTGTGCTAGAAATGTAACTGTTGAGCCTTATGGCTGTAATATTCTTAAGGTCATCCAGATCATCAAAGACCCAAGAGCCTAAAAATTGTCTTCTCTTGCCAGACAGTGACAAAGAAGGTGGAGAATACTCTCCTGCTCATCTACATCTCCACAACTCCTGCAGAAGTCGTGATGAGGAATCCGGAGCCTCCTGGCGAGCTCCCCGATTGGGCAGTGCCCCGTGATAACCCCTACTACCCTACCAATGTGCTTTCTGTTCGGCGACAGCAGTGTGGCAGAACGACTGGGATCAAATATCGGCCAAAGCATCCTCGTTATTTGGCAGGTATTGTCGCTGAGCTATCTTGTATTAGCCCTGTTCACAGCAGCTGTCTTAATCGACTTTTTGCACATGCTAAGTGGCGTTTTAATGTCTCTGCGTCTTTCGTCAACCAGCCCAGTTGTACCCTCCCGAGCCAGTTCATCCGCCTTGCAGTTACCCACAAAACCACTATGGCTCGGGATGCAACAAAGAGTGATATTGAAGCAGCCGCTCATCTCTGCGGGGGCTGAGGGGCAGTTATCAATGGTTTTAGATGTCGTGAGGACCGATTCGAGTGAGCGAATCGCTGCCTGACTATCTGTGTAAATAGTGATGTCCTTCACAGTAATGACATGACTGCCCAGCTAAGACAGGACTTCCGAGATCGCCGAAACCTCCGCCCTGTAAGACACTGCAATAGTCGGGAAGACGGAGTGAGAGGTTAATCCCCAGTCCTTCCGAGTAAATGCCCACCCCGACCCCCTCGTCGGTTTTAGAGCCATCTGTATAGATGAGCATGGTGTTGGTAGTTAAGGACACATCCCCTGTCCAAAGACTCCTCCTCCTCGACAGAAGGCTGAAGAAGTTTCTGCCAAAATGATATTTTGGAGAAATGTAGTCCGTCTCCTTGGGAAGATCCAGGTTGTTCAGTATAGTAGAGTATCCCGCACTCAGCGCACGCCACTGACCCGCCTCGCGGAGGCGCAAAGCCGTATTTGCTGCCAGGAATATCCAGTGGGAGCAAGCCTAGGATCACGTCCAGTCCGGCAGACGGAGTAGTTCTGAAAGCCCCCGTTGTGGCCAACGCAGCCAGCCTTTTTACCTTCCCCAACAAACCACAGTAGGCCGCTACTCTTGAGTGCAGTCTACCACACACTAATACCGTACAATACAATAGGACGTACAACGGCTATGTATATGCAATATACCACTTTCGGCTGTAAGCCCCAGTTTTTACCTATTGCCCTCCTACATGAGTAGAGTGCAATGGTAGCCTTTCTTACTCGTTTTTGAATATTAAGCTTCCACCTTAGCTTCCTGTCAAAGATAAGACCAAGAAATTTAGCCTTATCTGTGAAAACCAGTTGAGTGCCATCCAGGGTAGGAGGTTCAATAGAAGGAATCGAGTGCTTTCTAGTGATTAGCCCACTCTGATAGAGTGTATAGGACATTCTGCAGCATACCGCTGAGGGTATCAGGAAACCTGCCCGTGATGGCGATGGCAATATTGTTTGCGTAAGCAATGACTTTACACCCGATATTCTCCAGATCCAAAAGCAGTTTGTTAACCGCCAGATTCCAGAAAAGGGGAGGCAATATGCCCCCCTGAGGGGTTCCCTTACAAACACGCCTGCAGACACACGATGTACCCATTGTTGTATGAACCAGTCTTGATCTTAATATCCTGTTAATAAGTATGTACAGCGACTCATCAACCTGCAGGCTCAGGAGTGCTTCGATGATCGCACTAGGTTCAACGTCATTGAAAGCGCCCTCGATATCCAGAAAAACAACCATCGCGTAATCCTTTTACTCGAGAGATTTTTCAATAAACCCGACCAAAGGGTGCAGTGCTGTATCCACTGATTTACCTTTCCAATACGCATGTTGCGATGCAGATAAAAGGCGAGGTGGTATGGTATTCCGCAAATGGACATCAACTAGTCTCTCTAGCAATTTCAGTAGTGTTGAAGATTGACTAATCGGTGTGAGGTCATTTGGGCGCGAACTTCTACCCGCTTTCGGGATAAAAACAGCCCTAACCTCCAGCCAAATACGAGGGACATAGACCAATTCCAGGCAGGCCTTTAAGATGCCCTCTATCCAAGGGTATAGAACATCTGAACATTGTTGCAGATCCACCGGAATAATACCGTCGGGTCCAGCAGATTTAAAAGGTTCGAAGCTACATAGATATCGCCGACATAATTTTCTCTCGATAAAGGATTGATGCAATGTCGTTACAAGGCGTTAAGCAACATCGTCCTTATCCTTTACACCAAAATAAGGACACTCATAGTATGGAAATTATTTTCTTAATTGTGAGTACTTCCTCCTTGATTGAAAACTGTGTCCGAAATTTTGTTCGACTTGGATACGGTTAAGAATTTTCCATTATCTAGCGTAAGGTCACCCAGAGTGAATTGGCTGGCCTCAATTAGCTGTTTTTCATCCTCGGACTGCATGCTTCCAGATACTAAATTCTGCTCTCTGACCTTAGGTACTGGATTAATAAAGAATTATATTCACTATCCAGCAATATTAAATTATTTATTTTACTGGAGGTACTGGAGATTTTGAATAAAACAATTCTTGATGCGTGCGTTGCTTTTTCAATTGGCTGGGAGTGTACGAGTACATGATCCAATATTTTTCGCCCATTTTGTCATTTTGTATATGTTTTTCTTTTCTAACCCCGCTAAGACAATCAAAAATGATGAAAAATAAATTGACGTACTGACACTTTGGGGCGACCGGTAGTGCAGTGTGTTGACTACCGGCGTTTCGGGTTCGAATCCCGTTCTATGCTTGCTGTAGCTCAGTTCGGGAGATGTGGGCGGGGTTTTCGCCGCTCGTCGCCCCTGTCCTTTACGTATTAACAAAAATTCATCGGCCTGGGGAAGACAACACAAACAGGGGAGGTAAAAATGGGGAATGAAAAAAAATAGTCGAAAAGGATGGAGTGGTTGGCGGACGGATCAGACGCCCAAGCGGTCGAACCTGGGTCCGGGTGTAATGGGACCCTCGGCCTCTGGTTTCGTACCACCAACAGATCACTACTCATCAGGTGCTGCTTCGATCTGCCGGTGGGAGCAGCACTACCGGACCATAATATGGTTCATTACAGGTGGTTCATTACATAGTCTTTGTTGCTTCAAACATAATTATATCAGATTCCAATTCCAGCGAACAACTTAAAATCCAGTAATCCTAATAAAACACTTCAGATTCAAAGTAAATTATATCTGACAATGCCAAACATTCTGGCCTCATATATATCCTGGACACAATGCAAACAAAGCATCCAAAGAATTTTTGCATAAAAGGGCTCAAATTCCGAAATCAATTCAACGGCGACCACAAAAGGAACTCAATTTGTTCATCTGTCTCACAAATTTTTCTTTCAAACAGTCGAGGATCTCTGTCTACTCGTACATTGGAATCCTTTCTTCCGGACGCCCATTCTTGAGTACTACTGCCTGTGAGGCTTCATTTGATTCGACTCGGCACCCCTGGTTTTTTTTTTGGCCATTCATCTATTGAGATTCTGTTCGTAGGGAAAGCATAGCAATCGAAAAGGGTTGTTCGTAGATAAATATCGAACCGAACTCCGGTTAGGAAGCTGTTGGTGGTGGTTCTGGTGGCGGAAGTCTTATTGAGAATTCCGGAGTAAAACTGAGCCCGGCCTGGATCTGTTTGTGTGTGTGTGTGTATGTTTGTGTAACAGGATGAGTTTGGCTCATTCATATGAATTTCAATAAACCGATAGATGGAGTACTATTCCTCTTCCTTTTGCGATTGAATTCCCGGAAGGAAGCTAAATAAATGAAATTTATTTCAATTTTATACCAGCTCTGCTACTCTACTGCAGGCTTTCTTGTGCATTCAGGGTGTCGCGGTGTTGATGAGGTGCTAGGCTAAGAATGGAGTGGGGCTGGCTGTGTGGTGTGTATGGAACAAATAATAAATGGATCAGACAGAAAAATAGCAATTCTTCTCGCTATATGCTGTTTGCAAAGAACCAAGTAAGTGGTTTTACAACAATCTATTACCGGACTGGTTGCGCGAGAATCAATTTAATTTGTAACCGGAAATTTGAATGTGGTACTGATGCTGTTTGATGAAAAATTACTGAAGAACTGAAATTTACATTTTTTTTTAACTGAAAGTAAATAAATTAAATTAAATTTGCTGTGTGTTTTCTTATCCTCAGTGGATCCTGATAATGACACGCAAGAGCGAAAATCACTACATGAATTGCATTTTTTCGTTTACAAAAACTTTCGGATTGTCTTCAGCCAGATAAGAATCTGACTAGAGATTTATCCAGATTTAAAGAATAATATCTTTTTCTTTTTGCTTACATCTTCGGAGTCGAGGTTAATACTAGGCATGCCCCAATGATATCTGCACACTAATAAATAACCCACATGTTGCGTTCCTCTCAGGCTGAAAGGAATGATGAAGACAACCTTTTCTTTTCGGCCTGCTCTAAGCAACTCTGAAACCATTTACGGAGTTTCAAGAAACTTCCGATTTCCAATTTGTCGACCTCTATAATGTGCGCCACTGAACACATAATCCCCTTTCGGATCACTTTTAAATGCTTTCGCTTGCCACATCATATTCGACCCGTTCCAGAGAATTATCCTTTTTTTCGGGGGATTCGACAACAGCTTTATTCAACTACCCCTAACATATTGTTAACACCCCATGATGTGAATTGATAGTCATGCGAAGCATTTGTGTCGGCAAAGAAAGTATGTTATGCCTGCCCTCTTCCATGGTAAATCAACTGCTATCCTGAAAAGGCTACCGCAAAACATGTATCGTACTGCGTGTGGAATTTTGGATTCGAATTGACTGTAGGTTTGGTATTGCCAAGGGGCATCTTAAGACTTTTGTATAACAAATTCCGCTTGACTTTAGACCCATTTCTATTCTATTCGCTCACCAGTTTGAACTGGTAGTTTAGCTCCCCCAAGGACATAGCCTCGAATGTATAAAATGGAAGCACTATTCAACGAAGAATGGGATCATGATTATTCCTATATCCTTTGCCCAAGTTGCCTCAGGAGAGTGTGTGTAAAATTTCACGCTTATGCTTCGTGACCTTCGACCTAAGATGTGTTTGACTCGTCCTCGCTTTGTGGTTTTTCTAAATGAATGTGAATGGTGGGTAGTTTTAGTTTGGCCTACCATCAAATTGCCTTCGCAAGCCACTTTGAATACGTACGTTCTACACGTTGAAGGCATTCACAATTTTGGAAGATTTTTCTTGCTTTAGGCTTTAGATGTTGACAACGGTTGTGGTGTCTGCACAGGTTGTAGGATTAACCGTTGAAATGCTCACCGAAAAGAGCTACTGAAGCCATGAAAGTTACAATAAAACATCCTTTATGGTGGAATGTAAGAAGGCTGTAGAGAAAATCAAAGATGAAAGGATGTTGGAAATTGGCAGATTAAAAAAGGAACCGGGTAAAAAAGGATGCTTGATATAGAGTTAATAATGAAATACTGAATGGCTTACTTAAAATTGAGTGAGCCCATTAAAGTGAGATGTTGATTTTAAGGATAATTTGATTTGAAGGAGTATCTTCATAGATATGTATAGGCTCCTAATCCGATCGAGGCCTAATTCCATTGGTAAACCTGTAAAGCCAACGATAGTTTTTAAAACCGTTCATTGTATCGGTGTCAAATGATTTTTTTTTATTTTGTGGTTTCCGTGACTTGCTAGGCACTTGTCAGCGATATTTGTTGTTAAATATTAAGAAAATTTTACTCGAATTCGTTACTCTTACGGGAATTTTAATTAAGGGAAAAACACGCCATTTGCCATTACTAAAAAGTTTAGAGTACATGAAATGTTTATCATATGTCCTATAAGACCTTTATGTCCTCTATTTGTTTTTTATTTTTCATTACATTTGTACAAGCTACTAGCTGAAGGAGCTCACTTTGCTCTCTCATATAGGGTCCGCTTCGTCACCATTTGACACTAATTTCGGTCGTTGGTCGCTTTGGAATTTTCTTTTTTCACGGTCACCCTCCTGAGAGGGGGGGAGGGGCTAAATAGCAGCATCATTCATTAGTTTGACACTAATCTCGGTCATTTAAAAAAAAAAATGCACTCTCACTCATCCCCGCGTTTAATTGGTGTCATGTCGGCCCTTATTCGAATTTTTTCGATCCAATGCGGTTCGGAGTAGCATCCAGTTACTCTGTTTTTCGTTGCCCATGAAATAAATTTGCAAGAACTTGAAGTCTTGGTCGGTGAGTGGAAGAACTGAGTCCGCTTGATGGTATATCTGACAATAGGCGCGTTCTTTTGCAATTCTTAACCTGTATAGGTTAGTGAAATAACACGCAATACAAGAACAATGCTACCCTATATAGGTTAACGCTTAACCTGATAATTTATCGAGGGCTAATCCTGACCTCGATAGCGCACAAGTAAAGCTTTTATTTAGGGCGCATCTGCCGGTTGCTAGAAGAAGTTCGTGCGTTCGAAGATGTTCCACTGTGCTTTCACCTAATTCACCTCAATTAGATTCAATGGGATTCCACATTTTTTCCAATTGGTAAAGGGATTTTTGTCGAAATATTAGGAAACTACTCGAAATCAATTTGTTTCTTCTATCACAGTTGCATTTTATAGGTTCGATGCTTGCTCTCGAATGAAGTTTGTTTCTAATATATTTCAAAGAGTGAAACTATCTTACTACTTAAAATTCAAACTTTATCTGAGACAAAATCCATTTCAAATCAAATGCATGCTCTTACCCTGTATGGGTCAGCTTCATCGTTTTTTTGCACAAAAGCTCGGGGTAACTACCCTTGACCTGAAAAGCTGCAAAAGAACGCGCCTAATGTATTTTAAACGTTGACATGAGTCTAGCCTCGTTAACAACTCTTTTTGCTCCGAAAGATTTAATCTGGAAGCAAGCTTTGTACTTCCTGATCTTTCGCAGGAAATACGTAGTGCGGTCCATAAGTTCTTGGCCTCATATAGTAAATAGAGTGCGTTCGCAAAAACCTTTATGCAAGCGTCAGTGACAAGTCTCGGCAAGCTTTACACAAAATTTCAACTTGCTACTTCAATCCGTTTAATTGTAGTAAAGCTCGAACGATCACTCCGGCAAGTTGTTTTAAAAAATTTCTCAAAATGGGTTTCGCGCTGTTATAAAGTTTTTGACTAAAGAAGGATTAACGCCAACACAAATCAAAGAAGGAATGATAACTGTTTACGGCGATTTGTGTCCATCATTTTCAACAATAAAAAATTGGTCTAAGTTGTTTCGTTGGGGAGTAGAATCATTAGAAGGTGACCCACGTGCGGGAGGTCCTGTGACGGTGACTACCCCAGAAAACATTAAATTTGTGGAAGAAATTGTTCTAAGTGATCGACGTCTAAAAACAAAAGAAATTGCAGCACAGACCGGCATTCCCAAAACAAGTGTTCTAGGGATCCTACATGAAAATTTAAATATGACAAAAATTAGTGCAAGGTGCCTCGAATTCTCAGCGCAGTGCTAAAGCAGCGTCGAGTAGAATGTTGTGATCAATTTTTAGAGCTTTGCCACGAGGACCACGAAGGAGTAATCCAATCAATTGTAACGGGTAATGAAACCATGGTCTGTTACTATGATCCGACATCCATGGAGTGGCATCGGAAAGGAGAACCCGTGCCAAAAAAAGCAAAGGTCACTCAAAGCACCAAAAAAGTGATGGCTACAATCTTTTGGGACTGCGAGGGAATCCTTCTGATTGACTTTAAGGAATACAAATACGACCGTGAACGCAAGATATTACTCTGACTTACTAAGGCAGTTGCGCCAAAAAGTTATCGAGAAAAGGCGCGGAAAAATCAGCCAAGGTGTGCGCTTGCTTCATGACAATACTCTAGTCAACTTCCAAGGCTACTGTTCGCGAGTGTGGCTTCACAGAGATTGAATACCCACCATATAGCCCTGATCTGGCCCCATCCGACTATTTTTTATTAAGGGGTAGAAGATTCAACAGTGACGATGAAATTAAATAGGCGGTGTACGTCCATTTTGACTCTAAAGATGCATCATATTTTTATAGTGGCCTAGAAGCTTCAGTCAGACGTTCTGGAAAATGTGTGCAAATAACGGGAGAACATATTGAAAAATAGTCACATTTTTTTTTATTTATGACTTTTCTTTCTATGTTAGGCTAAGAACTCATGGACCGTACTACGTATTTTAATAGGGAATCTCGTCGAAAATATTTTGAAAGCGCTTTTGGCAGCTCCATAATTTGGGGGCAGTTGAACTTTTCCCGTTAAGTAGCACATTCCGGGCGTTTCTTTTTCAAATTTTAAATTTTTTTTAAATTATGCACACTTTTGTCATTTTCCCAATTGAAACGCAAACGCTTGGATGCACGCTGTAATCTAATTTCTTGTCATATTTGAATGCATCCATCGCCAAGTCCGTTGATTTGATCTCGCAATTGATTCAGCGTTTCTCGCAGTATCCATTATTATTGTATTTTTGCCCCTTGGATCTACAGCGAACACTTCTAACACGCCATTGACGTTCTTCTGGTGATTCTGCCCATCTGGCTGCCCTCATCCGTCTCGCATCGGTACTACTTCGTCCCTGTGATCGTTCCATTATTTTTGACTTTTGTGTGTTTTTGAGAGTGTCACCATACATACTAGGACTAGCGACCTTGTCAACTATTAAATCGAGACTAATCTTTGTCATTTTGGACATTTTTCCCCTCATTCATTCTCGGTGATTGGGCTTGGGGAATGTTACTATTCATCTCAACGACTCCAAAAATCAATGGTTTTGATACTAATCTCGCGACGACTATTGGTTTTCGCAGCAACGGCTTCGGCTCGGCTTCATACACATAACCGCCGCAGCCACTGTGGCATCTCTGTATATTTGGGTCTAATAAACTACTTGTGGAAGGAGGGGGAGGGAAGGAGAGGGAGGGGGCAGGTCAATATGCCACTCCCACCCTTTCCAATGGACGTTTCATCGTTGCGTAACACAAAAATTTACAATGAAATGTTCTTTCTAAATTTAAATCTCTGTTTTGAGCTTCTCATACACGTTAGCGTGTTTTTTACCCACTGAGTAAACAACGCCTAAATTATTGTATAATATGCTGTGTCTCTTTGTTTGAAAAGACGTAAATAATGGTTGCCTGCAATTTTTTTTTTGCATTGATCATCAGCTGAGAAAATATTTAAGAACTGAGTCCGGCGTATGGCTACAAGAAGCTCACCACACCATCTTATTTTGTAACGTGACACTGTTGTCTTTTGAAGTTGTTTTTTATTTTTTTATTGGCGCCCCGCGTGGGTTAGACGGCTGACCACACATTTGCTGTTGTTTCAAAGATTCGATCCTCTGCGAAACGATTTCGAATCAATGGTCAGTGTCACTCTCTACTAGAGCAGCGCCGACCCCGGTGTGGGTTGCTATGTTTACGCGTCTCGTGTATGAGAAGCCGCATTGTGATCAAATCAAATTAACGTAAATTTGCCTCAATTTCTTCATTTCGGGCAGTTATACCTAGACCTTTATCTGCGGCGACCGACGCATGAACTTATTTCTTACTTGAATTTGTTGTAAACCATCCCTGAAATTTTAATAATTGCTTTTAAGTACTTTAGGGACACAACAACAGCGAAATCAAAAGTTTAAATTTTTCGCTGCCGCCCAATGTGATGGGGAATGAACTGAGCAAAAGGTCTTCAAAAGAATTCAGAAAACTGAAATTTGTAACGGACGGCTTGGCGGTCATCCGAAGATGTCTGTGGGTACGGAACCTAAGGTAGCATAGTGACAGTCGCGCTCGGTGGCCGTAGTCGTTCGGTCTCCGCTCTACGATAATAATCTAGAGCTCGGAGTTCAAATCTCGGCGCGACCAAAATCTGCCTGTGGGTACTAACAGAACTCTCACAGTTCTCCGAGCTTGTCAGTATAAAGACGGCGCGGATAGGAGGTGTACGCTAGCAACTGCACTTCCGAAAAGTAGGTATGCTATCGAAACGTCAACAAGGCATAGAAATGCTAGAGATGTTGTTGCGCCCATGCCTCTGGAGGGGTTAAGGCAATTAACATAGTGACCGTCAAGGTCGGGCCGTGCCATCTGGCGAAGAAAAGAGGTCCCTCAACGAGCTTAGCAGCGACCTGTGCTTGCTGTAGCTCAGTTCGGGAGACGTGGGCGGGGTTTTTGCCTCTCGTTGCCCATGTCCTTTACGTATTAACAAAAATTCATAGGCCTGGGTTAGACAATACTAACAGGGGAGGCAAAAATTGGGATTAAAAAAAAATGGAGTAATGAGGATGGAATGTTGGCGAACGGATAAGATGCCCTCGAACGCGTATCATAGTCCGGGTGTAATGGGATCGTCGGTCTCTGGTTTCGTACCACCGACAGATCACTACTCATCAGGTGCTGCCTTCGATCTCCCGGTGGAAGCAGCAATACCAGGATATGGTTCATTACAAATTCAATTCAGTTACAAAATGGACTGATAAGGATTAAGACAAAAAGTAGTCTTACTGGGCGAACACCCGTTTCTATGTATCCTCAATAAAAAAAAAAGATTCTGACCATTTGGATGATTTTTGTCCATGGTCGTTTTTAATCCTTTCAAAAAGCATACATTTAGAACTTCCAGAACTTTTGATGCTTTTGTGGGTTCTTGTTTTGCCTCCCTTATATATTACATCAGGCAGTCGTAGCAAATGTTCTACGATATTTACAGAAATCCCTTTTGTATGCACAGTTTAGTTATGCTGTCCTAAAACCACTTAAGTCTCGACATTAATTTATTTAACCATTGATGTTAACTTCCACACACGTCACTGCCACTTTCGTTCTCAAGTCTTGCGTCTCAATTACAAGCCGTTTGCAATGTTGATTTGCATCTGTGAAACCGTCTTCTTGTCATTTGAGTCGTACTGTCCCTCCGCTTACGTTGGATACAACACCATCTATTCCCGTCGTCGCGCCGTGTTATTCTCCCAAAGTCTGTTTATGGATGACTTAATCAAACTTTGAAAATCAAATTCAATATTTGTCGTATGTAAACTAATTTTCAAGAATCGCTTCAAGGACCTTCTGGGCGTGTAGCTATCTAGCTCCGGAACATGTGAATTCATTCGTGCACAATATCATTTCTGCCTTCAACGTGATTTACATATCACATACGCGTATACCGTACTTTCGGGATACTTAGATACGTTCCGAGTACGTGTACCAGATACGTCTCGTGCGTTTATCATACATATGTAGTCGATGACAAAAGGTAAAGTTTAGAAATGACATTCAGATATACGGAGACGAGATGTGGTTTCCCATGTTCTCAACAGCGTATATTTGCGAAGTTGATATCTCTAGTTGAAAGTTGTGGTTGACGTAATGGACCACTCCTTTGTCAGACTGAAATTTGTATTTCTGTGTTTATCCGGAGCATAGGGGCGTGGCGAATGTCAAAAGTCTTCTGGTGGAATTAATTACAGTTCAATTGTTAGTGTGGCTTTTTTCCGATTCTTATTGAAGGACCAAATTGTGTAAATGTATTTTTGCTTGAATGGTAAATTTTACGCACGGCAACTATATTCGGATGTTTAACAACATCTGGAGGTTGTGACAGCTAAGTAATCGCTTCATTTTCGCTATACCGTTTTTCATCAAAGGACTCAAAATGGTATCATTCCTGACCAAAGTGCTCAAAATGCCTTCAGCAGTACTCGAGTGCATTGGGCTCATCATCACGAATCAGGAGATACCCGTACCTATCGAGTTTGGTTTCCTTTCTAGAGTCCTTTTTTTCGACACATGCAGGAGGATCAAAATATGGTATAGCACTTATAATAATCCAAGGAAGCTACGTACAAAATTTGGCTGAAATCTGACCAAAGGAGGAGCAATTTTTAAAATTTAAAATTAATTTTTTAACAAAACAGAATATACCGTTAGTCCCTCGATTTATGCTCAGGGTGACGCAAGGAACCTACATACCAAATTTGGTTAAGATCAGAACACGGGAAGTGCCCGGACAAACGAACAAACGTACAGCATGCATATGCCCGTCCATTATATTTTTATATATGGACGGGCCAAAAAGCAGCCGTTAAACTTCACTTCCCTTTCATTTCCAGGACAACATTTACGCGTTCATCATTTAACTCTTCACAGACAATTATTCAAACATTTATTTGGTCTTTCACATTGTTAAATCAACATTTATATGTACAGGACAAATGGATTCCAGCAATTGTCCGGAAAGTGTTTGCCCAGTACTACGACTTGTCACATCTCGAACGTATCCTTTGGTTACCCATACGGAGAACTTGAAGCTCTTTAATTAAGAGTTTACGGGATTGTCCGTTCATCCACTTAAAATGACCCCTAAAGCACACTTCGTAAATTGCTATTCTCTCTCTCTCTCTTATTACATGCCCCGTTTCTTGGCAATATTATCTCTATATCATAAGTGAAGGATCATAGATACTGAAATGTAATAGACAGAATAGATACATAGTACGTGTGTGACAACCTATAGCTTAATTAGATTGTAGTTTACATTGAGAGGAAGACAATGAAATTATTTGTTGCCTTGAAGGTCTGTTCAGGTTTGGTACAGATTGTATGATGTTGGACTGGGATTGACTTTTGAAAGGATAATAGTATTTTAGACGAGATTAACAAGAATGTATGTATTTTCGGATAGAAGGAGAACTCGCAGGACCAAAAATCCGCCTTCATCGTGCCTCAGTTCATCAAGCGCCCACTTCATATCTCGCATCAGTTAGAAAAGTACTTCCAAAGCAATCATTTTGACTGGGATATGTGTTTTGTCTGGAGGTAAGATCTAATTTTGTGCTTACATCACCAATATAACGTCACGTTCACACCTCATGTTCGATAATACGTCATATCATGTCCTTACAATAGAATTGAAAATTCATAGTCGAAAATTATAAATTGAAAATGAAACTGTCCAGGTGAGACATGGGTTGTTAATTGAAAATGGAAAACAGGGTAGTCCGAACGTTAAATTCAAAATGGTACACGGAAAAGGAAACGGACTCGTGTGCGGACACATTACGGACTTAGCACACATCTCCGCGCCTAGTCCGAACTGGATAAGTGAAACCCATCTCAAGTGAAATCGTACTTGACAAAACCATCAATCAGCCCGGACCGTAGACGACAAAAATTCAATCAAAATTTATCTGGTTTAGTGCGTATGTGACATCCCGCTGTCGGTGCGGAGATGCGTCTCCCGTTGTACAGGTTGGGCGAAAAGTCCGTTCCCTATTTATATCTGTAATAACTTTTAAATAAAGCGGTAAAAACTAAAAAATAAAAAATAGCTACAAAATTAACTTATGTTGCATTTTGCATCACTTTTTGTGTGACCGGTGCTATTTGCGCTATTTTCGTTCGAATATTACCTTTTACCTCCTGTAAAGTCTATGATTTGTTGATGTAGACTTTCTCCTTCAGGTAGCCCCATAGAAAAAAGTCTGGAGCTGTCAGATCAGACGATCTTATGTCACCGTTTTTCGACATGACACGATTCGGCAATTGTTGCTGCAACAAGTTCATTGTTTCACGAGCGGTGTAGGCCGTAGTACCATCCAGCTGAGACCATATGTTCTCATTGTTG
This sequence comes from Chloromyia formosa, assembly GCA_964017055.1. Taxonomy (NCBI): domain Eukaryota; kingdom Metazoa; phylum Arthropoda; class Insecta; order Diptera; family Stratiomyidae; genus Chloromyia; species Chloromyia formosa. Next base: position 35,388,199 of record OZ024816.1, on the reverse strand, counting down.
TTGTGCGGCCGCACATGTGGAAAAAGGAAGTCCTGAAGCATCGTTCTATAGCGAGCTCCATTGATCATAACACTTGTTCCTTTAGCATTTTCAAAGAAATATGGTCCATCAATCTTGCTTGAGGTTACGCCACACCAAACACTCGCAAGAAGTGGGTGTAATGAACGTTGGTGGAAACTTTGGGGATTATGTATGCCTCAAAATTTGCTGTTTTACCTGTTCACTAACCCGCTTAGATGAAAGTGCGCCTCGTCCACATGCATGAAACACTGACATTGATATTCCTGGACGTGCTGTGCTCCACTCTACATCCTTTTGTCCTAAGAAGGCCAATCGAAAACTTTTTCGTGAAATAGTAGACTTCAAAGCCAACCAATTATAAACTTCCAAAAATACGACCGGAAATCTGGAGATATCCACGGAACAGCTATTACATATTAGTCCGGCCACACACTGTCGAACATGAACTCGAACACGAACATCTTTTCAGTTGACAATTTTCTTCAGATTTGAGTAAAATCGCTTGAGCAATAAGCGATGCGTTAAGATTTCCTCCGAGTACAAATCTGAAGAAAATTATTCACTGAAACGGCGTTCATAGTCGAGTTCGTGTTCGACGGTGTGTACCCGGGCTTAATCAACTCCTACCAAGATAGTACTGCCGTACATGGCTTCAGTACGGCTCATAGGGTTCGCTGGTGGAATTAAGAACTGGCGCGCAAGAGGGTTCAAGTTAGTAAGAATGAATGTGAATGAAGCTTCTCATACTCACCCACTTTCCGGGCTCAGGCCAAGTTGTATCGTGTGTGTCTATTTCATCGGCTGGATCTTCAAGTCTGCAGAGAAAAGGTAAATTATGTCGTATCGAATCATTGAACCCTTCAAGGTACTTGTCGCGTCGATGATATTTTCCCAGCCCTATTGCTAAACAGCTTTTATTTTGTTATCTCCCCTTTAATTGTCGTTTTCAGAACCTACACCTTGAGCTAGAGACCACGATTTTGGAGGGCAGTGAACGTGGTTTTCATTCCAAAAAGAAGAAAACACGCCGGAGGAGCTACCGAAATCTTACAAACCAAAAAGCCTCTTATTATCTCTTCTGAAAATTATTGAGAAGTTACTGAATCTGATCACATCAGTCAAAAAGTGGAATGTTCCTATGCGGAAGGTAAGTAGACTGTGGTTACCTTACACAATCTCGTAGGAACGCTTAAGAAAAAAACCCTTTAAGATAAGGAAATTGCCTTTGGCGCTTTTCTTGACATTGAAGGTGCTTTCGACAACACTGGCTCAAACAGTAGTACCTACGGTCATTATCGCGTAAATTGACGGCATGCTTCGAAGTAGTTAAATTTACTTAACAGTTGGTAGCACCTCAATATGCGTTAACGCTGTTAAGGGTAGCCGTCAAAGTGGTGTGCTTTCCTCGTGTCTATGGTCATTTTTCGTGGACGCGCTACTCACTAGACTCTGTGATCCTGATTACCATGCAATCGGATATGCCGATGATATAACCGTCATAATCAGGGGTAAGTTTGAAACAACCATCACTACTGAGGTGATGAGTACAGAACTCGACCGAGTTCTACGTCCGTCTTAGTTCCATTTACTCGGTAAAGAAACCGTATCCTAACCTCGTCACCCTAGGCAGCACGGTACTCGATTTCTTCACCAAAGCCGTGTGTCTAAGTATCACGCTGGACTAGAGGTTCAATTGAAGGAAACACATCCGGAATGTCAGCAGCAGGGCCATGCGTATCATGTGGACTTGTAGATCTCTTTTTGGTAAAACTTTGGGTCTCACTCCGCCGAAGATAACTAGGTGGTTGTATCTGATGCTAGTACGACTAGTGGTGACTTATGCTGCGCTTGTATGGTGGCCCAGAATCCAGCAGCGTTCCACGATTCAGTCGTGTAGCAAACTACAAAGTCTTGCATGCCTGCCGGCATAGCAGGACCCATGCGTACATGTCCAACATCGGCGGTTATTGGACTTACTCCGCTGTATATTTTTAATCAGGAATTTGCGGCTCTAAGCGCTCTTAGAGTGCATTTACCCGTAACTAATGATGCACATGTATGTATAATCTGGGCCACATGAGCATTCTATGGCAGATTCCTCTCATGCAACTGGCTTGAGACCAGATCACGTGATTACGGAACCTTGCTTCGGTCGAATGTTTCCGGTCCTCATCCCTAGCCGCTCGAAACCGGATAATGGCAATCTCTGTTCTGAGCCCAGATGCACTACGTGGTTTACCGATAGGTCTAAGACTGAACTGGAAATTGGAGCTAGGGTCTTTGAACCTAAAATCGGGATTCCAATCGCCATGGTGGTTTTCCAAGCCGATATCCGTGTCATTGAGCCCTGCGTCGGAGAAATTATCGACAAGAAGTCCCATCGCGCCAACATCGCTATCTGCGCAGTCAGTCAGGCAGCCATTAAGGCTATTTCTTCAAATAAATTCTCATCGAAATTCATAAAGTAGTTCAGCCTTCAGTATTTTTCAAACACTAATTGGGTTACCTTATTGTTTAACAATTTAATATTGTTTAACACTAATTGGGTTACCTTATAGTTTAAGTTTTAATATTCGAAAAAAAACATTGAATATGGGTTACCTTATGTTGGGGACATGGCCACTGATGGTGAGTAGCTGTGGATGAGCTTGCTAGACAGGGCTGTTCACCCGATTCCTATTGCAGACTGAGCTGGGCTACAGCCAGGATGCTGGTGATTCCCTAGCCAGCAGCTGACTAATAGCTTCGGCACTGATAGTCTCTCAGCATTTGAGCAATCTTTACGGTCTTAAAGAACTAGCCGGTTCGGTAGAGTGGACCTGAGGCTGATCATGGGGTGCCTTAGAGACTCCACTGGGTGAGACATTACCTCAAGGAAATGGGTCTGTCCACTGAGATGGAACGTCGGTACCGCTGTTAAGAGTACTTCTACAATGGTCTTAATGGTCTTTATTAGGCTTGTAGTTAAGGTTATATATTATGGCGTATAGATCACACGGTTGCAATGGCCACCTTGTGGTTTATTTTAGCCTATCCATTATTATTTTTGACTCTTCGTATGAAACGAAAAATGGGTTTGTATTTTTTGTAACTTCAGTATGGACAGGATATTGTTGTGGGATCGTGGATCGAAAATGGTCATAAAAATGGCTGTTCCCTCGGATCTCAGTTGGTATTTTTATTAATAAAGCAGTATTTCGAGACAGATCAACTACTATTTCCCTAACCCCCGTAATGGGCGGTTTGGTGGGCACTCGAAGATGCCCGTAGGGACGGAGTCAAAGGTAGCATAATTATCGTGAAGGTCGGGCCGTGCCATCTGGCGAAGAAAAAGGTCCTTCCACGAGCTAAGCAGCGGCCCATACTTTCTGTAGCTCAGTTCGGGAGATGTGGGCGAGGTTTTCGCCGCTCGGTGCCCTTGTCCTTTAAGTATTAACAAACATTCATAGGCCTGGAGAAAACAACACAAACATGGGAAGCAAAAATGGGGAATAATAAAAAAAAATGGGGCGATAAGGATGGAATGCTTGGCGGACGGCGGACGGCGCATTGGGGCCGGGTGTAATGACATCCTCGGCCTCTCGCTTCGTACCACCGACAGATCACTACTCATCAGGTGCTGTCTTCGATCTGTCGGTGGTAGCAGCACGACCGGAATATGGTTTTGTACACTCCTAGTGGGGTATAGCGCGTCAACTATTCCCATGTTTCTTTCACTCGGGAAAGTTTGTGGCTTATTGTTACGCTCCACACCACATGGGGAACGCAACACAAACATCCATGGCCACGGCGTGGATGGGACGCGAACCCGTAACTAACCGGTAGCATGAGACTTCAAACTGACGTCTCAATACGCTGAGCTAACGGCCGCCCCGGTGCACGGTGGAAATACTAACTGAAATAAAAATTTGAATTTCGATATAGGTGCCAAAAAACAACTAGGAGGGCAAAGGTAACGTGAATCGTCATTTTTTTTCGAAATTTTATAAAATCTTGCAACCCTTCATAAATGCCGCATGCGGTGGAAAGAGGCGTACTTGCCATCTACCAAGCGGAAGATTCAATTTGAAGTGGTTAACACAACTCCAAAGAACCTACCTTTCAAAAACATTTGCAGCTACACTTAATCCACAAACGGCACATAATACTGTTCAAAGGCAACCCCTATCTTAATCCCCGACTAATCTCATTCTCTTCATTTTAATCGATTTACAAATTCAATAATTACCCCACAAGTGTTCCTCCCTATTCCTTAAAGCTTTAAAGATAACAAGCTCGACTTCATCCAATTATTAGTCCGGAACAAGGACGTCAGCTCAAAACCCGTGAAATCAACTATTCAACCCCGGGAAAGATTCCCAAGAATTAATCACAGCCACTCTATTGCACGACAATTTAAATTGTAGTCCCCCGTTTCTTCGGGTGAATGTGACTGAAACTGAAGAACACGCCTACGCCGCGCCGGCAATATTCTTCCACCATAAGGACATTGTCGTAATTATGGAAATCTTAACTTGGCTTCCTGCTGATTGTTCGTCGCGGCTCTCTCGATATTTCGTTGGCTTGAAAAACGAGTGACGAACCAACTAAATGTTAGTCGACGAAAGCAGTGTCTAGGATGTCGGGAAATGCGGAATATGCCTTTTGACTCGCTGAACCTTCTTTAATCATCCCGACAACGATACCAATGAGAATAATTAATCCTTGGAGAAGATCTATTTGACAGAGTGAATTGTGTGGTCCTAGGAAAAGAGAATAATGATCCTTTGATGAAATTGAATTAAAGAAAATGACACATGTCTTCGTAAAGAAATGTCAGCATGGTGGAGTTGAATAATGCCGAATACCGAGTGTCTTTCCTCGTACGAGTATACTATTATCACATCAAGTGTCCTTAGATATGAGACAGATCTCCCCCCATTCCATAATCGGTGGGCTCGAAATCAATTGCCATCAAAGGAATTTACGATTCAACGTCATATCATTTCAAAAAGTTCGACAATCAAATAAATTTCAAGAAGTTCTATCCACCATCCCCCCCATTCGGTCCCAGATCTCCTATTTCAATTCCAATAAATTGGAAAATCGGGAATAACTCCAACCACTCATACCTCGGGGAGGAAGGCAAACATTTGAAATGCCCCCGTCGTCGTGCAAAAGTCTAAATCGGAATCCAAGTACCGCTCTGTTGCCGTGTGCGGGCACACTTCATAGTCATTTCGAATATTTTCTTCGAAATTTACCGACTTGCTTTCAGTACAATTGCAAAACTTTGCTAATAATACTTAAATTACTTTTCTCACAAGCAGATATGCTTGTCCTTCCGGGAGGATTTCGCGTCCACGCTCCCCACTCTCTGTGTACTTTAGTCGTGGAACTGCTATCCGCGGTGGTTGGGATCGGCTCTACTGCTTTTCTACGTAGAACAAAATGACATTGCAAAGGATGCCTTCCAATTCGTTTTTTTCTGCCCTCTTCGGTAATTTTATGGGTTTTATTGATGTGATGAATCCTGGTCTGGTCGAAGATTGCCATCTTTGGACGCCACCAGTGCCGATGGATTGTATTCGGGTCGAGGTGAATGAGGATGGTTTTCTTTTTCTATATGTATATTTTTTTTTGGTCGGGCTCTTCGGGAGTTTCGAGCTCCTCGATGAACAAGATCCTTTTAAATGCACAATTTCCTTATGTAGATATCTTTCTACTAGTGGCTGAATATGGGATATTGGAAGATATTTTCCGATAACTTTATTTCCACGGTTGAACGATTCGGTCAGATTTTATGATTCAATGGAAATTGAAAATTCAGAAATCTTTGAGTTTCAGCCGGCGCGGCTCGGCGCGAGGAGAAAAGAAGTCGCTGTCGATAGAACGGCATTTTTCGGTTAAGGGCTGAATCGATGAGTGTTTGATTTGAATTGAATGAATTTTGCATTAAGTTCGCTATGGCGTTTCCTTTTCGACGCGTCTGATGCAAATGCTTTCCAATGTCCGGATAAAGCATAAAAATTTTGTGGAGATTCCTCTGTATCATTTTAGTTGATTTTTTTTGCAATTCAATTTATTATTTAGTGAAATGGCTATATGCTTCGGTGGCTGAAGCTTTTGATTGACTTTTCGCCAAATAGACTGAATTGGATTTTTCTTTTGCACTTGAGCGAACTCGGACTGTTCGCGTGCATTCGAGCTTCACCAACACTGTCAGTTTGTTGTGAAGTCCGGTCGTTCTGTCCGTTCTTGTTCTACTATAGAATCCGGTATCGGTGGAGATGTAAAGTCATATTTCATCCGCCAATTGAATTGGAATTATGCCAAGCAATGCAGGACAAATGTTAGGACCTCGGACGGGTGCGTATTATAATCCTGGTGAATGATTTGATGCTGGTTGCATCACGTCACATCGGTAGTAGCCTGTTCTACGTACCATGAACGATTCTTTTCAGATCTTTGAGAGAGTCTAAGGTGAAAAGAGGAAACAAATTAAAAAAAAAAACTATAAATGCTCGTCTAACTTGATCGGGCTGGACTTGGGAGAAGGGGAAAGGTATTACGTCATACGATACAATGGAATGGAAAATATCGGATATTGAAAATTGGAAATTGTAAAATCGGAAGTAGGAAATTGGAAAGGCGGAAATGGAAACTGAAAATCAAAGTTGCCAAAATTAAAAATCTGAAATGAAAAATAGGAAATATGTATAAGCTCGGAAATAAGAAATCGAAACTGGAAAATCCAACATGGTAACTTAGAAATGAAATATACAAGGGAGAAGAAACAAGGCGTCACGTTACACTATTTAGTGCAATGGCAAATGGGAAATTGAAACTGGGAAACTGAAAATAGATAAATGATAATTCTTCCTTGTTAGTTTATGACAGCCTCTTTAAATACTTCTCCGACCTTATTAATATATTGCGCCCTGATTCATATATTATTATCTGCGGTGACTTCAACCTCCCCAATGTTCGCTGGCCTGATTCGCCAGTTCTTCCATTATCCTCGCCTTCACCATCCCTTTTGTTGTCATTATCATCTTTTATCGAGTTCTGCAATCTATTGCAGTTTAATACTGTTCGCAATTTCATGGACCGTATGCTAGATCTTGTCCTAAGTAATTTACCTCTGTCCTGTTTGTCATCCTCTAGAGCCGCCATTGCCTATTTACCAATGGATCCATACCATCCGGCTCTCGTAAATAAGCTCAACATTCCCTTTGAACCCTCTCGTTCGAGCAATCTTCATGCACGACTTGATTTTAGGAAAGCCGACTACCTAACCATCAATCAAAGGTTGAACGAAATAGACTGGAGTAGAATTCTGTTTGATCTTAATTGTGAATCTGCGGTATCAACATTTTATAGCCTGCTTTATAATATTATCTATGAGTTCGTCCCACTTCGGGCCTCAAAAATACGTAAGGGACCCGTCTGGTTTACACCCTTAATATATAAAATGATACGCAGAAAGAATCGTGCTCGTTCTCGCTTCAAGCATTCTAAGCGTCACTCTGACTTCTTAGCTTTTCGTCTTCTTAGATCTAAGACGAAAAAACTTATTCAAAGTACCCGCTCTGCATACTTCTTAAGCATCGAAAGCAGTGTCAACAACAAGGAGAGTAAGCTCTTTTGGTCTTACGTCAGGAATATGCGCTCTTCCTCCTCTCACCCATCTTCCCTTTCGCACGATAATGTGACTGCAAATACTCCTAAAGATATATGTGAGCTTTTTGCTTCCTTCTTCTCCAGCACCTTCCGCCAGCCCTCCATGTTACCTCACTTCCAACATGATCCGCTCTCATCAGAGCCTCTTCCGCCTATACTACCGACCTACGTTGACCATATTATCTTATCTCTTAATGTCAACTCTTTTTCTGGGCCTGACGGGATTCCCAACCTATTCTTGAAGAAAACACATAGCTCAATTTCCGTTCCTCTGGCCATTTTATTCAGTAAAAGTATTGCAGAAGGTGTTTTCCCAACTCAATGGAAGTCATCTTATGTTGTTCCTATCCCAAAAAAGGGTGACCCCAACTTGGCTGCAAACTACCGTCCTATTTCACTGTTATCGTCTTGTTCCAAACTTCTTGAGCGGATTGTTTTTAACTACATTTACGATTTTTTTGGCCATCTCATTTGTCCCAATCAACATGGTTTCTGCAGAAAAAAAACTACAGTCACCAACTTAGTTGAATTTGTTGACTATGTTTCCAAATCTCTCAATAAACACCTCGACGTTCATGTTATTTATACCGATTTCTCCAAAGCCTTTGATACAGTGAATCACAGACTTTTACTGGATAAATTATTTGGTCTTGGGTTTCCTCCTCACCTTGTGTGTTGGCTCTCCTCCTACCTTCTCAACCGTTCCTCTCAAGTAGTCTTCAAAAGTCTATTTTCTTCTCCCTTTTGCCTGTCGTCTGGAGTCCCTCAGGGTTCTATTCTCGGACCCCTTCTCTTTCTGTTTTTCATCAATGACCTACCACCGCTGCTCAGTTGTCTTTCTTTGCTTTATGCCGATGATTGCAAGATTTTCACTACCATCTCTGACTTTAGTGATTGTTTTGCTCTACAAACCGACTTGGACTGTTTGTATTCTTGGTGCATCTCAAATGATCTACATCTGAACATCTCCAAATGCTCGGTCATGACTTACTCCCTGAAATCTTCTCCAATTTCGTTTCCTTATAAAATTAATTTCCTCCCTCTACAATACACTTCCTCATTTAATAATCTCGGCGTTGTCTTCGATTCCAAATTAAGATTTCCAGAGCATTACTCCTTCATTATCAACAAGGCATCCAAGCTTTCTGGATTTGTTTTGCGTTGCTCGGGTAACTTTCGTTCCTTACGCACTGGTGTAAACCTATTTGTTTCACTTGTCCGCAGCATACTTGAATATGCCTCAGTCGTTTGGTCGCCTTCTACCTCAGTATCAACTGAAGCCTTAGAAACCGTTCAACGTAAGTTCACCAGATCCTTATTGTTTAAATTTAAGTTACCATACCTTCCATATCCTGATCGCTTGAGCTTACTCGAAATGTTGTCTTTGCGTAAAAGGAGAATTTATCTCGACGAATGCTTTCTCTTTAAGATTTACCAGGGCCTTTTACTTTCATCGCTTTCTGAAGACATCAATTTCCGTCTCCCTTCTTATGACACACGATCGGTAGCCATCTTCGAACCTCCCAATGCCCAACTTTCTGTTTATATGAACTCTCCATTACCTAGGACCATGCGTAATTATGATAGACTAGGTCTTGGTCCTTCACCCAATTCATTTTATACTTTTAAACGCTTACTTTTGCTTAAAGTATCATCACATGAATTAAATGACTGAATTAGCCTAAAATTAACTATTTGTGATTTATATTTTTCTTTTTCTTTGATACTTCTGTTAATATTTAATCTAGTTTTTATTTTTCATTTTTCCTTTTTTTTTTTTAATTAACTGACTGAATTAGCATTGAATATTTGAAATTTATGTTTTCCTTTATTATACCTTTGAAACTTCTGTTAAGATTTTTTCTATTTTTTTTTTCTCTTTCTCTGTTTTAAATCACCACACCACAGAGAATATTGAAAATGGGAAATGGAAAATGGAAAATACAAAGTCGAAAATGGGAAGTGAAAACTGAAAAATCGAAAGTCAAAAATATTTTAAATCTGAATTCGCAAAACAAAATTTAAAAATCATTCATGCTATTTCAAGATTTCGAAATTCCAAATTTCCAAAATTTCAGTAAAATTGGGAAAATTCAGAAAATTCGAAAAATTTAAAAATTGAAAAAAAATATCAAATAATTCAAAATATTCCGAAAATTCAGAAAATTCGAAAAATTGAAAAAATTCAGAAAATTTGTGCGATTGAAAATTTTTTAAATATTTGAAAAATTTGGAAAACTCAGAAAATTCAATTCCGAAAATTCAACGAATTTAAAAAAATAGAAAAATTCAGAAACTTCAAAAAATTCAGAAAATTCAGAGTGTTTAAAAAATTGGGAATATTCGAAAAATTCAGAAATACAGAAACACAGAAATACAGAAATACAGAAATACAGAAATACAGAAATACAGAAATACAGAAATACAAAAATACAAAAATACAAAAATTTAGAAATTCGGAATTTCAGAAGAATACATATTACAATGCAGTAAGTTAGTCAAAACTTGATCTTTATGCCCAGTTGGTGCCTATGTTAAATTCAATAGTAAGGCAAAAAATTAATTTCGCTCGTCTGTGCTTAATTTTCGACAAAAGTTGGAACAGTTTTAGCTAATACTCGTGCGTTACTTTTTGAGTGACTTCTTGCTTTACTCCGCTTTTTCGCTAGACTTTTCTCAACCTCAAAGGTCATAATGGGTATTTTGAAAAGAGGTTGTACAAATTTCAAAAAATTTAAAAAATTCAGAAAATTCAGAAAACTTAATAATTCAGAAAATTCACCGGGTTGAAAAAAATGCGAATATTCGAAAAATTCAGAAAACAGATATGTATTCAGAAATTCAGAAAGTCAGAAAATCAGAAATTCAGAAAATCCGAAATTCAAAAATACAGAAATTCAGCAATTGAGCAATTAGAAAGTCAGCAATTCAGCCATTAGAAATTCAGAAAATTCAACAAATTCAGAAATTCATAAAATTCTGAAGATTCACGAATTTTCATCGAGCAGTGCTTCCAATTCCTCGTCTTTGAAAATTTGTCTTTCCCACCACCATGCTTGACCTCGACATTGAAATCGCCACTTTTAAAACGTTGAAACCACTCACGACATGTTCTGTCACTCAGAGCAACCTCACCGTAAGTATTTGAGAGCATTCGATGAGCCTCAGCTGCAGTTTTTTTTTTTTCAAATGGAAGCAGGAGATCAAAACTTCTGGCAAATGATGAGAACTTGGCTCGAAAGCAGACATTTTGAATCACGAATCTCAATAAAAATGCGAACAACTTTTACGAATGCGGGGATGTGGATACGTTCACAGACGTCCAAACTCACTTTGTGACACTTTTGAACTACGTATTTTGACCAGCCCTCACCGATGCAGCCGTCTGTCGGAAAACGGCGGAAGCAAAGTTGTAATAGTATTTTATGGATATGGTATAATAATTTCTAAATCTATATAAAATATTCCGTAATTAGTTTCTGTCTTCTGTTGTTTTTTATAACTTGAAATATGGCTTTTTCTTTTAGACGCCTGAGTACAGCGATATCTCTGTAGCTAACAATTTCGCTTTCGGTCCATTGCAATACTTTATTAAGGTTCCCCAGGTCTTCCTTCGGCTTAATTTAAGTCTGCATATCTTCCGGAATATCGATGCACTCTTCGTCAATAGAAATTGGGATTTCCTCTGCGTCTTTTGAGACTACATCCTCATTTCACTTTCTTATATCCCCTATAGTATAATTAACCTGCGGACAATAATATGTAGATGGAAAAGTTAAGACACAAGAAAAAAAGAAAAAAAAAAAAAGAGAATGCAAAATTTAAAAAACCTCGGGAATGATGATGATATTGAGGATTTCAGCTGCGTTCTCAGTTTGTGAGTTTATTTCGGAACTCAATTTGTCTCCAGGCAGACTTTAAGGGATCTTATCTCCTAGGTTCTTTACATTTTCTGCTATAATATTATTCCAGCATTTCGAGATTGTGTTTCCTTCGACTTGGCGCCGGGCTAACTTCAAATAACTAATGGCGTCTCTTAAAGTCAATTTCCTTTAAATTTTTGAGATGTCCGCTCCTTTCGCCACAACTGATGCTAAAAGGCTGTGTCTGTAAAACATTTTAGTAATGCGTATAGCATTTTGGCCCATGGGTTGGATGAGCGGAGTTACATTGGGTGGCAAGAACATGCAACATATGCGGTCATCGTTTGTTTTCAATGGAGAATTATCAATAAATAATAGATCCTTGATAGGCAGGCCTTGACCTTTTGGGAAATGTTTGACTTATGAAGTTAATTTAAATTAACGACTTAGAGTTTTGTATTTCGAAGAAAAGCGAATCTTACCTATGGCACGAATGAATCATGAAACTACAATAATTCTTAAGTATAGTATAGCTGCAATCATCCATGCTGACTTGAAATATTTATAGTCAAGGACATAATTTTTGAAGGATGTTTTTAGCTTTTCTGTTACTAAGAGTTTGATTTTATATAATCCACTTTCATTTGCCAAGCGCGTCTCATCAGACGCTTCCGCTTCGCGCATCACACCAGTGGGGAAGGCGTGACCGGGCACAAGCCAAGTCGGATTGTGTTTTGCCTTATATTGAGTGGCAAGCACAACAAGGGTGCGAATTCATATCCAATGGAAATCGTAACTTACGATTCTCCGATATGAAATTCTCTGTTTTCTGGCATAGCGCCAGTGACTACAACAAACAAGTTTTTTGTTGCTGGGCGTTTGATGTTTGTCATGTCGTCCTAGTGATGAAAGTTTTTCACCGGTTACTTTGACAAAACGGATTTCATATCGACGTTTAAATTTCTGCAACTAATCGTCACTTGCATTGAATCTACCTTGATTTTCGTTCAGTTACGCATACAACTCTTTTGCTTTTTCCTTGATTATTATACCATTGACGGGATAGTTTTTGTTGCGTTATGAATCAATGATTTAAGACTTTTTTCATTTTGGGTAGCTCGGACTTTCTATGAGTTTTCCTTTTACCTGGACCAATAAATGTGTGTCTAACCCAACACAACAGGTTTCTTTGACGACAATTTGAGCGAAAACGCAAAAATAGTCATTTCACAAACACGAACGATATCCAGAAATGATATCCCAGCAAACCAAATGATTCGTAAACGACCCGTAAGCGATTCGTTTTCAACGGATGACGATTTATTTTCGGATCCGAAAACGGTCCGAAAATGATTCGATGAGCGGACTGAAATGGTCCCTCGTTTACGAATCGTATTTGCGAACCGAAAACGGACCGCATGTCGGAATCGTTTGCGGGTCGTTTTATACGGATCGTTTGCGGGTCGTATATATGAATCGCTAGCTTGTCGAATTTATGAATCGGTTACGGGCCGAATTTATAAATCGTTGATAAAATCACACATCAATCAATTTAATTGTCTTTTTTATTTCACAAAATTCACACGCGTTTTAAATAAGCAATCACTCGTAGTACAACTAGCACACTTCTTTCACGGAACATTTCCAAATAATCAATGAACCATTTAACATTTTTCAAACCTGCATAGGTACGTAATTAGGATTGTGGAAATTCCAAAAACAAAGAAAAACAGAACAGGGCGTAAACGCAGATCATTACGGATCATAAACCCAAATATCGCATACATTTTTCTTTGAATTTTCTCTGTGACAAGCATATAGATACACATTTCTCGTCCACGTGCACAATGTGCACCAGTTTATTACCTAAGAAATCGATTTTTTTTTGTATTGTATTTGCTTACTCTTCCACGCAAACATCGAGAATTATTAAAGGGTTTCTCGGAATGCTTAAATTTTAATACGAAATCAATACTGAGCATGTTGGACTCGTCCGCAAAATCTTCGTTTTTCTCTACCATCCGTTTTTTGGTTTGCTGGGATGTGACAACTTAAAAACATAATTTTTGGAAAATCTCTACTGTATAAATGTATAATATGTACCGTTTGATATAGACATAATTTTCCTATCAAATTTGTGTTCATGTTTTACCGCTTTCATGCATTGTTCATGTTTAAGAGTAGCTAATGTAAAGAAAAAATTGTTCACGTACACGGGTGTTCATGTTTTACGCAGTTTTTGTTTTCGCGAACCTACCGTATTCAAAAAAAAAATCAGAAAATCCCAAGAATGTGGAAAAATATTAGAAAATTTATAAAAATTTCCGAAATTCAAAAATTTTAGGAAATTAAAAAAATTAGAAAAAAAAACGGAAAATTAAAAGATTTTAAATTCCAAAATTCAATTTTCCCGAAACTTTGACAATTTGTCATGGGACATAAGGTACATGTAACAAGCGACAGTGGAGTGGAAAGTGGAAAAGTGTTGACTTGGCAGAAGCGACATGATGGTCTCCCCTTCTCCAATGTGTAGAAATATCGTAATATATTCCTTGGTTGCGTTAACCTCAATTGCTAATTAAGCACAGTCCGTGTTGTAAAAAATAAATAACTGGCGCAACAGTCCAATTTTGGACAAAGGCCTCGAGATGAGTTAGCATCGTCTCATTTACTAGATCGCGAAGGTATGTTTTGTGTAGAGGTGTGTGATCAGCAACACGCCCAACAGCGTTATTTACTCCGAATGGGTACTTATTTAATAGCTCAGCGGGTTCACAGTCCCCCACATAAATCCCCTTTTTTATCGAAGACTAGCGCATTCAGTAGGAATCGAACCGGGGCCCAGTGTATAAAATGCGAACATGTTAACCGTTGCGCCATCCGGACTAGTCCTTGTTATAAGTTATCTCAGTTTTCTCGGTTTTTGCTGCTGATGAAATGATCTGAAAAGATGATCACATTGACAGCGATGATAGAAGGTTTGTAGTCTCGGGATGCTGCAGCTTCTTTTTTGGTAACGTCGCGACGATCACTTGTTGGGCTTGAATGATTTGTTCTCTATAATACAGGAATAAGAAAATGATAGGTCCGGCAAGCCTTCGAGGTTGGGTTTGGTGTCTGTAGATAGTTAAAAGTTTGCAAAACAAACGTGAAAAGTACGTCATATTAACAAGGTTCCCACACTTTGTAATATGAAATGTTTTTTATTTTTGAAGTGGGGTTCAGGGAAGATAATACCGATAGCGCTCGTGAATATGAAGTGAAATTTCGGCGGAATCTCGGAAAAACTACAAAAACGACATTGTTTTTTTTTTTTTCAAATATTTTGAAAACGGTTAACCTTACTCGTAAGAGGAAAGACATAGAGATAACTCCCTTACGGCTTTTTGGTTCGGAAATTAAGGTGTCCAAGGAAGTGAAGCATCTAGGAGTTACCTTAGATGCGAAACTAACTTGGAATGTTCACGTTGATGAAAAGATCCAAAAAGCGAAAAGGATTTTGCATCAATGTAAGAGATGGGGGGGGGGGCAAAAACTCCTCTTCCATAGTCCTCCGCGTGGGCGCCCCCTGGAACGGCAGTGGCCACTGACCATTGCCAACCAACGTCAAGCCGCCAGTGATGGCGGTGCGATGATTTGGTTGAGGTACCCCTGTGGTGTGGGGTGTGAAAAAAATTCCACGGCCTTTCCCTTTGAGGGCCGGTCGTTAAAACCGACAATCAAAGGACAGGATGTGTATGCCAGCAACTTGCACTATCCGAAATCTTTATATGCTAACGAAACGTCAACTATGCCTCGAATAAGGACTGACTCAACGGTTACGACTTTTGGCTATCGTACAATGACAAAGATTGGATTCTGGAATGTGCGTACTCTCCTGGACAATGGATCAGAAGGTCCCCAGAACGCACGATTTCTTCAATTAGAGAGTGAATTTCTGAGGTACAAATTAAATATCTTAGGAGTTAGTGAGATAAGATGGTGGAACAGCGGAGAATTCATCTCTCCAACGGGCAGCACTGTAATGTTGTACTCCGGTAAAGCTACCGGTAGTCGTCGTGAGTCAGGTGTGGGGCTCCTTTTAACCAGAGCCGCGCGAAACTGTCTCTTATCCTGGGAACCGGTCTCTGACAGGGTCTTGACCGCCAGGTTCCGGACCAAAATGAGGAACATCTCAATAATACAATGTTATGCCCCTACTGAACCCGACAATGTCTTGGCAAAAAGACTCCTTCTACGAAGAACTAAACGCCGTTCAGAGCAGAACACCTAAAGGTGACATTATAATGGTTATGGGTGATTTGAATGCGAAAGTTGGCGCTGATAACTATGGGCTCAGACATGTGATGAGGAGACACGGTCTTGGTGATCGTAATGACAACGGTGAAAGATTTGTAGAGTTCTGCAACTTTCACAGTCTCTTCATCGGTGGTACTATGTTTGAGCATAAGGACCACCACAAAATCAGTTGGTCCTCTGTTGATCGGCGCAGAACACAAAATCAGATCGACCATTTTGCCATTAGTAAAAGATTCAAGAGTTGCCTCCTGGACGTGCGAAACAAGAAAGATGCCGATATTGGGATGGGAAGAGACCATTATCTTATGATCGCTAATGTTCGATTGCGTATTGCAGCCGTGCGCCGCCCCAGCGACGAATGATCCAGGCCCCGCAAATTCAACACCGCTCGACTAAAAAATCCAGCTGTCTTACAACAATATAATGACCATCTTGCGCAAAAAGCGGCTGAGATAACTAGTCACCCAGATAGTGACATAAACGAAAACTGGGATGCCATAAAAAATGCGTCCATTGATAGCGCAAATACCATCCTTGGCCCAAACCCGGATTGCCGGAATAAGCTCTGGATGTCCGACGCTTCATGGCAGCGGATTGTTGAAAGAAAGGAGCTGAAAGTTCGTTTGGCTGCAGCATCAGACGACAATCGAAGCAGCATCGAACTCCTTTACCGTCAGAAAGCTCGAGAAGTTCAGCGTAGTGTGCGACGCGATAAAAGAGTTTATGCCAATTCTCTTTTAGCGTCAGCAGAAGAAGCCGCTAGAAGTAACAACTTAAACGCCGTATACGGTGTCATCAAGGAGTTTACAGGTGGTCGTAACTCCTGCCAACATCCGGTGAAAGATAGTGATGGAAAGCTACTTATCTTGGAAGAAGATCAAATGAGGCGGTGGAAAGAACACTTCGCCGCGGTCTTGAACCGTGTAACCTCTGGTGAAGTTCCCCCTCATATAGATAATTCAGCTAACCATCAAAATGTGCGTATACGGTCCACTGCCCCGACAAAAGAGGAAATAGTCACTGCAATTATTGCACTAAAACGAGGAAAGGCCGCCGGACTTGACGGCATCCCTGCCGAACTTTATCAAGCAGCGCCAAGCGTAACTGCCGATTTGCTGCACCCACTTGTTGATAAAGCGTGGAATACAGAGACCTTTCCCACTGAGTGGAAGGAAGGTTTGATCATCAAACTTCCAAAGAAGGGTAGCCTCACAGACTAATAATTGGAGAGGCATTTGTGTGCTTCCTGCCGTTGCCAAGATAATAGCTAAAATCGTCCTGGAAAGACTAAAGGCCCACTTAGAAAGCACAATTGATGAAGAGCAGGCTGGCTTTCGATCCGGATTCTCCTGTGTCGATCACATTAACACCTTGCGAATCATCATCGAGCAGTGCGCTGAATACGATTCTCCGCTTCACTTGCTTTTCATCGATTTCGAAAAGGCTTTCGATAGTGTGAACCGGGATTCTATATGGGTGGCCTTGCGCAGGAGAGGCATCCCTGAGAAGCTTGTGGCTATTATTAAGGCAACCTATGACGGCGCGAAATGTCGCGTTCTGCATAAAGGTAAGGTGTCGGGGGACTTTGAGATTCGCAGTGGAGTTCGGCAGGGGTGCATCCTCTCACCGATCCTATTCCTCATTGTGATCGGCGATGTGTTGCATGCAGCCCTATCCGGACTCGACAGAGGAATTCAATGGACTTTGACATCTTATCTACAACATCTTGACTACGCTGACGACATATGCCTACTCTCCCACAAAATCATGGATCTGTCCGCAATGGCGTTAGATCTCGAGAGGGAGGCAAGCAAGGTTGGGCTAAAGATTAATACCAACAAGACCAAGGTTCTTAGCCCGCCGTTGCGAAAAAGAAATCCGACACCTATTGCCATCAATATTAATGGGCAGCCTGTGGAGAAGGTGGACAACTTCGTCTACCTGGGTAGCATTGTTGCCGAAAATGGTGGTACGGAGCAGGACATCGCTCGTCGTATCAACCAGGCTAAACGCGCATACGGCATGCTGTCCAAAATCTGGCAGAGCAGTTATCTCAGCATCAAGACCAAGCTGGGCCTGTTTCGCTCCCTGGTACTATCAGTGCTTTTGTATGGGAGCAGTACATGGAAAGTTTCCGTAGGAGTTACCAGAAAGCTGCAAGTTTTCGTCAACTCATGTCTTCGTCGAATTTTAAGAATTTTCTGGCCCGAAACAATATCAAATGAAGAGCTAAGTCGGCGTACGGGTCAGATTCCAATCGACGAATTGATACGCAGGCGAAAATGGCAGTGGATAGGTCACACATTGCGGAAGAGTGATAACTGCATTGCTATGCATGCCATAAAATGGAACCCCATTTCCAACCAAGGCCGACCGAATCACATGGCGTCGATCTGTGGCAAAGGAGTGTCAGGTACTGGGTAAGTCTTTTGGGGAGTTGCGCCCCATTGCCCAGAACAGAGTACGATGGCGCGCAGGAGTAGTTGACGCGCTATGCCCCGCTAGGGGTTAAGGCAAAGTAGTATCAGTGGTATGGTGGCCAAAAGCCATGCAGAATACCACAAAGCAGAAGCTAGATGGTGTACGAAGGATAGCTTGCGTAAGCATATGTGGTGCAATGCGCACCACACCAACGCGAGCAATGGAGGCATTGCTGGGACTGCCGCCGTTGGACTTATTTATAAAGAAAACGGCGGCGCTTTCGGCAATACGCATGGAAAGGGATGCCATGTGGCATCGCTTTGGAACTAGCAGCGGTCATAAGAGCATCCTAGACATTATTCATGATGAGGTCAGGGAGACTCTAATGCCGGTAGAAGGCATGAGTAGACGTAGGGTAGTTGAAAGACTACACAAGACTCACATTGCAGATGGAAACATACACAATGAGTGTATGTACAATGACATCAGCATTTTTATTGATGGCTCTTTAATGGACGGTGAAGCGGGGGCGGGGGTTTACTCTGAAGAGCTAAACCTAGCATGTGCGCTTAGTCTAGGAGAGTATGTGTCCGTATACCAGGCAGAGATGCTTGGCTTGTTGCATGCGTTGGACCACCTGCTTGAAGGTCAGGTGCGGGGGAAGGAAATCCTTATTGCACTGGACAACCAATCGGTGATCAGACGCATGCAGCAGACGAACATAAACTCTAAACTGGTACACGTGTGCCTCAGAAAATGAGGTTACGCTGATGTGGGTAAAAGGACACATAGGTACAACAGGAAATGAGGCGGCGGATGCCCTAGCAAAACAGGGATCTGCGGCAACTTTCATTGGCCCAGAACCCAGAGTTGCTCTGGGGAACGGCATGAATGGAGCGAAGGTTGGGAAGTGGATGGACTCCATGCATCAACAAAGATGGCAGGTGCTAGTCACTTGCAAACAAGCTCGGAATGCAATGATCAGCCCTTTAGGCAGGGAAGCGAGAAAGGTACTTAGTTATAAACGGAGTATCCTAAGCTGGATAACTGCCCTGGTCACAGGGCATGGTAATTTTAAGGCTCATCTGGCCAAGATGAAAATGGGGGAAGATGACGTTTGCAGGCTATGCCTGGAGGAGGCCGAGACGGCAGCACACATTGTGTGCGAATGTCCAGCACTGGCTAGCACGAGGTTGAGGATCACAGGCAGGCACAGGATAAGTGTAGAAGCCATGAGTGAACTCAGCTTCAAACAAATGCTAGCAATAACACGGGACTCAGTGATGAAGAAAGAGGTCATCTGGAAGCCACTGATGACCGGGAGGGGGCGAAAAGGTACCCAAACGTTAGTGGTCTGCTTCGGCTATCCCCCAGAATATATAATAATAATAACATTAACGAAAAACATTCTAATACAAAATGAAAGATCGACTGAAAAGCTCATAAAATTAAACGTTACAATAATTTTTACGTATCTGAGATAGTTTTCGTTGCTAATGTACAATAGTTCCCCAACTCGTTCACAGTGCCAACTTTCGACGAACCTGCAATACAATGCCTCCGCGAAGAAAGAAGAGTATATTTTTTTTTTGTTATGAGATTTGGAAATGCATCGCAAGATTTTGCTCCTTGTGCGTTACAGAAGCTGCCACTCGGACCAAAACCAGAAGAGAAATCTATTCTATAGTAGTGATTAGTAGAGGTTACACACTCTAGAGCCTTTAGTGTCACCACACACTGTCGAACTCGATCTCGAACATGGTCCATGTGTGTGTGTGTGTCTTGAGCTATTCAGAAGACATTTGCACCAGGTGCGAGATCGAATTCGACATTGTATGGTGACACTTACGAAGATCTTTTGGCAGATAAGAATGTCACTATCTTACGAAAATAAATAGTTCTTTAAACCGATTTTTCCTTTTCCAAAATTTCCATATTAAATGGCTGTTTAGTTGCTAAATTGTTTTAAAAAATTCATCCTCTTGTTGAATTTTTCATCGAGGTTCTGTCCTTTTTTATGCCGCATTTCTCAAATAACCACATGAATTACAAATATTTCCATCCTTATTTTTTAATTAATGGTCACCCAGTTTTTGCGTAATGAAATGCGCATTGCCCGACCGAGCCTGAGGTCGTATACTTTCACTTAATAGCTCCTTCTCGCACTTTTTAGGCGTCATATTTTCCATGATTTTAGAATGTATGTTTCGTTCTTTACTCGTAGTACTCGTACATACATATATACATTTTACAATTCAGTAAGCTAGCCAAAGCTTGATCCTTGTGCCCCGTTGGTGCTTATGTTAAATTCAATAGTAAGGCAAAAAATTAATTTCGCTCGTCTGTGCTTAATTTTCGACAAAAGTTGGAACAGTTTTAGCTATAATAATACTCCTGCATTATACTTTGTGAGTGAGTTCTTGCTTTACTCTGCCTTTTCGCTAAACTTTTTTCAACCTTAAAGGTCATAATGGGTGTTTTGAAAGAGGGTTGTACGAATTTGAAAATATGTATGCAAAAGGATGAAGAAAGTGTAAAACATCCAAGCGTTTTCTGTCGAACAGTTTATTTTTCTTTTCAATTTTTGCTTGTGACATTATTATGAGCTACTTTTTTTTTAATGGCTACCTGAGAGCCATGTCAGGTTGCACTACTCGCATATGAGTAATATTGTAGTGTTTTGTATTTTTCACGATTCCGTCGTGATACGAAGGTTATAGGTGTGTACATGCACCGAATCGTTGATGACCCATATCCAAAAAAAATTAAAAATTAATAACTGACGCAACAGTCCAATTTGAACCATGGCCTCGAGATGAGTTAGCATCATCTCATTTTCTAGATCATGACGCACAGTGGTAAAAAATCCCAAACAGCTGGCCAAAAGTCAAAAAATTAACTTTTTTATTTTTTTTCCTCAATGGTGTTGTTGAGTTCAGTTGTTGTCCGAGCACCAGTTCTCAAAACAGTTCGTCAATATAAGTTTTCATGTCGCTTGTATAATACAATAGTTCAAAGTTGACCTTTGTTCGCACAGAAACATTTTTTTAGAAGGGTCAAAAAATTAGGGCAACTTCAAATTGGTGTATTATTTATAAAAATCGTTCGATTTACATCCTCCAAAATGTAAAATTTTCCTCGTCGTGTGTATTATATGTTAAAAAAAAAATAAGTAATCGTTTCACGTATATGCCTTAAAAGTGATATATGCATTGTCACGAATTCACGGCCCTAAGATGAAACGGAAAATATACACGAATTGATAAATAAATATTCACACTTCAAGCACCGGAATATGTAATAGAAGAAGTTAGGAAGTAGCAGTTGTAGGATAAGGGGGCGGCATAGGTTTAGTGGCGGCATATAGGTAGGTGTATTTACCTGGTTAGGAACTCCTCCTTCACGACAGTCATCATCACCGATAGAACAGTTCTCATAACTGTTGCAAACAAATTTGTGTGAAAGACAGGTTATGTTATCGGCACAAAGAAACCATTCTGGGCTTAGACAAGTTCTGTCGCTGCGACTATCTTCATCAGAATGATCCAAGCAGTCTACGCGGATATTAATACAAGTTCCGTCCTTGCACCGGAACTCGGTATCTGTACGACAACTTTTTTTGCTCGACACAGTGGTACTAATATTGCACTGACAACGGTTAACACAAATAGATAGGAGTCATCTTCCATGCAGGGACCAGCCCTTCTTTGTACTTCACCGGCTAAACAAACAATCCCGAAACGTCACAACACACGGGGAAGTGGGCACGTCAGCTGTTTGACGTTCCAATAGCAACGCGACGGTTTGAGATCCGCTGACACCGATGGCAACACGGGCGGTTTGAATATGCGGTGTCCAAAACTGAGCAAACATACGTCATATTACGGACAAATCACCACAGTCGTCGCTCAACGTAAGAACTTCTCCCCACCCCAATTCAAGGTGAGAATGGGAAAGATACCGTACTCCGGAGTCGATAAAAGGACGAGGACCCGTACGGGACACCCTCCTTCTGCTTTGTGTCACGATCGAAACAGGTAAATATCCCGCACGGGCCCACATCGAGACGATGTTGGTTACCACCGACGAGTCAAGAAAAGGAAGTATCTAACCGCGCTCGCTCCTTCTGCTTTGTGTCACGATCGAAACAGACATCAGCCAAGGGAACGAGACCAATCGCCACTGCGGCAGAAGGAAATTTGAATCGGGGAAGCACCGCGAAAACGAGAAGATTGCGCAACAGCCGCAGAACCAGCGAAGGAACGATCAGCGCCGCTAACGACACGCGACATCTTCAGCGGTGGATATCGGAGTCACTGCTATCCGAGTCACAGTGCGAAGCGACAGCCGGATACCGAACCGAGAAAGGATTGCGCAACAACCGCGGAATCAGCGAGGTAACCATCAGCGCCGCTAACGACACGCGACCTCTCCCAGCGGTGGAGATCGGAAGTACAGTACGAAGCGGGAAACGATTCAAAATCTCAAGGAGGAGCAGGATTAGGTAGGGGTGTACGAAGCCGCCCCGACAGGTATCTAACGATATAGATAGGTATGTAATTAGATGTTAAGTGCGGAAATTAAGAAATCTGTATAGTGACGGCCGGCACGTGTAGACTAAGTTTTTTGCGAGAATTAAATGTGAAGGATTGCCGAAAAGAGTGTGTTTAATCCGGTGCTCGAGGGGTGATATTCGCGGATCGTGGGGGACTCAGGAGTGCGCAACTAAGTCCCCAACTAATTGCGCAGTCCAGATTGTGATTGGCATCGCGTCGTTTTGGCCTGCCGTGAAGGGTTGACTGCCGGTGCGCGACATTTCGCGTTTCGGCCCGCCCCAAGGAAAGATCCCTCTTTGAAACGCGTGGCGCCCACGCCCGTCTCACTGAGTAGGCTGGCAGGGGGGTCCCCAATCAACTTTTCCGTAGAGCGAGTGTGGTGGAAACGACGTGGGTGAATGGGGCGTTATCTCGGCCACGGCGCTGACAGGGTCTACCTTCTCCAGCTCGAGACGAGCCGTGGCACTGAGACCGTTCAGTTCCTCGCCGATTCTAACCGGAGCACTACTAACCGGGGCGTGGCTCTGGCAAACCTCGCGGAGGAAGAGCGCCTCGAACGCCTGTTCGAATCCCGGCGGAGGTCTCTGCCGAGCTTAAGAAGGGAGACGCCTGTAGTGGGTTCCGAGCCCGCTCGGAACCGTCAAGAAAATCCGTAATAGCATGTACCCTTAAGAAATTACCTTGTTTAAAGTGAATTCAATTTTTAAAAAGGCTTTTAAAAAAAGTTCCACGAGGTTCCGCTCTGATTCAACCTGGGCTCATTAGGGTATACCCTTGCCTTGGACATATTAAAAATCTAGCTGCTCGCAACTGCCCCGAAAATTTTTAAAAGGACTTTAGTGGATCACTGAACTTTGCCGGGTGGGGCCAAATCACAAAAAAACTGATTAAAGTCTCCTATTATTATCATATTAGGTTGAAACTCGTTACTCGGGGGATTTTAAGGTCGCTAATTCCGAATCTGATGTTAAAATTATAAAAAATAAAAATGGCAACAATCTTTTATATAAATACGTTCAATTTTGCTGGAAGTTATTATTCGTGGGTTTTTAAGGTTGCTGATTGCGAATCTGAAGACAAAATTGTAAAAAACGAAACGGGGAATCCAAAATGGCAACACTTTTTTTTCATAAATACGTCCAATGTTGGTGGAAGTTACTATACATGGATTTGTTGAGACGCTGACTGCATCTGAAGTGAAAATTGTAAACCACGAAATGATACATCTCGAATGGCAGCACTTTTTGTCTATGAAAATACGTTCAATTTTACTAAAAGTTACAATTTGGAAATTTTTCGGGTCTCTTATTGCGAATTGCAAAGAGAAATTATAAAAAATTATATCCATGGTATTATATGCCGACATCCGTTCATAAACTCTTGATTCATGGTCCGGAAATTATTTCTCACGCTTTGCTACCAATTAGACAACTCTCCGAAGATGCGCAAGAATCACGAAATAAAGACATAAAAAGATATCGAGAATACTTTTCACGAAAATGCTCAAGGCAAGCAAATATGGCAGACGTTTTCAATCGATTATTAGTTACCTCGGATCCGTTAATTTCAAGCATTCGGAATCTGCCCCACAAGCCTTTAAGCTCATTACCAAGGGAAGCCGTGGACTTACTCAAAACACCCGAAGTTGCTATTAATTCACTGCTTAATGGATTCGCTTGATTCATTTTCGTCTGGATCGGAAACCGAATCACTGGTATTACATGAAACCGATAATGAGCAAGATTTTTGTTATTAAAATGTAAATAAAAGTTATTAAAATTATGGTATATATTTTTTTTTCTCACCTTTCATCATAATCCTGAAACTATACCCATATATTGTACTCTGAGCGAAGAAAATGGTTTATTCGCTATTTGCTTTTTACATAATTTTGATTTCAGATTCGTAGTTATCGAGCCCAAAAAATACTGACTAGTAACTTTCAGTAAAATTAAACGTATTTACCGAGTAGTGCTGCCATTCTGGATCCGATATTATATTTTTTTCACAGTTTTGATTTCATATTCGCAATCTTTGACCCGAAAAACTCACCAATAGCAAATTTCAGGAAGATCGAATGTATTTTTTTTAAAACAGTGTTACCATTCTGGATGTGCTATTTTGTTTCTTACAATTTTTATTTCAGATTCGTCATCAGTGACCCCAAAAACCCCCAGACTACAATTTTCAAGAAGATTAAATGTATTTATAGAAAACAGTGTTGCCATTCTAGACACCCTGTTTTGTATCACACAATTTGGACTTCATATTCGCAATCAGCGACCCCAAAAACGCCCTAGTACAGATTTTCAACTTAATATCTTATTGTTTTCTACTTTTGGCCATTTTTTTTGGATTTTTTACTACTGTGTGACGGTATGTCTTGTGCAGAGGTGTTGGATCATGATCAGCAACACGCTCAACCGAGTTATTTACCCCATAAATGGGTACTCATTTAACAGCTGAGTGGGCTCATAGTCCGACACGTAAATCCCCTGTTTTTATTGAAAACTACAGCATTCAGTAAGAACCGAACTGGGGCCCAGTGCGTAGAAGGCGAACTTGCTAGCTGTTGCGCCATCCTGACTACAAATATACCCATACCCAAAAAGACTTTTAATCAATCGTAGTCCTCGAAGTTTGTCGGTTATCACCCAACCCACAACCCAACAAACAAACCCTCAGCAACTGTAGACATCTGAATTTGTCGATGTTGGAAAGCTATAGACGATGCACATTTATCGAATGGATGATCATCAAATACTCAAAAGACCTTACATCAATCGTAGATTTCTGAATTTGTCGAGGTACGACGTAGGGGTCGCAATGGGAGAAGAACTTGTAAAGGTACGAGAAAGCCTCGAAAAGCTAAGTAACGATTAATCGCATCCATCTAAGAAGCCAGTAGAAAAAGAAAATCCATACGGCCTCGTTGGTAATAGTACATAAATGTAAGGGCTTAGTTTTTTTTCCAAAACGCTAAAATATTGTAGTAACTTCCCTGGTTTTTCAATTTATTGTCTTTCCACTTTGTTTGCTTTCATTCGTAAAAACCTCTACAATCAGCATCTTTCAGTTCGGTCATACCAAGGGAAATCCTCTGTTGTACAATAGTAGAGAGCATTTTCAGGATAATATGCTCCCATGGGATTATTGCTGGACTGCTAGCCGTTCATATCCTTACAACTTTGTCCATAACCCCAAGTGGTAAGATATCTTCATTTCTCTACTCTGCCAAATCAGCATTTAAATGCGCGTCCATAAAGACAAGAATGAAAAACCAAATGCCCCCTTTTCTCAAGAAAAAGTTTCAACACCCGTGTGAAAACCCATTCAGACAGGAGTCGGTGACGATGAAAAACTGCCCGAAAATAGGAAGCAAGTATGACTAAATGAAAATCTCCAATTCCGAAAACTCAGCTAGCACGCAAGTAAAACTTTCTGAAATCGCTGTTCGTTTCTTCTGGATAAACAAATTTTTTTTTCCGGCTTAGTCCTTCGTCCTGTCGTTGTCCTCGTCGTCGTTGTCGTCATCATCATCGTTATCGTTATCGTCATTCATTTCTTTTCTCCCACTTTCTGTTTTTTTCTCTGATTTTTTCCTGATAGGAAAACCAAAAAGGTTTTCAAAAGGGAACAAATGCATGTTCCAGCGTTCAAGCGGTCCTCCTTCCGCTTTACCATTTTTTTTTGCGGATTCCGAGGACTGCTTGTCATCTGCTGGTTTCCCTCTATTTTCAATGTGTGTTTATCGCTGCCACTTAACAGACTGGATCCAATTACACTTTTTCTATAGTGCGATGCTGTTCCCCCCATTTTTATCCCGCGACATTTCTTTTGCAGTTTAAATTGTTTGCCAGATTATTTTTTTCTTCGGCGAGATCAAATGTAGGCAAGTCGTGTCCTAGCTAGAGGATTCTTTTTTTCTCGTTCAGCAAATTTTACTCGTAATCTACAATTTGGTTAACGTTACGATGGATGACACTGATTTTTTCTTTTTTCTTTTGGCTCAGGGTGATAAAATTGAAGATTATCATTATTTCAGGGAGTATTCGGCCACAATCTGAAGAGGGATGATGCTAACTGATTTTAAATGGCGACAAGCAGAGAAGCAGGACGGGAGAGGGGATAGGTTTTCTGGAAAAACTAATATTGCGCTTGGATTCGGTTCAGGTTATAGTATTTTTTTTAGATCGTGTTTAATAATCCTAGATCTGATAATATGGTGTCTTTCAAACTTTCACAACACAAAAACTAGCGATTTACGCCACGAGGCTGTGCATGGGAATTACACGATGAATCTACATAAAAATGGAATTCAACAAATTATTATTTTTTTTTAGAAAAGACTTGGGACAAGAAACTCTTTTATTTAGTTACAACACAAAGTACCGTTATATAGTATTGTATATACTAAACGGGTGGAGGTTAGGTTAGGTTAGGTGGCGGCCTCACGGCCCCGCATAGACCACTTGGGTCCATAGCGATGCCACAAAGAAAAAAACAACAGAGGTCGTTAGGTGTTGTTATCAGTCGTAATCAACAAGTCCTTGTTGAGCCCGAAGGTTTTCGTCGCGCATGCGAATCTTAGAAGATTCATTATGTTAAGGTTTGCAATCGCTTTAACGTTGCGGGAAAGTAGTCTTCAAGATATGTGTGTCTTGTCCTTGCGAGTGCCGGGCATTCGCACAGAAGGTGCTCCGAAGTTTCTTTTGTATTTGGCAGCTTGCAATTCCTGCAACCGCTGTCTGTGATCAGTCCCAGTCTGTGTGCGTGCTCACCTATTAGGCAGTGACCCGTTAGTAAGCCCACTAGCATTGCGCAATTACCTCTAGAGAGGCCTAAGAGTATATCGGTTTTCTTAATGTTGTACGAGTTCCAGAGTTCTCTCGTAATTCTGGAGTTGACGGTTCTGTTCCAGTTTTGGTTGGCCAGTTGCATCATCTTAGAGTCCATTTTTGTTCTTAGTGTTTGTATTGGAATAGGAGTTACTATTGCCATTGAGGCGTCCAATGCAGCTCCCTGCTTTGCGAGTCCATCCACAATATCGTTGCCAAGGCAACCGCTGTGGCCTGGTATCCATCTGAGTTCCAGTTTCCTTAAGGTGCCCAGTCTCTGAAGAATTGAGAGACAGTTAAGCACTATAGAATTTGTTAAGAATAACTCTCCCCCTGGAGGGGGGCCAAAAAATGTGTTCCCGGTTTCGACCGCTGATGCGAAAACTTTTTGAAGTTAAGCACTGTCTCTGATCTGATAGTGTCTGACTGCAGCGCTTTCAACGCAGCCTGACTGTTCGAGTGAATGTAGATGCTGCCCATCCTGCGTGTTGTTAAGACTAGCTCCGCAGCTTTTTGTATCGCTACCACCTCCGCCTGGAAGATGCTGCATTCGTTCGGCAGTCGGAGCGATAGATTGTGTAGGAGCTCCGGCGAATGAACCGCGGCTCCAACACCTGTTTCGGTCTTAGAGCCATCCGTATAGAGGTTTAGGGAATTCTTAGGACTGTTCTCGCCTGTGGAGTAGAAATCCCTTTCTGGGAAAATTCCATTTCCTATTTTTATCTGTCTCCGTCAATTGCCCTAACCCCTTGTGGAGCATAGCGCGTCAACTGTTCCATGTGGCCCAGTTGACGTTTCGTCGGCATCACCTGGTTTCGGAGAATATGCAGTTGCCAGCATGCACCTGCTGCACATCAATGGCCACGAACGTCGTGGACGGGATTCGGACCCGAAACGCCGGTAGTTAAACATGAGACTGATGCCTCAACACACTGCGCTACCGGTCCCCCCCCCCTTATTTACAGCAGGCGTTGAAAATTATATCCGTTTAGTGTTCACAATTAGAATTTATGCACGCATCGGCTCTTTTCATGGCATTTCGCATCAATGTTTGAAGTGGGACCAGTGTGATTTGCGCAATTTCCGCTCGAATATTTCCTTTTAGCTAACGTAAAGTCTGTGGTTAGTTTGACGTAGACCTTCTCCTTCAGGTAGCCCCACAGAAAAAAGTCTGGACCGTCAGATCAAGCGATCGCGGGGGTCATCTTATGTCACCGTTTTTCGAGATGACACGATTCGGACATTGTTGCTGCAACAAGTTCATTGTCTCACGAGCGGTGCGGGCCATGGCACCATCTAGCTGAAACCATATACTCCTATGTTCTCATTGTTGTTGTGCGCCCGCACAAGTGCAAAAAGGAAGTCCTGAAGCATCGTTCTGTAGCGAGCTCCATTGATCGTAACACTTACTACCTCATCATTTTCAAAGAAATATGGTTTATAAATCTTGCTTGAGGTTACGCCACACCAAACAGTCGCACGAAGTGGGTGTAATGAACGTTGGTGGAAATTTTGGGTGATTATGTGTGCCTCAAAATCTGCTTTTTTGCCTGTTAACAAATCCGCTCAGATGAAAGTGCGCCTCGTCGGTCATCATACAATTTTCCAAAAATGGGTGGTCATTCGCGACGAGACTTAGGATATCCCTGCAGTATTCCAAGCGCAATGCCAGGTCCCCAGAATGGAGCTGCTGGACCAACTGAATTTTGTAGGGGTATATTTGCTTTTTTTAAATCTGGCGCATAGTGTCACGCGGCTTAGCCAACTGTGTTAAGCATAGTCTTGGCTCGGTGATGTGTCACCGTTCTCTGCAACACTTTGACCAACGGGGTCGAAGTTTTCGGCCGATCGTCCAGAACGAAGTCTGCCCTACGTTTCACATCTCCAACGTTCCCATATCGCCAAAATTTGGTTATCATAGCACGCATAGTTGGAGTTGTTGGAGCATTGCGAAGTCCATAAAATTGCCGGAATCCACGTTGAGCGGCAGTTACTGACCGGCCGTTTTTCAAAAATAATGAGACCATTTTGGTTCGCTGTGCGATGGTGCATTGTTCCATATTGAAATCTCCCAAGTTTAATGTCTGAAACAAAAAAAATATAACAAAATACTCACAAATCAAAAAGTTATTATTTTTTTTACATCGGAAAGGAACTTTGTGCCATCACAGTATTATAAGCCTTAAACCTTAGTGGGGCATATCGCGTCAACTACTCCCCTGTGGCTTAGTTGACGTTTTGTTGGAATAAATTGGTTTCAAACAACGCATGTTAGTAACATGCAATGGGCAGGAGGCCCATTCAGCTGCATACCTTTGACAAGTTGACAAAGGTTGTGGCTTATTGTTACGCCTTACACAACCCGGGGGAAGATAACACAAATACCTGTGACCACGACGGGACTTGAACCCGTGGCTAACCGGTAGCATAAGATATCAGCATGGGGCTTCAACGCACTAGGCTACAAAATACCGTTACCGTAGCCATCATATTGTACTTAGAGTCACTCAAGGAACTTACATACCAAATTTGGTTAAGGTCGGATAACGGGCAGTGCCCGGACAATCCCATACACAAACAAACATACAATTTGCATCGGACTCCATTCCAAGTTCAAGTTTAAGTTTATTAATATCGAAAAAAGATACACGAATGCGTTTGCTTATTTTGTTAGAGTACAGACTTATAAGGTCTTTGCTACTATAGCTTGCTTGGTAGTTTGTTACAATTCAAAGAGTTCATATGAGCATATTATTTTTATAATTCAAGGAAAATTTAGAAAAAACCTTGTGTGTAGTTCTTATGCTAACTTATACCTAAATTACAAATAACTTTACTGTCTAGGTTTTGAATTCAAGCAAGAAGTTGTGTATTAAAACTAAGTTTAAATTATTAATTCATTAGTGTTAAACAACGATCTTATGAGTGCATTGGTACTCGTGGAGCAATTTTCTTCAAAGCTAGAGGATCTTTTGCTGACCAATTCAGAAATCATTAAAATTTTAGTGTTTTCATGGAGTTTGCGCGTTGAATAGTAGCAAGGCTTTTTCATTATTCTTTTTAGTATATGATTTTGAGCAACTTGAATTTTGGCTTTGTGAATATTAGCACACTGGCCCCAAACAGGGATACAATAGGATATTATGGGTTGGATTGCGATTTTGTAAACTAAAGTTTTGTTTACTAGTGAAAGTTGTGAGCCTTTATTCAATAGAGGATATAGCGAGTGGGTTGCTTTAGATATTTTAGAGAGGATCAGCTCTATGTGTTCACCAAAGGTCATTTTTTTGTCTAGGTTTACCCCCAGGTAAACAATATCATTCTCCCAAGATATCTGTTGACCAAGAAAGTTTAGTTTGCGGTTGGGTAGCTTATTCCTACTCCACTTCCTGGTAAAATACACAGCCTTGGTTTTAGCTTGATTAATTTTGATTTTCCATCTATGATAGAACTGATATAATGACTCCAGTTGTTTTTCAAGGGCAGCTGTGATATCGTCTGCAAATAGTGCCATCTCACAGTCGTTGGATTTGGGGATATCGGCGATGTAGATGTTGAAGAGAGTGGGGCTGAGACACGATCCTTGGGGTACACCAGCGTTAAGTGTATGATTGTTGGATAATTTTTCATTAATTTTTACTGCAAAAGTTCGACTGGTTAGGAAACTATTAATTAGTTTAATTAAATATATTGGAAACCTGAATGACAGCAGTTTGTGTATTAGCCCGTCATGCCACACCGTGTCAAACACTTTTTCGCTGTCTAAAGTAACTAGACCAATTGACTTTTTAGCTGAAAATTCATCTTTGATTTTTTTGCACACTCTAAACACTTGATGTGTAGTCGAATGGCCGGCACGGAATCCAAACTGGTATTCTGGAATTATTTTCAACGAGTCGGCAACATTCCATTTGATGAATATATGAGACGTACTATGCTGCCAGAATTCGAACAGGTCGATACTCGGTATATGCATTGTATCATAATCTAAGCAAGGATATCCACTAACGAATAAATCAAACGATTCGTAGGCATTGTCCCGACAACTTAAGAGGATGAAAAAGTCATTCATATGTAGACAATGGAGACACTATGTTGCATCATAATTGCCTTAACGATTGCTAAGAGACGGAATTTGATAACAGACTTTTCCTGTGATGAGAGACATTCCAAACTATGCTGTCATACAGTTCCAAACAAATGCTCGACTCTTCACTACATTTTGTAGGTGAATAATTTTCATGAGTAATATCCGACATATTTCAGCGTCAAGTGTTTTGACATGATTTATTGAGTATGTGAATTAGCGTCAGGATAAATGAGGGCGGCAGTTCAACTGAAAATTAAGCTGATTGTGTCACTATGAAGTGAGAGTCTGAAATCTCATGTTATGGTTATCATAAACCGCCAAACAAATGTTCGTATATGATTTGGCAGAAATTTAACTTCTGTTCAGGTTTTTTTTTACCTAGTTCATCTTGTGTCAATTAAGGAGAACGCGCGAAAGAAGTTTTAAGTGTAGGAGTGAGCATTGTTCGGAGCTCTGTCTGATTTGGTTTAAGTATGTTTGTGACATGCGGTGTACGCATTGTTAATTGCCTTGATCCTTTCAGGGGCATCGGCGCGTCAACATCTCTAGCATATATATGCCTTCTTGACGTTTCGATGACATATCTGCTTTTTGGATGTGCAGTTACTAGGGTGCACGTCCTATCCGCCCTGTCTTTATACTGACAAGCTCGGAGCGTAGTGGGAGTTCTATAAGTACTGTGATGGGTACCGATACCGTCCAGGTTTAATGGGATCCTCTGGTTTCGTACCACCGACAGATCATTACTCATCAGGTGCTGACATCGATCTGCTGGTGGAAGCAGCACTAACAGACCAGAATATAGTTCATTACAGTACCCACAGGCGTTTTTTTTTGTTCGCGCCGAGGATCGGAGCCCCCATTCTCTAGATCAGGGGTCGGCAAAATCCGGCCCGTCTTCGGTTTTTATGCGGCCCGCGAGGTAATATTGTTTTTGACATGGAAAAACTAAATTTATGCAAATAATTTTAAAGCGATTTTATTTTCATCGCAACGTGATTCGTTTGAGTGGAATTTAAATCAATTTATTTGCTATGCTCGAGACATAGTTGGAATAATCAATCAAATGGCAATCCCTGTCCAGATCCTAGGTGTATCATATGGTAAAAACCGAACAGAGAGTCTGTGATGGGGTCGATGGATTGAAAACCAGGATCTCAAACGCTTTGGATATGGACGTCTGGTCCAGCGTATATTAAGTCTATATTCATAACATTGAGGCCTGTGCCAGGAAGACTTAAATTCAGAGTCATATTGGCGCTAATATTGCTATCTTTGAAAATAATAATGTAGGCATTAGCATATGTATATAGTCGTATCTCAAGATCTTATTGATGCTAGTGAAAATGTGCTTCGAGGTCCTTGAAGGTGTACTTAAACCAGGTCACTCTGTCTGCCCGTTATCCGAAATTTAAAGGGCTGTAACTGCTAGAAATTATGAAATTACAATAAAATCATGTTAACACGATTTGATCATAATATTATAAAATAGAGAATTAATTTTTCAAGCAGGACAAGTACATTATGAATACAAAAATTCACGAAAACGTGATGGAGAAAGAGTTTTTTTTTGGAAAAAAACAAAATATTTAGACTTTTCACAGCTATAACAATTAAACTGTTTGTCTGATTTATTTAAGCAAAGCATTTTCGGTGAACAAAATTTTATTTGAGTGTTCTAGCTACCGTAGTTTCTCAGATATTGTGTTTTTAGTATTGTGAGATGCACAACTTTCAGAAAAAATTAAAATGCCCGTAGCAGCCAAAGGTTTAAGAAATCGAAAAATGTTTGCATCTATTTTTTGCCCAGAATTATATGGGGAATCGTTTGGCATACCGCTTATGTGGTATTTACTGGAAACCCTGTATAGAAATCCACACATTAATGCAGTTTTTTCTGCCAAGTATTAAAACGGAAATCTAATGCTGAATTTGTTATCCGCTTTAGGCAGTCCGTCAAAATTTGGATCTAATGAGCCAATTTAATGCCCCAAGTTATTTCGTGGGCATCCGTTGGCATGCTGGAGGGGTCAGTTCAATTAACACATACACATAACACATATTGTACATGATGACGGAATACCACGCATCCTCGATCACAACAATGCAAAGAATAAGTAAATTACTTGAATTCTTTCTAATTGCGACTTGAAATAGTAACCGTTTTATTCCCTTCTGACAGTTATACATCGTCTATAATTTCGAATCCATTTAACCTGCATCTCGCAAGGGTACTGAAGACTTTTTTTTAGTAATTTTATATCACAAATGATATCGATACATATACTCTGTTTCGTCGCTTCGAATTGACAAAATCGATACAGGTTCGCGATTATTTACTCAACAGCAACATATATCGATTTCGTCATTAGCTTGGGGCGAAATAAATACGCCTAACGACTTAAGCTGCTCGCAGAATAACCGCAGTATGTACTGATGAAATACTCATTTGCCCTAACCCCTAGTAGGGTATAGTGCGTCAACTATTCCATGTGGCTTAGCTAACGTTTCGTTGGCATAAATCAGTTTCGGACGATGCACTCAAACGCTCCTCAAATGCACTGGTGAAATGAGGCTGTGAATTTACTTGATCCACGGACTCATCCACGAAATTTTAGGGACCAGAATCTTTTTCTGGGCTAAGCTTGGCCTCTGAGATGTTAGAGTGTGATCTCAACTTATCATCTTTTATCCATCTAGTAGTGTCAACGATCAACTTATTCCTTCTTATAGATTTAACCGTAATTAAGTTTGTCGATTTTCACTAGATATCAAAGCTCAATACCCTGACTTGCCTTAGCAATGGCTCCGCAATAGAACATTTATTTATGTATATCTATCGAACTCATAGAATTTACAGATATATTCAAAAATAAATGGCTGCGAAAATGAACATGAGCGAAGTTAATGGAAAAATTGCAGGGGAAATTTTGTCATTCATATGCACATCATGTTATTTACTTTTTACCCTCAAACATATTTTCGAAAACTTGGCTTTAAAACGGAAATAAGATAAAATAAGTTTGACCATTTTCTGTACTAGAAAAGTGGCAAGTGCTTATTAACAAAGATGTAATTTCCAAATATATACCTGCGGATACAGCGCTGCAAAACAGTTCCATAATTCATTTGATCGCAAAGTGGAGAAGCTTCCACCTGACCTTCAATTGGTAATAGATTGACCACACGGATAAGCAGTTGCATTTCAAAATTTCTATCCGGTCCGCTGTGTCTAAAATTTAAAAAGTTTGGCCCTTTTCAGAAAAAGTTTGCCGACCCCTGCTCTAGATTGTAGAGCGGAGACGGAACGAACAAGGCCACTGACCGCGTGAAAATAATAAAAAAAAATATTTTTTTTTTTCTATTTTTGAAGTAGCGGCACAGTGCGATAACCGATCGTATTCCATGCAGCGGAGAAATTCCACTCCTTTTGCTAGAGATGCCTTTCCTATATGATCACATTTACGTATTCTAAGCTGCCATCTGTTCTTCTGGGACATGTTCAGCACATCGCCCCCATTTCAGACTATCTTCCGAAAGACAGTAAACTATTAGACAATTGGGAAGATATGGGTGCTTTATTTCTGACTCCGAATTAGTATTTACATCAACAGTATTCGCGTTCTTTTGTGAATCTTAACATTAAAGAAATAACACGCTCTACAATAACAACATTAACCTATAGGTATGGGTTAGCTTTCTACCCTGCTGAGTTATCGAAGTCTTGACCTTTATGGAATATGAAGCTTTACTATCACCCCCTTTGATTTAGGCTTCATCTAGTAGTTATCCATGAAGTTCGTTCGTTCCAATCTGTTTTCGCCTCATTCGATGCAATTGGATTTTAATTGGATTCCACATTTTTATACCCTAGACTTATAGTATAGGGTATATTGTTTTTGTCACGACGGAAATATGTAACACCTTAAAGGATCAGGGTCACCTCCCGATTGGATTTAGCCATGTCTGTCTGTCTGTCTGTTCCTTCTGTCCGCCTGTCTGTCCGTTCGCCCGATAACTTTCGATAGAATGAAGCTAGAGCCTTGAAATTTCGATCAAATGTTGGCAGTAACTATGATCTAGTTGGTTGGTATTGAAAATAGGCATGATCAGGCCAAGAGTGCGCCTACCTCCCCTACATATGTAAAAATAAAAATAAATGTATCCATAACTCCCTGCTAAATAAACATGAAAAGCACGTAGCCCTGAGGTAAGAAGCTGCTTGAGTTTTGGTAAGTTGGGCATAATCAGATCAAAGAAACGCCTACATCCCCTACAAAATTCAAAAAATTAAATATTACTTTAATTACGATAACTTTAGATAGAATGATACTAGCGAGTTGAAAATTTAATAAAATGTTGGTAGTAGGATCTACTTAGTTGTTATTGAAAATGGGTAAGATCCGACCCAAGGAACCCCTACCTTCCCTACAAATGAAACTTAAAATAAGCTATAACTTTTGATAGAATGAAGCCTGCGATTTGAAATTTTGGTAAAATGCTTGAAGTGAGATTGAGTTGGCATTGACAAATTCGACAAATATTTGTAGAATGGGTTAGTTAATTGATTTTGAGAATGGTCAAGATCCTCCTAAATGAGTGTCAACCTCCTCGATAAACTGGCCGTATAGGAAACTCACCTTTAATCCATATGGTCGTTGCCAATTGGTACTTTTGGTATCACCACTAGGTCTGTACAAGTCTAGGGTGTATACGCTTCGGACTCCAGGCCGAACCGAAGCTTCGGCCTGGTTATGATTTAAAAATAGTTTTCGTTGAAATATTAGGAAACTATTCGGAATCAGGATACATAATAGACTTACTGATCTATTTGAAACACGCACTGGTTTGAAACAGGGCAATGGACTGGCACCGACGCTCTTCAACCTAGCACTGGAATACGTTATTCGGGCCATGAATATGAACAACAGCAAGACGCTACTCATCAAGTTGACACAATTAGCAGCGTACGCCGACGACATCAACATCATGTCTCGAAGATTGGCTGACGCAGAAGAACTTCTGCATACGCTGGCGGACCTCAACATCGAGTTCGTGAACAACTTCATTTACCTGGGTTGCAACCTGTCAAGGGACGCCAACGAAACTGACGAAATCAAGCGACGGATACAGTTAGCTAATAAGACTTTTTTCTCGGTTCTCCTCATAATGAAATCGAAGCATGTGCACAGAAACACGAAGCTCCGCGTGTACAAAACCATTATACGACCAGTGCTATGCTATGGCTGCGAAGCATGGACCCTAACTCAAGCCTCCGAAAACATGCTAGACACTTTTGAACGTAAGGTTCTACGGCGAATTTTAGGGGCTGTTTGCGATCGAGATGGATAGCGCATCCGGTACAACCATGAGTTGTATGAAATGTACGATGAGCTGGAAGTTTCGAAAATCGTCAAACTACAACGACTTCAATGGGCAGGACATGTACAAAGAATGGACGATGATCGCATGCCTAAGAGAGTAATGAACGCTGAACGAGTCGACGGAGCGAGACTGCGAGGACGACCGAGATCTCGTTGGGAGAGCTCAGTAGGTGTGGACGCCGCGCAGCTGCTGGGCTCCCAAAATTGGAGGACGCGGTCACGTGACCGAGATAATTGGAGGACAATGATCTAGGTGGCCAAGGCCCGACGTCGGGCTGTTGCGCCACGATGATGATGATGATTCGGAATCAATTACTTTGGAACCTCCATACGGTGACCACTCAAAAGCGGACAGGATTCGGTCAACATACATAGAGAGGTGATCAAACTAAAGAGGTTTGTTGGAAGCTTAAATTTAAAGCAAGAAGTGAAAATCATTCTGCACACATGCATATGCACGTAGTATGTGTTTGTTTTTTTTTTTTTGTACAATAGAATATCACGATTTCATGAGTGAAAAAAAAATATTCAACGACTCGTGATATTACTTTTTTTTTTTTAAAGTTGCAATACTGCGCCGATATCATCATCGTTTGCTGATTCTCCTGTAGACTTTTCTCTTTCAAATTAATTTTAATTGCACATGCTGTGCTGAGATGCTTCCATCTCCATATTTTTAGATATGAATGATACTGCAGCTTAATGGGTTTTTAGACTATCATATCAGTTTCCATTTCAGCTCTCCCATCCGTTCTCCATCAGTTGAATTATCCATTCTTCGTCAGATGTGTTATCAATTGATAGCACAACTGGTGCTGCGTCGTTCTGCCATCGGTTCTCCATCAAATCCTACCCAAAACAGTGGCGTAGATAGCTTTTAGGCGAGGGAGGGCATATGTTATCCGCAGTAAAAAAAATTCTATATTTGTTCAGGGCTCGATTTGAACCCTTTACCTAGTCTAGCCATAAATACTGTTACAAACTTTTTGAAGCACTTTTTGAAGTTCAATAAAAGAAAGAAATCATTGTTTGTTTATTAAATGCATTGTCAACAACGGAAATTGCAACAAGTTATTCGAAGTGATTGCCTTTTGCCTTTACACAAGCCTTTAGTCGAGCTGGCCACTTATCTATGGAAGCACGCACGACTTCAATCGGAAAGTTGGCGACTGCATGTGTAAGAGACTTCTTTAAGGATTCGATATTAGAATGTCTTTTAGAGCACGTCATTTGCTCTAAGACAGACCATAATTCGTAATCCAGCGGATTCAGGTCTGGGCTAGAGGAAGGCCAATCTTCAGCTTTAATAAAATCTGGAACATTTTCTTCAAGCCATTTTTGGGTTGACTTCGCCTTATGACCTGGTGCAGAATCTTGCTGGAAACTCCAAGGCTGATTTTTGAATAATAACGTATTGAGAGGTTTCACTACACTTTCAATGACACTTTCTTGATAAATTTTGGCAGATGTTTTGACGCCCTTCTCACAAAAATGCAACTTTGTCACCCCGTTGTAGCTAACACCCCACCAAACCATTACTGAGGCTGGATGATGACCTCTTTGAACCTTTTGGGCAACTTGAGAAGCTTCTCTGGCACTGCGAGCATAAACCCTATCGTTTTGTTTATTAAATGTTTCTTCGACAGTAAAAAATTTTTCGTCCGTAAACAAAATTGTACGGTGTTCTTGGTTTGCGTACCGGCAAAGTAATCGTTTTGATTTTTCCACTCTATTTTTTTTTAACGAATCTGTTAGTAAATGCCCGGTAGATCTACGATAAGCACCCAACCCCAAGTCACTTTTGATGATACGTGAAATTGTTCTTTGGGGTATTTTTATCTCACGCGATAAAATTGTTTGTTTCCGAAGAGGATTACGGCGAATTCTCTCGCGCACGGCTTTACCCGCTTGAGGTGTTCGAGTAGTTCGCGGACGGCCACTTCTTTCACGGTCACTTACTCCAGACGTATCATTAAATCTTTCAATAGCCCGATATACAAACATTCGGCTTATACCAAGGGTATGCAGAGTCTTAAAAATATCACTTGGTTGCATTCCTACTTTATGAAGTGCAATCACAGCAATTCTATTTTCTTTGTCACCCCAATCCATGTTCACTACACTAAAAATTAAACTCAAATGATGGCAAATGCATCAAGCACAAGCGTACTATAGCGATTAGCTCAATTTTTAAGAAATGCAATATAACGGTTCCTTTCTGCAGGGTTGCCAAACCTTGTAACAATATTTATGGCTAGACTAGGTATTTCTTGAGTGAAAATCAACTCTATGCATTGATCAGTCATAAACTGTCCCCCTGTCATTTTTCAATGTATCTTCGAAGCACTCATGGAAATGAGTAGCTGATGAAATCCGCGATGAGTGCCAGCAAGAAAGTCATCGGGAAATTGGTGATATGTTTTTTTTTTATGATTGAAGCTTAAAAAACGTTGATGAGCTTTAGAGTCAAACGTTAAATAGAGCAGGATTTGACCAACTTTGGTCACGGAGGAGGCAGCAAAATTTATTATCATTTTATAATACGAAGTACATAAGTGACATTCGGTCTGGTATTTATCATGAGATCATTGACAACATGTCGCATTATCACATGGTTACACTCAGCAGAAAGACCCGCCTCTACCATATGCGTAGAGTGTGGAGTTGAAAAGAATGTCACTATATAGGGGCGCGAAATCTCCTACTCTATTAAATAATGCACAATATTTTTAAAATTATAAAGTATGCTTAGGTCAGTTTCACATGGCACATATGGTATGCGATTTTCTAGCAAAAAGCACCAGTGGCAGCAAACTAATGACACATACAAAGCTTACTCGCCGCTGGTGCTTTTTCCGTGTAAAACTGGCCTTAAAGTAAGGTGTTTTTGTCTCGTGATTAAGCCTGGCATTGCACATTGCGTTTTTCTGCGAGAAAAGCAATCCCGTGAAAAAAACGCAGTATCTCAGGAGAAGAGGAACACGTACATTTAAAGGGAACGCTTTACACATGTGCGTTACGAAAACGCTGCAATTTCCTACCGCAATCGGAAATGAGATTGCTTTTCCCGCAGAAAGACGCAAAATGTAATTTCAGCCTTATGATACCACGCGCCTATTTGATTATCCTTTCTGAATTCGGTAAGTCAGTGAAAATTTAAACTAGAAAAGATTGTCTCTCTATCTCTCTACGATTTCCGTTAGTTCGAAAAGCAGTGTGTTGGTATAGTGGTTGACCGGTAGGCCGTTTGTTAGAAAGGTGTATTAGATCAAAATGCCGGTCTGTAACTGTTTATTATAATGACCGTATGTTCAAAGTGCAAATTTCACGCCAAGCTGATTCCATCCATCCTTGATATTTCATGTGAATCTCACTTGTTCAAAAATAACTTCCCATGACCTGGCATACCTGGGAAAAGAGCAAAAACCAGAAGTTTGGAGATGCCCAGAGTGTGTGAATCAAAAGCGTCGAAGCATTGTAGAACAACCAAGCAATATTGCGACTGAAAGAAGATGTGAATCAGCGGCAGTAGAGAAGAGGGTAAATCAGGAATGTTATGATTAGAAAATACGAGATACAAGTTCAGCAAAAGTTGTCCCATCTGGAACAGATTTAAAAAAAAAAATTTCCACACTTTAAGGCCGGTACTCAGATCGCGTGGAATGACAAATGCCAGATACCCAACTGGTAGGCACTGCGACCATGAGATCTATTGTGCCATACTCTTCACTAATCCAAAAGGCCTTCTACCAGCCTGACGAAGGCCAGCAGGTCCCTTGTAGTAGCACTCTTAACGACATCGGAGCTCAGGATGGAATCTCTAAAAACAGAAACCTGGAGCAAGCAGCCGCAGGGCATTCGCAGCGGAGGTGTTCGGTGAACTCAATCTTCTCCAGGCAAAGCCGGCATTCCGTCTCAGTGGATAGAACCATTTTGTTTAAGTGATATCTAACCCGATGGTGTTCCGTGAGGTAAACAACGATTAACCGCAAGTCGACTCTGCCCAGGCGGCTAGCTTCTTTGAGATCATAGGGGTTAATAAGATTTTTGGATTACCGTAGTCCTGGGATTCTATTCCAGTACAGCAGACTTTCGTCCGCAGACCATTCCCTCACCAACGCCCTGGCTGTGGCCCAGCTCAGACCGGCAGTAGGGATCAGGCCCGAAATATTTTTTCCGATGAGCCTTGTCTAGCAAGTTCATTTGCAGCTTCGTTGCTAAGAATGTCCTGGTACCCAACATAGAGTGACCCGTTTGTGAAACTCCCAAGAGTATAAAATCACTCTTTTACTATAATAGTTTCGATGAGAACTTATGTGACTATCAGTGCAGATAGCAATGTGTTAGCGCCCTTAAACTTCTTGTGCAGAATTTCTCTGGCGCAGGCCTCAA
Source organism: Chloromyia formosa (assembly GCA_964017055.1). Classification (NCBI taxonomy): domain Eukaryota; kingdom Metazoa; phylum Arthropoda; class Insecta; order Diptera; family Stratiomyidae; genus Chloromyia; species Chloromyia formosa. Next base: position 35,346,673 of record OZ024816.1, on the reverse strand, counting down.
TGGCATGGATCTTGGAAAATACTGGGCCAAATGCCCATAGCGATTGAGATCCTGGTCTTGGGTCCAAAGATACCAAAAGCAATTTCTTGCCTCAGTTCTGAATCTAAAGTCATCTCCGGGACTATGATGGACCCGCCTTGAAAAACTTATCTATCTTATCTGTCGTTTGTTTTTCTATGGCGAAAAAATCAACTTGTGTATGACTCATGTCATTCTAGCGCTGAGCTCTTCGTCGGAATCGGATTAAAGAAGAATCCATATTTCTGCTCGAAGAGATTAAAGGCTTCATTTAAATCTTTAGATGTTAATATCTTTTGCGTAAGTGGCTCTTCTACATCGTTGTTTGCTTGGCTTGATTCCAACTGCAGGTGTGATTCGTTTGTTAAGGGGCTTCTTTCAGAATTTAACAAATTAAGCACACCGCGTTCATCCAAATCTTCAAACCCATTATTGGCTTCTACACTTTGAATGGTTTGACAAATATTGGGCACAGAATCAGGGTCTTTTGCGTTTCTTTTTGAACTTGTACAAATAATATTTTGGCCGTATATCGAATCAATGTACGCCGTAAATCGAAGCTGTGCCACAATTCAAAAGGGCCGTTGTAGCGAAACGACGTGAAAAGAGGGGCCGTATAAAGAGGTATGAGTGTTTAAGCTGTTTTTATCAAAATATTAGGAGTATTAAGCGAAATTTTTCCGAATAGGAGGTTGTGCTGTGTGCAATGGACCGAAATTTTGCTCTGATCATGCTCTGGGAATGTTGGCTGGGTTCCAGGGATAGCTCATTGGGTGACCTATTTTCCTTGAAAAACTGCAAATTATATCACTCAGAAAATATTCGTAATCAAAACTGTGGATTGGTAATTTATGTAAAAGACAGTCTTGTACAACATACCAATTGAAAATTGGAAATTGAAAATTGTTATAGGGGTACCGATTAATTCGTGCGGTTTTCTAACAGAAAATTGAAGCTTTATTGTGAAAAAATGGTTACAAATTTAATATTCAAAGTATTGTCCTTCGCTAGCTATAACTTTTTCCTATTTTTCTGGCAATTCACGAATACCCTTTCTGAAAAATTCGGCCGGCTTCTCCGCTATCCACGAATCGATCCAATTTTTGACTTCTTCATAATTCGAGAAGTGCTGGTCAGCCAGGCCATGTTGCACTGATCGGAACAGATAGTAATCGGATGGCGCAAGGTCTGGACTATACGGCGGGTGGGGTAGGACATGCCATTTGAGCGTTTCAAGGTAGGTTTTGACGACCTGTGCAACATGTAGCCGAGCATTGTCATGTTGCAAAATTACCTTGTCGTGCCTTTGTTCATATTCCGGCCGTTTTTCGCGCAGTGCTCGGCTCAAACGCATCAATTGTCGTCGGTAGACTTCCCCTGTGATCGTTTCATTCGGTTGCAACAGCTCATAATAAATCACACACAGCTGGTCCCACCAAATACACAGCATAACCTTCAGGCCATGAATATTCTGAACGGCCGTCGATGATGATGCATGGCCGGAGTATCCATACGTTGCCCGACGTTTTGGATTATCGTAATGGACCCACTTTTCATCGCCAGTGACAACTCGATGCAACATTTTTTTTCTTTTGTGCCGTTGAAGCAGTTGTTCACACGTGAAAAATCGGCGTTCGACGTCTCTTGGCTTCAATTCATACGGCACCCAATGGCCTACCTTCCGGATCATTCCCATTGCTTTTAGACGATCGGAAATGGTTTGTCGAGCGACGCCAAGTGATTTTGCGTTTGGGACGGATCTTGATCGAGCAATGTTGCCACTTTTAAACCGTGCAACCGTCCACCAAAATACGATGACTTTCGGCAGCCTTTTTCTTCATATTGAAGTAATGAAGAAGAACTCCCCGCAAAAACACTTTATTCGGCACAAAATTCGACATTTTCAGAGTAAAAAAAAGTATTGTTGTTTACGCTTCAGCTAAATGACACATACTGATTCTGAAACTATATGACAGTAGCTTTCCAACACATATTTGGAAAGGTGAATCACTGGAATAAAAATGAAGTTACGCCATCTGTTAGAAAACCGCACGAATTAACCGGTACCCCTATTAGCTACTTGCTTATACTCGTAAGTATACAAAATATATATTTTACAATGGCTTCCTGTACGAATGTTCGGCTCTTGCTTCTGGAAGAGAGTCGGGGAGATGATACGCTTTCTCAACTCCGCGGGTTGGATCTGTGAACGCTCCTCGATGAACAGCGTAGCATTGATGAATAACAAAGGCTTTCTCCTACGAGGCATGCGGCATACAAAATCGCGCACCTTGTAGACGGCAAATTTTTAAATTCTGAAATTTTATATTTTCTGTATTTCTGTATGTCCAGATGGAACCACTCGATCCTAATACCAACCTCACAGTATTTCCACCCCATAATTACCTTGAAAAACATTTCTGATTTTATGAAACATTTTACAATTCCCTTGACAAAATAATTTATGTTAAGATTGATAACAAACGAACGGACATAACACCTCATTTAACACCTTCCCTAGCTAGCGAAACCCCGCCCCCAACTGATTACTATCTAAATCAAATGCCATAACTTTTCCTCTACACCTTCCACGGCTTAGATAGTTGCTCACGATATCAAATATATAAAACAGTTGAGTTCGTCCATTGGCAACAACAAACGAACTGCTGAATCAAAAATTCGGGCTGTTTTGCACGATTGGTAAATTGACCTGAATTCCACATAAATTCTGATTGCAAAACGACGAAACCCGCAGGTCGAATAACACTAGCCTGGCCTCGCTGACAAGCTGCCTCGTTGTTGTTACGACCAATTCTGCTGGCTTGCCGCCACCCCGTCTCTCCAGGAATACAGCGTGCTTTTCCTTACAAGCACCCGACATAGTCACTTAGCCTAGTAATTATATGGAGAAAACAGGAAGTTCGAGTCTACTACTTTGTCTGTTTCGCTAGGTACCTGCAGGCCACACGGTATCAGGTTTGAAGTAACAAACCCTGCCCGTAAGATCGTTTTTTTGCGGAAAATAGGAAAAGTTTTCGCTAGTTTAGAGTCTTCCGATTTTCATGCCTTCGACACGGTGTTAGTTAGCCTATTTAGCCCATTAGCTAGTTGTCTAGAATTTCAAAAAGTTTTCAACTCGAAAGCATTCCCTCTTCTCGATTGAGTGGCTGGCTTGGGGGATCGTCTTTGTCCTGTCCTGTCGTCGGTGGGTGTGTGTGTGTGTGTTTACCAAGTTGTTATGTTCGTTCGTTTGAAAATCCTTGAAAGGTGGAGTTTTGTTTGAATGCGCTCTAATTGCAAGGAGCACGAGAGGAATGTCGACACGCAAATCTCTCCCTATATCGTATGCAATTTACCTACCCACTTTTCAAACAATTTCACTATATAAATCACTTGATGACTGCTAAATTGAATATTCTTGTGGGGAAACGGATTTAATTACAAGGACTCCCATAGTCTTTAGTAGTAGTTGCGTGGACTTTTTAAACGGTTCGAGTTGCAAAGATAGCAATGCCTGTATATAGTCGCACAGTACTTCATATAAGGACTCCAATTTCCTTCCGTTTCTCAAGTATGGTAAAATTTTTCAAGTGAAATTCCTGAAGCTCTTTTGCAGCATACGCTGGACGAATAAGTTTTCTTGAGTCAAATCACACGACTGTATGTCCTGTAAATGATTAACTGAGTGTTAAAACTTCTTTTTCACTGATAGTCATCTTCGGACTGAATTTTCCTGGCATCTAAATATTGGTGACCTGACCAAATATATATATGTATATTATAAAACGGCTGTAGGATCGAGCAAATCGCCCAAAGGGCCCGGGGCCGAACAACTTTGTCCCTTAATGGGTTTTCCCATCGATGTCGGCCGACCGCGCGTCTAATATGAATGCCTAAAGGTTTGTCCAGCATACTCTGTCGTTTCGCTGCAACTTGACAGACTTCTTCGGGCTCTTTCATTCATAAAACTTTTATATAACTTTCCACGAAAAGCTGTACATGGTCGTCCTTTTGTATACGATTTCGTGATTTATGCCCAGCAAGTCATGTCCTACATGTAAGTCTGCTGATTTCTTTACGGAAAAAACGGAAGACCTGGCCTGGCAAAAATATAAGAACCAATACCACTCAACATGCCTGAAGAGTTATCTTGATAATTTCAAAGTGGTCGTTGCCGAGTCCGAAGGATTTCGAGAGACGCAAAAACTACACGAAATTGCTAAAAAAAAAAAACCAAATTTATCCAGGACGAAATCGCACAAAAGAAGTTGTGGTGTTTGTGTTAGAGGAAGTTTTATGAAAAACGAAGGAAGTGGATGACGCTGTCGGACGTTAGTTTGCATGCATTGCATGCATACGAGTATGGTAGGGGCTAGGATTGGCACTCATGAATTTTATGTTGATCGTGTTAACAAGAAGAACAAGACCATTTGCTTCGGTATATCCTCTGTCCCATTCGTTTGCAGTTCAAACGGAATCGCTTAGAGTAGAATGTAGATTATTTCGGGCGACGCAACACAAGCAGCGTTCGAATTTAGTACTAGATAAAGTGGACTAGCTGATGAGGTGTACGAGAGGAGGTCAGCAAGCTCGCAGAATCGGGGAGATGGTGGGTGTAAAATCACCTTAGAATTTTTTCATTTATTGAGTGACTCATTAGTAGTGTAAACAATAAATGTCAAGAAAATCACATCAGTATTCGTTGAGTTATCAAGCAAACAAGTCAATCCAAGGGGACTTTTGGCTTACAAGGGGCACAATCTTCACCTTAGATTAAATTAAGTTAGGGGCGGTGGGCCGAAGACCCACAAGCACTACCTCCAAAGGGACTATAGTGCTATAGCCCAGAAGATCTGGGGTTGACGGTCGAGCTTGAGCAAGCCCACAGATCTGCTCAGCTACAAAGATCTGAATGAGTGAATTGTCTCTGATTCAGGGAAACCCAAACCGAAATTCTCCAATCGGCGACCGGCGAGTGCCTTACACAGAGATATCGTCATCGCTATCCCAAAAACGACAGTTGGAATCAGAGACAATACTCACTCTGTGCAAGTGACTCCTCAGGGTCTAGTGCCCCGAGAGGAGCCCACAGATGATTCTCACACTGTTTCTGCTGAAGTTCAGCAATTCCATGGAGCACTTCTAAGAATGGCCTGTAAGTATCACCACACACTGTTGAACTCGACCACGAACCTGGTACAAATGTCCTCTGACACACACTTCAGATAAACGTGAAGAAAGCAGGTCCACTTGTACCAGGTTCGTGTTCGAGCTCGACAATGTGTGATGACACTGAAAAACAATTTCGATCGTCTCAGCTCAGGGAGGTTTTCTCAGTGCGCAGCGGTTTCTGAGTGTCCCTGCTCCCTTGTGTGTAGTTTTATGCTACCCTCCCTAGAGGGATACCAGAGAAGGATTCGGGTCTGGTAAACGGGTTTGCAGAAGCTTTCCTGGCTAGCTCGTCGGCAATTTCGCGTCCCAAAATGCCGACATGTATTCCCTATACATGTCGGCATTTTGGGACGCAGTAGATGGTAACTTTATTCGCAGTGGTAATTTTTGGCAAAGCTTCATAACAGTTCAGCATCAGTTTTGATGAAAGGACATTTTGTTAAGCGACCTGACAGCAGCCTGACAATTAGTGAAGATTGCAATATTTCTTCCGCGGTAACCTGCCTCCACACATAAGTCCGCACATATCTCAACTGATTTCACCTTGGAAGAACGTACGGTACTTCCCTATGGGTATAGATAGTCTAAATGAGGGGCCTACGATACCCGTTTTTGTGCCTTCTTTGGTTTTTGAGCCATCAGAAAACTACAATATTTAAGTGACGGAAGGGTTGAGTGCCACATGTTCCATTCGTCTCTTTTCCAAATAGATGTAGGGAAGAGTTGATTAAAGCTGAACTCATTGGTTAAGTTGGGCAAGATTAGCTCATTATCCTCGGGCGTTCCTGCTCCGAATTAAATTTGATGTTAACCAGATTTATTTTATGTCTATCTGCTGATGATTTCGCCTCCGCCTTTTAATAAATATGGAGCTGGGAAGATGAGCAACGCCTCATGCGCTGCTGTAGGGTAGGTACGGATAGCTCCAGTAATTGTGAGATATGCAAGTCTCTGAATATTTTCTATTATTGCCATGCCTTCCCTGCTGGTAGCTTTTTTCCATAGCCCCATATTTAATTACGGTGCTTACAATCGCCTGTTTTTTTCCTAGGCCTGTGAATTCCTTTTAATGTGTAAGGACAGGGGCAACTAGCGGGGAAAACCCCGCCCATGTCTCCCAAACTGAGCTACAGCTAGCTTCGCCAGATGGTACTGCCCTAACTTCAGGGTGCATAGTGACCCTTAGGCTCCGTCCCCACGGGCATCTTCTTATGCCCACGAAATCTTTCAGTACACGTCTTACAGATCATTAGAACTATTCGAGGGTTTGTTCCCCAAGTCTTACCTATGAACCGCCTACAGATCCATAGAGCTTTGATGCCTTTATCAGAGATCATCTCCAGGTGTTCTGGCCGGAGTAGTTTTTTGTCTAGAGTAACACCGAGATATTTGGCAGAATCCGTCCGGAGTACTGGAGTGTTATACATAAATAGTAGGACAAGTCATTGATCAAATGTTTCTTATCGCCGAAAAACGAACGATAACTGCCTTGGCTGGACTAACTCGTAGGTCGTTAGCATCGCACAGTTTTTGAACTATGTCTTCAGAGAATTTTCGTAAGGACTTACTTAAATTTTCCCCTAACAGTTATTACCAAGTCATCTGCATACCCTTGTGTTGAAAACCCCAATAGTGGTGTGTTTTCACAGCAGGCTGAACATTTTTAGTCGATTTTCCGGATTAGTACGCAAACAGCACCCAGTGCAGCGGGAATTTCACAAGGAGCGTCCTTGTGATGTGCGCATCAAGGATTTTCTCCATGAACTTGAGCGTGAAAAGAAGTTGTTTTTTCCAGCGCATAAGAATCCTTTTCTCTCTCTCTCTCTCTGGATCCTGTCAACCCCTTGTGGGGCATATGACATTAACCACGCCGACTTTCCACCTTGTCCTGTTTGCCGCCATCGCCTTCAACTCTCCCCACGATTTGCCTAATGACTTACCCTCGTCCTCAATTGATCTTCTCCAAGTGTTTCTAGGTCGTCCAACGCGGCATCGGTTCCCTGTGGGTTCCAATCGAGGGCCTGTTTTGCAATGTTTTCCGGCCCCTTTCGAAGTGTGTGACCTATCCATTGCCACTTTCGCCTTTTTATAGAGGTGTCTATCCTGTCCTGGCCAGTAATGTACAGGAGATCGTCGTTAGAAATGACCTCCAGCCAGCGTATGTGCAGGATGCGCCGTAGACGCTGGTTCACGAAAGTTTGCAATCTAGTTGTTATCTTCCTGGTCACCTTCCAAGTTGAACAGTCATAAAGAAGCACAGATTTTATATTGGTTTATATATTAGTTTGGTACGTCTGGAGATGTTGTTGTTTTGCCAGAAAGGAGTTAAACTGAAAAAAGCTGCCCGAGCCTTATTGATGCGAGACTGTACATCAGCATCCGCTTCACCGTCTGCTGTAACTACGCTTCCGAGATAGCAAAAATTGTCCACTTTTTCCACCGTCTGCCCCGAAACACAAATTTCGCTCTGTCTTCCTGGATCCAAGCTCAAGTACTTAGTTTTGGCAACATTGATTTTAAGCCCCGCATTGCCACTTTCGCGGTGCAGGGCATCCGTCATTTGAACTAGATGCTCCGATATATTTGAGAGAAGACAAACATCGTCAGCGTAATCCAGGAGTTGAAGGTATTCAAATAGGTTCCATCTGATACCTTTGCGCTGGTGTTCATGAAGCCCACTGCAGAGTACGTCGTTAATGGCAATCAAAAACAATAAAGGTGACAAAATGCGGCCTTGTCTCACTCCGCTATGTACCTCGAAGGGATCTAAAAGCTTACCCTTGTGTAAGACGTGACATTGGGCTCCGCTATAGGACTCTTTGATACCTATATACCTCTCCTATGTAAAGCCTTCCAGATGTATTCCCGGTCAACGCTGTCAAACGCCTTCTCGAAATCGATGAACATGAGATGTAATGGGGATCTCCACTCTGCGGATTGTTCAATAATAATTCGGAGGGTGTTGATGTGGTCACTACATGAAAAGCCCTCGCGGTCAACTGTATCATTAATCCGGTTTAAGACTATTTTCGCCATCAGTTTGGAGACTGCGGAGAGGAGAGAAATTCCACGCCAATTATTACAATCCTTCGGGATCTTAATAATGACGCCCTTCTTCCATTCTTTAGGGAGAGTTTCGGTTTCCCAACACTCTTGGATAAGGGGTAGAAGAATATCCGCAGTAGCGTTGCTATCCGCCTTAAAGAGTTCGACCGAAATTCCACCTATCCCCGGAGGTTTACCCGCTTCCATCGATTTAATAGCCACAATTAATTCTTGTTTAGATGATGGGCTGGTATCAACTCTGGCTATTTGTGGAATATTTTCTAAGAATCCTTTTGCTTGGTGAAAAACCTTGCGCGAGGGTCCATTATCCTTCGGAAAGACTTTTTTACCCGACGATAACTTAGCGAATAATGCCACGATTTTTATAAAGTTAAGTAGGTATTTGTGTTGCACAGCCAAAAAGTTTCTGAAAAAAAAAAAAAAAATCGAAAGGAGATCTAACCCCCACCGGAAGCTGCTAGGGAGCGTGCAGAGGGCAGCTTGCATCGCCATATGTGGAGTTACGAGATCTACTCCGCCAGCTGCCCTGGAAATTATATTCAACTTGCCACCGCTGGATCTACATATATGGTGAGCAGTTGGCAGTCCAACCTATGGACTGCTTCAAACATCAGTCACTCAAGAATGCTGAAAAAACCAGGTGTTCCGAGTGTCACTCATTACACTCTATCGAATTATAGCTTTGCTAAAAACCATGTAAGTCTCATTCTTCCACGAACTCAGTGGAAGCAGAATGAGATACAACGACCAGAGTCCATAGGAATATATTCTGATGGCGCTAAAGGTGCCAGAGGGTATTGGGGATTGGTATATGTTCTGACAAGCTAAATAAATGCCACTCCTCACACCTTCCACGTCAATGAAGTGTTTTTCAAGCGGAGATTAGGACAATCGCTGTGATTCTAAAATGGCTTGAAAGACATGCCGTATGAGCCAAGGATATTATTATATTCACGGACAGTATCTCTACGATAAAGTCCCTGGAGTCCTTCGATACATCGAAGACTGTGGAGGGATGTCGATCCGTCCTTCTGGTGTTGGACGATCACGACGACAAAGGGAAGCGACTGGCGTAATTCGCAAGGATCACCACAGCATTGGAATCCCCATGGCTGCGTGTAGACTTGTACTCAAGTTCGAGACGAGTAGGAGGACTAACGCCAGATGGGAAGCTGGTGCCACTTGTGGTACAGCTAGATCACTGTGCATGAACGAGCAGGCTTTTATCGATGAATAGACAAAACATTGACAATTTGGTGGGGTTATCTCCGGCTATTGCCTTATTGGAGATCAGAACAGAGCGCTTCGGCTCCCCTACAATGACTTATGTCGTAGCTGCGAGGACTAGGAGCTTCTGTTGTGCGACTTTCCCGCACTGACAAGTACAGGAAGGGCACACCTTGGTGAATTCTTCTATGCGAATCTTGGAGAATCGGCGGATATGGAGATTAGCCGGCTCCATGCATTCATTAAAAGTTCCGGCTGATTTGAAGTAGTAGGTGCCAGGGACAAGGCACTCCCTTGTTGTAACACAATAGACCCAACTCCGGGTCTAAATGTGCCGTAGATCTTCATGGCAGCCCATATAACCTAACCTAACCCCCACCATCTCTCACAGATTGCAAACTTAATGTCGGCCACCTTTTTCAGTTATTCCATCCTATGAAGCCTCCTCTCCCCACCTCCTCTTCCACCATACGATACTGAGCCACTTATAATGACACACACACAAACCCTTTTAATGCGACCTCTATAGAAAAGAAAATTCGCTTCTTTTCACATAAAAATTTTCCTTACGTGCTTCCTTCATGCTCTGCCATTTCCTGACACAAGGACGCATTGATAAGCAGCATTTGCGCCTCATACAGGTTGGCGTATTTTCGTTTATATTCATTTTTTCTTTTCGCCGGTTATATTTATTTGTTGGTTGTTGGAATTTTCGCTGTAAATTTTAACTTGATTGTGGCGTATAGGGCAAAAGGTACTTGGTATGTCGATGGATATGAGTGGGGATCGTGGAGGCACCTCGTCGAACCGGATTCTCTCATTTTGCGACAACATACTTTTGGAACCAAATCAACTTCAATACACTTCCTAATAATGTGATTTACACAAATTTTCTCAATATACTCATACGTACCTGGTGGAGGTTTCCTATTTGTTCGTACGTTGCTCAGTTTTTGTCCGGAGAATACGTTTTTATTGACATTCTTTCGTAACAACCTGGCAATATTTTGAATACGTTTTAGGGAATATATTTTCACATACTGGGGGTGGGATTATTGATGGCTCGGAGGGAGAATGGAAATTTCAACGAATTTAATGTAATTTATATCGAAGGAGTGATGCTCTTGGTGTAGATGATTGTATTATATGGTTGTGTATGACTTCATTGATTTAGAGGTTATTAAGTTGACAAGCCTGTAATTTGATCCATCATTCACTGAGCAATGAAATTATTATAAGATGTTCAGTACGAGCATCCATGTACCTATATCAGCAACAGGATTATTGGTGTTTTTTTTTCTAAATAATGGAATAATGGTATAATGCGATCAGATGCGAAGAGTGAGGGCAGAGTAGGTTTTGCGAAATTGAAGTACAAGGGCGACTCCGTGTTAGGCTTTTTCTTAAGCACACCCTCGATTTTTGACATAAAATTATGTGTTATAGACTTCAGTCTGCAGATAGCAAATACGCGATGTCCTTCGTATCTTCGAGCTACTCCATTGTGACGTTTCAGCGCAGCAGTCGCCGAGCACCAACCATAACCCCGAAACCATCGTTTGATTTAGCTTTTGCAAATAAGAATTTCTGATATTCGAGTAGTCCTGAAATAAACGTCTTGTTCTGCCTCAGGTTCGGGAGACTCTTTCAGTTGGTGTCAGTTTCAGTTCGCTCTCAGTATCTAAACGTTTAATGTCGGTACATAGTTGAATCCCACACAGGGACTATGGAAAAGAGTGACCATGACCTAAGTTGTTAATTAATCAACCGTTTCATATCTACATAGAGACTCTGACGTGTCCAGAAACCCAATATGTACTCGTATGTAGAAACATTGTTTCGCGAACCATCTTTTTGAAGCGCAGCTTGCGATTTATTTACTAGCTTCGATGTGACAGGACTACTTAGTTAGATCCTTATAATGGCCGCCTGACTCTGTCAAAATGACTATACTTTTATTTTAGCAACCGACTTCCAGACAAAGTTCCGCACATGCTTCAATGACATGAATTTGCGCCTACACTTTCAGGAACAAATTCATGTCATTGAAGCATGTTGTTCTTGTGGGGCCTCAAGTGAGGACGGAGGCAGTGGCTTTGGTCGTTCAGACCATGTCCGACACCTAAGTGTCAAAACCTCCTCCGCGGGACTTCAATCTCGAGTAGCATGTTATACAAGACTTTACGATCAATACTATTGTAGGCTTGGTGGAAGTCCACAAACAGTTGGAAGACGTCGATGTCATATTTTTTAGCATTTCTTGAGTACTTGTTTTACTGAGAAAATTTGAACCCTGGTAGACTGACCGGTTCTGAAGCCACCTTGCTAATGTTGTCTGCATATGCTTTTAGTCGTTGCTCGGTAATTTTTGTCGATATTTTGTAAAACGTACACAATAGGGATATTTCTCTGTAATTCTCATATCTCAGACGGACGCCTTTTTTATGAATTGGACATATTATGTTCTCCCGCCAGTCGTTAGGTACTTTTTCAGTTATCTCCAGATCTATCAGCTATTAATTTATAGATTCAACTATTCAGCGCAGTCCCGTTTTCTTTCAGGAGCGCTGCGGGAATTTCGTCGAATTCAGGTACTTTATTTGATCTTAATTTATCTAAGGCTATCTCCACTTCGTCAAATGTTGGTATAGTGGGTATTCGTCCTCTCTAAGGATCTCCATTTCGTCGAACGTTGGTATAGTGGGTATTTGTCCACCCTCAAAATCGTCTGAGATTGAAACGTCTTCTAACTGTGATGTTGTCTGGTTCAGCAAATTTTAAAAGTATCGAACCCATCTTGTTTTGATCTCAGATGCGTCATTAATAATGTTGCCACCTTCGTCCTTAGTCAATTGCTCTAACCCCTTGTGAGGCATAGGGCGTCAACTGTTCCGTGTGGCCCAGCCGACGTTTCGTCGGTATAAACTGGTGTGGGGAATACAGTTGCCAGCATGCAACACACTGCGCTACCGCCCCCTGGTCCTTACAGAGTGTTGTTTGCGGTTTATATCCTGGTCTCATCTGATTCACGGCACTAAATGCTGCTCACGCGTCATTTCTCCTTAAGTTTTCGTCAAGTTGTGAGATTTTGTCGTTGCAATATCTACGTTGTTTTCGTCGACACAGTTTCTTCGCATATCGTTTAAGCTGACGATAGTTGTCTCCTTTGGCTTTTGTTTGTCTTTCCACAAATAGTCTGTAAGCTTCGTTTTTCTTTGTAATCGCTTCCTGCCATTCCTCATCGAACCAGTCGTTCTATACCTCCCCTCATGGCCGTAATTGGCGCTTCGTTAGCATATAGGAAATTTGGAATGATGCAAGTTTCTGTGATACACATCTTTATACCGGCCGCATCTTGGACGTAGGCAGGGCAGCGCAGCGCGCACATGGCATTGTTTTTGTAACAATGATCAAAATCTGATTTTACAACAAGGCCATGTGCGCGCTGCGCTGTGCTGCCCTGCCTACGTCCAAGATGCGGCCGGCCTTATAGTCGCTTTCTACGATATGTCGTGAAAGACACATTATTCTTATGTCCCTGATTACAGGGGGGGGGGGGCATACTTTTCGTTTGCATTATTTATTTATTATGTATTTTATTTGAAAATCTCGTATTCTTATATTGTGGCGGAGAACTCAGAACCGGCGTCAGAAAAAGGACTGCTGCTGTAATTATGGCTTACCGTAAGAGCTTCTTCCAAATCCTCTAGGGTATATTTTGGAAAACTGACCCGTTTACAGTTCTGTGTTTATGCAACCTATAGCTATCCTCCGATAGTAGTCATTGGCCGCTATCTCTTTTTTTTCTATTAGATTTGAACTTCTTAATCATCTCCCACCAATTGGGACGTTATGGCTCACAGATGGTTCAAAGACGGACGAGGGAACTAGGCAGGCATTATGTGTCCACTGCATCGAGCTACAGTTCCTATGGGTAGGTTCCCTACTGTCTTCCAGGCAAAGATTCATGCAATTGAGGTATGTGCCTAGTTTTGCCTGAAGGCAAGTTACCAAAATGAAAGCATCGCAATTTTTACAGATAGCCTGGCGGCCATTATGGCTCTAAGTTAATAGTCGGTCGGTCACATCAGAGTTATTACGCAGTAACCAGTTTGTACTTCAGAGATTCGGTGCTCTAACTGGGATCCACATTTACTGGGTTCCCGGACATGTTGGCATTGCTGGGAATGAGAAAGTCGACGAGTTGATCCACCTCTTTATATGGCCCGGAGCCCTTTTGTGGGATCTCACTGTGCACCGCTTAAAACGTTCGAGGGACTGGGATAGTCTCCCGGGACTGATGCAGGCCAAGATGTTCATTTCGGGCGACTCAAGTAGCAGATTTACTGAACTGCAACAGCTAAACCGTAAAACGGTTAGTACCATATGTGGTCTTCTCATCGGACATTCGTGTCTACGTGGTCATCAGGAAACTATGAGGTTAGTGGAGGACAGCAGCCGTAGATTCTGTAAGGGTCAGGATGAAACGTCAACTCACATTCTCTGCGATTGTGAAGCGTTAGCATGTCGTCGGAGGGATAGTCTTGGGATCGCGTTCCCCAACCCGGATGATGTAACCTTGTCCCCACTTACGTTTCTGAGTAACTTCATCAATGCGATTAAATTTGATCTGCAGACTGAGTCCTGGTAATTCGGCCTATAATACAATAAATCTCAGCCGTTCTTTTTCCGCGTCGGTTGCGGGATTTTCATTTCGCAGCTGTTATTTTTATAGCTGTGTTTTCCACAGCCGTTTTTTCGTAACCGTGTTTTCTTCGGATTCCCACTATGACTAGTTAAGCCTGTTTTAATTTAAATGTCAAAATCAGCAGATAAAAATGATAAATTGGGTGCTCAAATTCATAATCTATTCATTTATTCAGATTACACAACTTGTATTTCATTGGGGTTTTTTGATAAACCAAACTCGGAACTTTTTATGCTAAGATGAAAATTTTGATAATGTAAGGCATAGTTTGGAATGTGAATAAAAACAGGTGTGATGAGACCAATGCACTGAAGTACTGTCGAAGGCATGTTGAGTCCTTTGGTCAGGACAACAGGACGTTCCTTGACTTGACGTAAAATCGAAAAGAAAGCTGGCATTCTTGGTTGATTTAGGACCAGGATGTTTTGGCTCCAAACCCAGCCGGGGCCTGTGCCACCAAGCCAAAAGCATCCTGGTCAAAAAAAATTTTTGTTGCAGCGACGGCGGCTCGACAAAGCCGTGGTCCGCAACATATGGCCATGCACACGATCCACTATTTTTCTCAATAAGGGTAATGTTTTTGTGTTGGTTTTTTTTCTTTTCTAAACGTAGCTGTACAAAAATCTCCTGTCTACTAATTTATTTAATTAATTTCCGCAAGAAACGAAAAATTTATTAGACCTGAATATTTTCCTAATAAATTTGACGTCGCCTTGAAAATATTTCACATAAAACTACTCTAGGTTCACTTCATTCGATTCACCTTTCAAGACTAGAGTCAAGGACGCGTTGTTTTAATAGCCAAATCGGTTGGTTGGCTGTCATCCCTATCCGAAAACCAGCGCAAAAAGTATCAAATTTCCAAATCGCATTAAATTGCTAAATTACAGGCGTCCACGAATAGCTGGATAAATAGATTCCATTGTAATATTCAGTAGTAACCGGCTATACAGTGTTTAGCAACACACCCTAGAGAGGGCGGTTTGTTGTCCCTTAGAGTATCTAATTACCATCATAATGCGAAATTTTGACATAATTAATTTGAAATTTTCGCTCTAATTGAATTCGCATAGAATTCATGGAAGAGGGGGAAGGGTGGCGAATATAGAAAGTCATGCGTTGTGTTAATGCGTCACTCGCAAGTTTGATTGTCGGAAATTGTGGCTGATAATTGTTCAATTTTATCGCATCGCGGGCTTTGACTTTAATTTATTCATATCTTCCTTCCTAAGGGACATTTCGCTCGGAGCGATCATTATGATCATTTCTTAGCAATTATCGCTGGGCTTTAAGCTTAAAGCTTTTTGTTCAGATTGCTCGGAGGGAAACAGCGCCATGTAAAATATATAGAAATAGTGTTCAGTGCTGACAGCTGAGCTATGTTAACTAAGCCATTCGTACTCCTGTTGTAAAATGGCCTTCGTCAATAAATGCTACAATTCGCTGTAGAAACCGATACGTCATAATGGGGTCTAGGCTCCGGAGGCATAGCAATGCACATATATATAAACGATCAGGGTCACCTCCTGATTAGATTTAGCCATGTCTGTCCGTTAGCACGACAACTTTCGATAGAATGAAGCTAGAGACTGAAATTTTGGTTAAATGTTTTTAGTAGGATCTAGTTTGTTGGTATTGAAAATGGGTGAGATCCGACCCAAGGAATCCCTACCTCCCCTACAAATGTAACTTCAGATAAGCGATAACTTCTGATAGAATGAAGCCCGCGACTTGAAATTTTGGTCAAATGTTTAAAGTAGGATTGAGTTAGTTGGTATTAAAGATGGGCCAAATCCGACCCAAGGAGCCCCTACCTCCCCTACAAATAAAACTTCAAATAATCGATAACTTACGATAAAATAAAGCTAGCGACTTGAAAGTTTGGTCAAAAATTTGTATTAGGATTCAGCTGGCTGATATTGAGAATAAGTATAATTCGACCAACGAAACCACTACTTACCATTCAAGTGAAACTTTGAATAAGCGATAACTTTCGATAGAATAAAGCTAGAGACTTGAAATTTTGCTTAAATATATGTAGCATGATCTTATTGGTTAGTGGCAACGATGGGCAAGATCCGACCGAAGGAACCACTACCTCCCCTACAAATGAAACTTTAAATAAGCGATAACTTTCGATAGAATGAAGCTAGTGGAAATTTTGGTCAGATGTTTGGACTGGGATCTAGTTGGTTGTTATTAAAAATGCGCAAGATTCGGCAAAATGAACCTCTATCTCCCCTGCAAGTGAGGCTTCAAATAGGCAATAACTTTCGATAGAATGAAGCTAGCGACTTGAAAAATTCTTCAAAATTCCCTTTTTTTGTGAGTGATGTGAAGCAAGAGAGGGGGAAAATAGGATAGAATGTGTTCCACCCTCTTGCTTTTCTAAACTGTTGAAGATAGAAACATCAAACTCACAAGAAGATGGCAGTTTGCAGGCTTAGAAAGTGAAAAAAGAAATATTGATTAAATCTTGGTTAAGAGCGGTGACGCACTCCTTTGCTGAAAGTATTCCTAGGTAAGTTGCAAAATTCACTATCAAACTCTAGTGTTGCGGTTATACCTCTCTATACGCCGACTAGTTTGGGTAATTGTTTTAGTATTGTTCGTAGTCGACAAGAAGATTCGGGCATGGAATAAGAAAGTCCTTCCCTCTCTATTCTTGCAAGTCCATAATATCCATAGAATGGACAGAAATTCTGAGCCTGAAAGGTTTATAACCTTCTACTAAAGCAAAATCAGGAATCCTCTGATTTCATCGACACGTGCTGCTCTTTCTCATCATTCCACTATCATGTTTCTGGTATTATGTCTATACACGAAATATATCCTGGCATACCTCAATATAGTACATCCTTCTCTAAATATATCCGCTATAACTTCGGCCTATTTCCTCGACTTTCAGGATCTGATTTGTCTTCTACTTATACAAGTCATAATTCATAAATGTCCCAAAAGACGATAGTGACGGCAGGAATGCGAATCTAAAATAAATATTCGAATCCGGGGCAAAGGAAAACAGAACAAATGTTAACTTACAGAAGAACGTAAGTCAGCAGGCCGGAAAAAAATCCGACGGATAGGCAAAAGAATGAAGGGAAAAAGTTTGATCTTTTTCCCTGAGTTTTATCTGGCTGATATATGAAGAGTAGCCGGGGCTGCAGCTGGACACAACAAATAGTAAACATTCCTTGCCAAAACTTTATTCGAGCCTGCCGAAGGAAGTTCTTATTTTTCGTTTGTTTTCCTCATTCCTACACGTACTCTATTGCCAGTCGTATGTTCGGTCGGTGGCTTAATCGAATCTTGCTTGCAATGAGAGCTGTGAATCCTCCTGCTGAATTCCCTTTCGCACCGACTATATATGCTGCTTTGCTTTCGTGTTTGGTTCGTAGCGATTTTATCGTTTTTCTTGCCAAAAGACAACATTCTTGTCATCACGTACCAAACAGATTATTACGTACGAGTGAGTTATAGTTGCTGGTGTCACACATGATTAAGATTGTGCTTGGATGTTGATTCTTCTGTTTTTTTTTCTTCCGGGGAGATCTGAAACATTGCAAGGACGATTTTCAGGAAGTTTGCCGAAAAATTTGGGAAGATGAAGCGAGAGAATTGGTGTGGGGGTGTATGATAGAAGAGACAATTGCTACGGTTTGACTTTTTCCGATGTTTTATTTTCTATTGTCGTCCATTGTTGGGCAATGATTTGGCTCTGTTCTAGTCGGGAAGATGAAGATATCGAAAAATTAGTGTTAAATGTTACGCTGTCATATACTCGTAATGAAGCTGTAAAACGCGTTCGGCGCACTTGACCAAAGCTGCTTACATGTTTCCGTAGCTGGAATCACTTTAATTGTTCTATGTTCAAGCTCTGCAATGTTGTTAGGGAGACTACATTTATCATTAAGAATAGACAAGAAGTCCTTGACATCAATCTTGCGTCGGAGGACATTCTGCATTTGATTGGGGATTGGAGAGTATCCGCGGAACACTAATTCTCGGATCATCGATACTTACAATTTAGCCTAACCGAACGACCTGCGTTCAATCTACGGACCTTAAATCGCAGACCAACCGATTGGCCCAAGTATCGCGAATCCTTTTTGGAGTTACTACCGCCTCTACGGGGTCAACCTTTTAGCAAAGAAGAATTCAGTATGGTGGAATGGTAGTTATCCGAGCTTAGAGCTGTGTGCAGGAAGGCTTTTAGTAAGACAAAGGCTGGTGTCGCACTGGCAATCCAACAAAAGGCAATTGAGCCTTTTCAGGAAAGATTTGGGGGCCCTGAACGCTTCTGCGAACGCACGAATGAGTGTAGCGGGGCCTCCAGACTTCGTAAAAATCGTGTCGTTGAACCCACTTTTGCCCAGTTTTTTGTAGAGGCAAGATCAGGCTCATGGACGTCGTCAAGTAAGAAAATTATAAAACTCCTGCTTGATACGCACTTTCCTGGTAGTACGGAGGCTACCTCGGTAGGCGTTTTATCTACCTGCACAGCATACAATAGCATGTGATTTTGCGTCAATTCTCTTGAAAGAGAAGATTCTGTGGGATATCGGCACTTTCGAACCGTTTAAATCCGCTGGACCCGACGAGCGAACTTACTTCAGTTCATTTATATCCTTGGGTGGAGATCATCCTAATTGCATGTCTCAAACTGGTCTATGTTCCGCATATCTAGACGGATGCTCTGGTTCTTTTTATCCCTAAAGCTAATGAACGACTGATCGATGTTATCGCAGCATGCCTACCCGAAAGGAAGATTAGCGGACACTGCTCTTAACTCTTTAGTCAGTTGCATTGAGAAATCCCGTGGACACAAATAATACACCATGGTTGTGGTCTTGGACATTGAGGGAGTGTAATGGACGATGGAGACATCCGAAAGTCTCAGTGGGGATGGAGGTCATATGGCCGTGAAGGACCGGAGGTGAAAGCTCTCAAAGTTGGCAGCTGTCAAAATTGCCTCCTCAGTCAGCTAAGGAGCGGCATAAGCTTGTTGCTGCAGGTCAGACTCGGGATACGGGCGTGGAACTTTCCCGTTCATTTCGCTCAGACGCCATCTATTCCTTCCGAGGTCCTGATGGCGGTGGAGCTCGGCCTTCTTTACCCACAAAAATTAAAATCGAAATCACTCGATTTTGAGGCCCCCCTTGGCCGGAAACAGAAAAATTGGTAGGTGTCTCCCATAGTGAAATCAAGAAATGAGGCCTTTCACGTCATTTCGTCATCCAACCTGAAGTGGAAGCAGATTCTCGGAAGGAAAGTGATAAGAACTTTCACTCCATCTTATTTATTTAAGTGTCCAGAGAAAACAAAATAAGTTAAAAGTAATCAACTAGAAAATTTATTTGCCACCTTGCGGGCGATCTAAGATGGACAGAAATTGCAATTGAAGTTTCAGTACTCATAAAAAGGCAACGAACGCAGTGAGGCTGAATAAATTAACAACTACAACAAATAATTCTTTACATAGATAAGTGATGGATTTGAGTAGATAAATTAAGTCACAAATGTAGCAAAACAGTTATTTAAAAAAAAAATTATTCAAACTTACCCTAACTGTCCGTAACGGGCGTTCGGGTGGTAGGGGCTGTAAGGGAATGTAGTTAATACAACGCACCGCACCGGTGGACTCCGAATTAACGAAAAAAAAAAACAACTTTAATTAACAAAAAATGGACATTCGAATTAAAGGAAGCCAAAACAGAACAATTAGCAGTAAACCAACTAACGGTGAAAAAGAATTTTGGATACACGTGGAATATTACTGCCGGGTTCATCTCAGGGTATCCAATATCGTGCCTCCATCCACCGTTGTATCACAGTCCGTGCCGTTTGATCTAATGATTTAATATATTTTTACACGTCCCAGCCAAATTCCTTCTTTCAGGTGGAGAAAAATGAGCTCTCAGTACGGGCGCTCTGCTGACTCCGCCAAAAGTCATACAAAATCTCGCTCCCCTCCGGGCTTTTATTGCAACGGTCACGGAAAAGATGAATTAGTCCAGAACCGTTTATTGAAAATCCAATTTAGGGAAAAGTGCCACCGCCACAACGATAGCCTCAACTGCAAGGCCTCGTCACTCCGGTCGTGCTGCCATGCAAAAAAAATCTCCGAATTCACGTTAAACTATCGCGAAGATTGCACACTGTCCACACGATTCATATCCTTCAGGGTGTCCTTCTCCTTTTTTCTTAGCTTCAGACTCCTCCAATTCCGAAGTCGCCACCGCCAACTCACCCACCGACGTCTCCTTTTTCACTCGCCACCTCCAAATCCAAAAATGGCCGCCCTCATTGAAAATCGCCCATAATCGTATTTTCCCATTATTCGTATTGCTGCCAACCCTAGGATTTTACACAACCCTGAAACAAAAAAAGAACATGGCCGATACTTTCTTTGCAGCGGCCAATTCTAACTCATATATGCCAATTTTTGAAATTGTAATGATAATGACATTTCTCACATGTCAATTATTTGAAATAAATCACAATCAAAGACATTTGTGAAAAATATACAAATTCAAAAATTGACATTTATGTGTCAAAATTGATCCGGTACAGTAGCGTTTAATAATGTAAGACCTAGTGCAATCATTGTATTGTGGCGCTCTTGATTTTGCAAGTTGATGATTCGCCTTCCAAACTCGTCAGTTTGCTGTTAACATCTCGGATTTACCGAGAGAGAAAGAGAGATATACAGGGGTATTCCCTCCTCTTGTTTGGAGCTTGGCGGTCAATGGTGTGCTTTTGGGACTGAAAGAGTTTGGATGCAATGATGCGACCTACGCAGGCGATATTTTTATTGCTTTTCCGGCAGATTCCCGGGAGTCCCAAGTGAGTTATTACAGTATGCTTTATGCATTCTCATCGACTAGCTAGGCCATTTTAGCCTTAGGGTCAACACTGACAAGACCGAACTGGTTCTTTTCATCAGAAGACCCTTGCTACCTCCTGTTGAGTCTCCATTATTGCATGACAAGAAATTAACTTTTACTGATGGAGCCATGGCCGATCAAAGTCTAACGTAAGGCGCAAGTAAGGAAATTTTACCCCCCATTCCTTTTTTTTCTTGAAACAGTTTTTCGTTTAAACTTGAATTTTGCATTTATCGGTTTAAATATTGTTTGCAAATTTCGAACTTAAGCTTTCTTTTCTTCTGATGATTCACTTCTATTGACAAAAGTCACTTTCAAACTTGGCTTTCCTCTTGGCGCCCATTCAGAGTCGGCGCCCCAGGTGATGGCCTTGCAAAGAACTAAGTTCCTTAGTCTAGTTTTTGGTATGAAGTTGACGTGGAAGCCCAACATCCTTCAGCAGGTGAACTAGGCAACGCAACAACTGCACTCAACTCATCCAGAAAGGCGATTGGCAAGAACTGGGGTCTGCAACCAAAAGTGGTGTACTGGCTATATACAACGGTTGAACGGCCAATCTTGTTGCACGGCATATATTTGTGGTGGACGGCACTTAGAATGACGTTCTATTTTAACTTCTTAGGTAACGCGCAAAGGCAGGCAGCGATTGCTACAACGGGGGCTTTTAGAGCAACTCCGCCAGCCATCTTAGATACGCTACTTGACCTGCTCCATCATCATCATCGTGGCGCAACAGACCGAGGTCGGGCTCTGGCCGCCTGGCTAATAGCTTGCTTCCGCTTGATATATTTGGCCAACATCTGGCGGCAAACATTGCCCCGTGCCTTCGCGAAACAGGTTAATGGCATGGGTTGAGTACTGACCACTCAGTTATTCTGGGCAACCTGAATCTCCCTTTGGAGACTCATTACACTGCTGCAAAACATGTTTTAGGTAGAAACTACATCTGCCTGATTTCGTCGAGGAGCGTATGGGCTGACAATTTAGCCCCTACCGCCAACTCCTAGACTGAGACTTATGACGAGGTTGAGATTGGTATATACTCGGAGAGACTAGGAATTAACTTATCTTTACACCTTCCTGAATTTTGTAGTGTCCTGCAGGCAGAGGTTTCGGCAATCTCGGAAGCTCTGACGTGGCTAAGGAGCCAGGTCGTGATTGAGAGAGACAGTCAAGTTGCGAAAACTGCTGAGAAGTCTTACTCAGCCCTCATCGAGTTGAGTAACTTCTTCAATATTATCCTCTGCTGGATACCGAGCCATAGTCGTTTTGCGGGTAACTGTAGGACGGATGAGCTAACTGGTGACAGCTGGTGTTGCCGATGGTGACCGTAAAGACATTAAAATGCCAGTTGCGTCATGTAAATTGTTAACTAAGTCCGTTGCGGTGGACAGAGCTTACATTGTCTCAACTGCAGCACATGCCAAACGACGAGGATGATTTGACAAAAATTTGATTCCAGCAGCTCTGCCCTATCGCTGTCACTGAATAGGAAGCACATTGATAGGGTGGTGGGGGCTATCACAAGGCATTTCCCCATCGCTGAGCTCGCATGGAGGCGCCATATTGCTTATAATGTCTACTGCAGGAGTTGTGAGAATTCGAATGAAGAGGAGAGCGTTCTACAATTTCTTTGTCATTGTTCAGCATTAGGCGGCCGGTAGCTCAGTGCATTGGGGCGTCAGTCTGATATCTCATGCCACCGGTCCGTTATGGGATCGGGTCCACATCATGGCCATGGATATTTATATGTATTGTCTTCCCTCTGTGGTGTCGGGCGTACAAATAAACCACAAACTTTCCCGACTAATTGGCAGGAGGAGGTACATGCGAGTAACATGCAACGCCGAAAACCAGTTGCTAACGAAACGTCAACTAAGCCACATGGGAATAGTTGACGCGCTATGCCCCACTAGGGGTAGGGCCAATACTCGTAGTAGTAACATTGGCCAGAAGGAGTGGGAAATTTGTGGGCTCGAAATTTGTGGTAACCGAAGTGTGCTGTGATGTGAGACCTGTTACAGCTTAATCGATATATTGCCAGTACAGGCTGGTTCGTGACCTACGTTTTTAATGAGGTCAACCAATTTGGTGGTAATATTGTAGAAGTCGGTTGTGATTCGTGATGGCAGCCCCTTTACCTAACCTAACATGTTCAAGCAAATAATTAGGTAAGCGCTGTGTGGCAAAAGAAACGATAGAACTATAGTAAGACGTACATCAGCACACATTTATTAGTCTGAACGCATAATAGTCAACAAATTTTGCTGACATGATAGCAGCCGAAAATTTATTAAACTGACAGAGTTGCATCTTTGCTGAACAAGGCAAAGACGACAGAAAGCACGCGGACGCGATCCAATATGCGGGTAACCTTAGAAAAGTTTACGAGGACAGATCATTGAAGATGATGTGTTATTGAAAAATAAAATATATTTATACTTTTGTACTATATCCTATAATCAACAAGTCTAATCGTAATCACACTTTGCGGCCTTCTTTTAGAAATTTCTTCAAAAGGACAAATTCGTTAAAATAATAATACAACGCTACGATCTTAATCGCATTAGTTTTAATACGGTTATTCGTAATTGCTCCTCTCCCAAGTAAAACGAATCAGAAAAAAAGAAAACCCAGTTCGGCATAGACGCCGTCAGCTACAATAGAGGCAAAATCCGTAGTCAACAACAAAAAAAATAAACCTATTAAAGATTTTTTCCATTTAAGTACCATTTAATGCAAAATTATTGGTACAACATCAGCAAAACTGGCTACATTATATCCAGCCTGTTTTTAGCCCTCCATTTTTCATTTTTTTTTTCATTTGCTATTCTATTCGACCCCACTCTCAGACTATTTCAAATGTTCATGATGATTAGGATTTAATTCTTTCGTTTCCGTTACAGATTTTTCTTTTCCTTTTTTCAAATGTGCTCTGCAAGCAGACAATTTGTTGGTTGTTTCTGTTTGTGTATTTTGCTGAAACCAGGCCGAAATTTGGTAATTGACATACTGTGCTCATTTTTGGGTCGAGAGGATAAAGTTTTACTTTTTCGAATTAGGGTAGAGATGATTTTCAGTGAAATGAAAATTGTATGATACTGCTCTGAAAAGTTTCTCAATTTGAAATGTAAATATCCACACTTGTAATTAATTGTCGCGTACCTTGGCAGGATATGCAAGCGAGTTTTTGAAAAAATCAGTTGACTATCGGATCGGAGGCATAAAGTGATTGCCATCGACGTCCGTGCCTGATTCCGTGCCATAGATTGTCAAATGTCAACTGCCAACCGACTCACAGCTCGTGATTATCGGTTTGAATGACTGTCGTTCACTGCACATAACTTTTTGGAAAATATGAAAACCAGTAGGTTTTCAAATAAAAACTAAAATCAAAATGGCAGCAACATGGACTGCAGTCGAATTGTTAGTGGGTCGGCGACTCGTTCTTGAGGCGGTGTTGTCGAAGATTTTGGGCTATCGATAGTTCAGGCCCCTATCTCAACAGACTGCACATTACCAGTTATTTACCAAGCTTCAGTTTTGTATTGACAACTTTTTGCAATCCAAAATAATGTGTCTAATAATCCTGGACGTTGCTTCGCGGCACTTGACTGTAGCTCCTCAGGTGTACTTATCCTTCAGTCCAAAATTATTTGGAAAATGTTAAAGATCAGTGGCCGACAGGTTTTCAGGCATACCGGCTGCAGTTTCTTGGAGCCTATAATAGTGTCTAGAATAATAGTGGACAGTAGCTCGATACTTAACTATAGTCTTAGGTGTATTTTTTTCTATGCCGGTACTTGCGCAACCGCTCATTTCGGACAAAGCAGTATCACCCGCTGAACGCATGATAATAGCGTAAAATGCTACTTCTAGATCGACGGATAAAAAAAATAGTAAACCTTGTGATGACACTTACCTATATTTACTTTCTTTTATTTTGGTTAAAATCTTCACTTACAGTAACACCTCATTTGATTAGTTACTCTTTCATTTTGATAATAATAAGAAAAAAAAACCTAGAACTTTGCACTTATGTTATGAACAACTTAATTTTTAATCCAACGAAAACCTTGACAACTACAACAAAAACAAATTAAATAAATATGAAAATCAAATAATGGACGATAATTAAAATAAAAAATAAATTAAAATTAATCAATCATATAATAATCATAAAAGCCACAAAAGAAAAACAAGTGCTCTAAATATGTTTGTGTATACGTTGCAGATGGAAATTTAACAGATCCTAATTTATATGTACAATACATGACACGTAAGTTTTCATCATGTCACCGTTTCTTTTATATTACAGTTTTTCAGAATCACTTTTGCTTCGATGAATTTGGAATCCTGAGTTGTTATCGCGATTTAATCCAATTTTTTCGATAACCCTATTTTATGATCCTGATTCGACATTTCGCTAATTCAAGTATCCGTACGTGCGTCCAAAGTCTCGGATGTGCTTAACATTCGATCGCTCGTTGATTCGTATGCAACAACTGGCCACCTCTTGAGTCATATTCCCTCTAGTTTCAGTGCAAATCATCCACAGCAATCAAATATATTTCTGCCGATTGATTGCTGCATCAACCACAGCAGTCATAAATCATTCCTTGGACGAAACAACAAAAAATGTTCCTGGTCATTTTCAATTACACCGCCCATTCCTGGCCCAATACTATTTCCAACCAAATTGACTGCGGCCTGAATTGATATGATTTCGTTTTGGGCTTTTATATTTTTGCTTCATTCCAATCGCCTTAGCTTTCGTCCTTTTTTTCGCCAGGCGATGGAGTCGGAGAAACAAAATGTTGAACATCGTTCGTTGAGATGTTATGGATTTGTTTTCGTTTTTCGTCTACTCCAAAATAGCAGTCGAAGCATTGCATGTGACTTCTTCCTCCCTTATTTCGTTTTATGACTTCCGATCATTTTCTCAATAATAATCCAGAGAAATGTTCGAGGGAAAACAGAACTGGGATGGAAAAACGACACACAAGTCGTAAAAGGAAATATGGAATTTTCAGGAGTTTATGGGAGTTCTCGTAGGATGTAGTCTGTTTTGATTGACCCTAATTTAATGAATGGTCAACAACTGAAGGATTTATCGTTGATTGACCGTTTCGTTGTGTCCTTGTTAACTCAGGATTCCAAAACACTAGTGGCCGTTAAGCCTACAGAGCCATTACGATTGGGTCGACGAAATCAAAATCTTCTGCAACTAATGTCTATTTTTTATTTTTTACTTGCAGATCCACCGCAGATCATCCGAAAGCCACAGAATCAGGCGGTGAAGGTCGGAGGCGTCGCTGTATTTTACTGCAGATCGAGCGGAAATCCACCACCAGCAATCGTCTGGCGTAAAAATACCAAGAAGATATCATGTAAGTAGTGCACTTCTTGCTTGAATGGATGAGTGGTTTAGATTGCCTCCGTCCTAAAAATTCAACTTGTTTTATTTAGCAATCAATTGGGCAGTTGGAACTAAAATACCAGAAATGTATTGGAAAAAAGGAAATTTAATTGAAAACGACAAAACATGTTTCGTGTTTGGCTGATCGCATCCAATGCTTCGACGATTTTTGACAAAGTGGGTTATGACGGAGGAGGTGTTACTACCTGTGTGGCGTCACATTTCCATTTCTTTTGTTTTTTTTCTATTTCATGCGGGTTTTTTTTTTACATATTACGGACATGTCCCACTTTATTCCTCAGAACCCCAAAATGGTTTGCTTCACGCGTTCGATATATAGACTGATCAAGAAAAAGAACAATATTCGCTCCCAATACAAAAGCTTCATTCGTCATTCTGGTATGTTGTAGTGATGGGCATAATGACTCTTTTCACTGTGCCGGCACATAAGCTCCGACTCTTTCTAATGAGTCGTTCAAAAAGAGTCACCCAAAGTGTCAGAAACTTGGTTTATACGAGGGTCACTATTTATATTCTGCACCTAACAATGAAAAAACAGTAATTTATGCTCGGAAACGGCTGTATGGTTCTTGAAAGTATTCTCAATCAAGATCAAACCACTTTTGGTTGCACTTGAACCAATTTTTGAAACAATTTTTCTACTCCGATTGAGGTAGCTCCAAAACTTGCGTTTTGAACCCATCGACTGATTCTGCTCATAAGCCCATCAAACGCCCGCCGTGTGAAGGATGCCTAACAGATTGTGTCAATAAAGAAGAAATGTAGGCCAAACATTTTTGTATTTATAGTATAGAGAATTGGCATATCAAAGATAACTACGAGGACATTCGAATTCTGGTATTTGCCATATGCCTCTTCTCTCTTCTTAGTAGTTTTGGTTGTATGATGGTGAAGTTTCTAGTATATACCTCCTATTCATATAGCCATATACTGACAAGCTCGGAACGCTGTGGTAGTTTTTTGTCTTATGAACTAGCCAAGGAAATTAATCCCTGATCTCTAGATGCAAGCATCGTAAAGTGACTACCGAAATCTCACGGCTACCGAGCGCGTCGGCTAAGGGCGACCACAGAGTGAAAGCTGATGCCAAGCTGGATGCTGGTGTTTTCATTTTGAACACTCAGCGAAGAGAAACGTTCACATGAAACGTGCTCATGGAGCTTTCTCTCCCCATGCTATTGCTAAAGCTCAAAATGACATTTGTAATTGTCCGGTGATTTCTATACAAAATCCATTCATGCCACACTGCAAAATGAAACGAATTTACAGGATAATTACGAATGTGATCTTGAGCTTTTACAAATGCATGGGATGAGCACGTTTCACTTGAACGTTTCTCTTCGGTGAGTGTTCAGAATGAAAACGTCATCATCCAGCTCGGCATCAGCTTTCATTCTGTGGTTGCCCTAAGGCTGCTGAGGAGGCAATATTTGCATCCTAAGCTGAGAGCTGAGCGCTCACTACAACATCCTTGAATTACAAAGTCGGGCCTTTATATTCCGACAACGAGTCGGAATATAAAGGGCTGACTCAATAATGCGATAATTTGACACAAACAGCATTACTTGTTTTCTTTGCTAATCTGGATAGTCCAGTTCGGTATTTATCTTTTGAGTACCGGCACTTTAAGCGATTTCCCGGTATTTTTGGTGCTCGTTCCAGTAGAACTCAAAAAAGAATCGGTTTTTTTACTCGGTTTTTACCCGGTCTTTCTTCCCGATTTTTGACCCGGTCTTTTTATTCGGTTTCTTGAGTACCGGTTCTTTATTCGTTTTTTCTTTATCGGTTTTCACCCGGTTTTTTTTATTCAAAAAACTAAAACACACGAAATTCACCATGATAATAACTCAAAGAACCTAGGCTTAAGGGCCAGTAGCAACTGAGACTCTTTGAGCCGATTCTTTGCTTGAACAGTATCCCGCGTGTATCTCAGACTTGTCTTGTTCATTTTGTATGACGCGAGTTAGTATTTCTTGCATATTTTGAATCTCGTGCGATATGAGATTCACAGAAAACTTGAGTCCCCGACATTAATGTCATGTTTCAATGAGTGCTAATGTTAGACCTGTTCGGTCCTCAGATTTCAGTACTCAAAAAATCGAGTAAAAAAGCCGGGTGAAAACCCGAGTAAAGAAAACTTATTAAAAAACCGGGTAAAACAACCGAGTTAAAATCGGGTAAAAAACTGGCTTATTGGAAAAAAAAAACGGTATTGAACGATACTGGAAAAACCGGGTAGAAAAGATATAAAGTATCTACACTGCATGCAGATACATCGGAACATGGATATGTCTATGACTACCGACTGCGTGGAACCTGTTGTGTTGAAGATATCGACGTAAGTTTTATAAAGATCCCAGTATAGTTATACTGGATGAAATCATTCGAAAAAAACACGTCCCACGCTTTCGGTAGGCATAAGACATATCCATGTACCGATGTATCTGGTGGCAGTGTAGATACTCGTCATAAATTCTTTGATCTTCTGCAGACCTCTGAATGTAAAATACATCATGTCACGATGAGCTGCCCGGAACTATAACATCCTGCGACGAATATTTCTCTATTTCGGGGCTTGGGAGATTTTAATTCGCGCAGTACGAATCCGCTATTTTGTTTTATGATATGTTTATTGCACGTGTGGTGGGGGCCCACATTGTGGACCAGTCAGACCTCAAATCGCCGCCATTGCAAATGCACACACACATTCGCTGGATCACCCGATTTGGCTCGAATGAACTTCATCCGCTTTCGCTCATCTTCGGGGTGGGGGGGGGGGGAACTATGTACACTCTCTCAAATTGCGTCTGCGCATGTCCAAATGTTAGTCGAACTGACTACTTGCTATTTTTTCTGGGACCCTAGTGATTCAGATAGTACAACACGGGCTATTTTATTAAATGATGAATGGGAATTGGCGGAAATTGAAGGTCATTGAAAGTCCTTGGACGTCCTTGACCTAAATAATGAGTAAAAATGGAATTTCATTCATTGTGACCTCATATTGGGTCTATGCATTTGCATATCGGGAGTGCACAATTTGTTTAATGGAATGGTGAGAATGAGAATGATATGAATGAATGAGAGGAGGAGGTCCGCTGCCCTGAGCGAAATTTCACATACATTCAGAGACCATAAATTGCGTGTG
The DNA here is from genome assembly GCA_964017055.1 of Chloromyia formosa. NCBI lineage: Eukaryota > Metazoa > Arthropoda > Insecta > Diptera > Stratiomyidae > Chloromyia > Chloromyia formosa. The sequence goes on along the minus strand of OZ024816.1, from coordinate 35,317,007 downwards.
AGCATGTCGAGCGAGGAGAGCAGACGACTTCTTGCGACGTGTTCTGGGGGCCTAGTCAAGTTAGGTAGTACGGAGCGTACTCTATATTTTTGAGGATTTTGAATGAATGGGTTGGTGTGTATGCAGGAGTTTTGATTATGGCGTCGCTTTGCCTGAGAGCGTGGGACAGAGAGCACAGAGAGCGCCTGTTCACCCGTACACTATGTTATTTCTTGCCGTCCCCAACGTCAACCTTTATCGCTATCAAATCAACATCCCAACATGTACACCCAGGATCCCCGCAAGCGCGCCGCCCGCGCGGATCTACAAGCAACAGCCATGCACAATGACCACTTCACTCAAACGACATGCACAACCAGAAAAGAAAAATTTTCAATGGGCTTGTTTCCTCTTCTGACCCCCGAGTAGAAAAACAGACATTTCGTGTGACGGACAGATTTTTAGGATGACCCCTAGCTATAAGACATATCCATGTCAAAACGGTACTTTTCGAGGTTGGTATCGGTACTGAAGAAAAACTAAGTCTGAAAGCGCACATCACCTGCTGCGTATTGAGATAACTTTGAAAATGGTGTGGACTCCAGCTTTCACATTCGATTTCAATGGGTATCCCACCTCCTCCTTGTCTTCGTCCGGGTTATGGCAAGAGCAAATATTAGATGATCGTGATCGTCATTAGTGTGCTCTATGTACCTATGCTACCCCTCCAGTGTTGGCGTAACCGTCAGTGGTGTAGAGCGTAAACCTATATCCGAAACGAACAGGATGTGTGTGCTAGCAACATGCATAATTCGTATGCGATAGTATGCGCTTTTTTTTTCGTACAGAGCAGAGCATTTTAAGCGACGAAAAAAACGATCCAGAGCAAGTTAATGGAGTAAGTTTTTGTCTTTGCTAAGGGAGTGTGTCTTGGTTTAGTTAGAATTCAAATGTCAACTAGAATTTCAAGAGAAAGCTTAAATCCTATACAATCGGACAAATTTCCTTTAGGCAGCAAAATTATTTTGTATGTTTACTATTCCAAATTATTACACAAACCGGACATTTTATTGAGAGGAAATGAGCTTTATGTGCTTCCCAAACTGTAAACTGTTCTAAAATTGCGACGGCTGCCTATATTTCAAATGTGGAACTATTTAACAGAGTAGAAATCTTGCACTAACGTTCTATCGAGAGCAACTCAGATCAAATTGTTAGTGTAACTGTGTGGTCTTAACCTGCTCTGCTCTATATTGGTCTTGAAAAAAACGCACCTAGTGTCAATAAAGGACCTCTTTGCTGATAGTAAGTGTATCCTACCAACTGTCTCATTCGAAATTGACATACTAACGAAACGTCAACAAGACATTACTAGAGATGTTGACGCGCCAATGCCCCACTAGAGGGAGGGGTTAAGGCAGTTAGCAGTATGGTAACGAAATGCCAACTAGGCCTCTTAGGAGTAGTTGAAGCGCTACGCTCTACAAGGGATCAAGGCAAAATAGTATTAATGCACGCAAATGGAGACACATATGAACAAGGACAGGCGACATCCAGGGAGCTTATAAGAGATGTTCGAGATTTCTGATAACCTTTATACATAACTTATTTGACATTTCCCAGCTTATTTTCTTTTTCTTCCATTTCAGCCACTCAAAGTCGTTACACAATCATTGACACCGGAGGCGAATCAATTCTACGAATTGAACCTGTTCGAGCCGGCCGTGATGATGCACCATACGAATGTGTTGCAGAAAATGGCGTAGGTGATGCAGTTTCAGCAGAAGCTACCCTAACTGTCTATGAAGGTAAGTGAGCAATATTTTCCAAAAAAAAAAAAAAAGATACACACCACAGTTGCAAAACTTCTACCGCAGTGTTCATTGTATATATTTGCCCCCATACGTTGAAAAATGCTTTCCGGAAAACTTTGTCCTCCGAAGTGGCTTTCGATCCCCGCCATACTTATCTCAGAGCACAAAATGTTAAATGGAAGCCGGCTGTGTGTATCTTTCATCTATTGTATACGTGCGAGTACGGCTACGGCTATTCTACCTTAAAATATAAATTTATAAATTTCCAAAAACATTGTCTTGCCATTTTTCATCCGTTTTGCACCGTGTCCTGTATGAGAGAGTAGAGATGTGGTACGAGTGTGTAGTACTGGTTTGCGCGTCTATTTTTCATCCGTTTGTCTGCAATTTCATCATTTTAAATGCAATATTTCACCCCCTGTATACCAGCCTGGCTGGTGGAATTTTAAGAGCTTCTAGTTTTCACAGCGAGGACTTTGGCAACACGTATATTTTCACCGTACTATTGGAGGGCTGTCGTAGATGAGAATGGATTCTTTCCTAGTCGTGATTTTGTTGTTTCCTATGAGTTTGCTGCTACTATTGTTGGAGCAGATGACTATAAATCAGTTTTTCGACATCTCGTGCATAAAAGAATTTTTATCGAAGGAGGGTGGTGCGGAAGAAGGGCATGGTAGGTTCACTCGAGCGTGCAGTTTTGGAAAACTCTTGATGCTGGACGGGAAAGAACACCAGGTGTTTCACAGGTAACAATCATAGCCAAGACACGTATAAAAAGTCACCCAGTGCAGTTGATGCAGAATTATTCATATTTTTAGACTCCGCGTCGGTTTATTACACCCTAGAACTTATAAGGTATAAGACATATTGTTTTTGTCGCAGTGAAAATAAATGTAACATCTTAAAGGAGGGTCCATAGGTATGTATTGACATGATCAGGGTCACCTCCTGAATCGATTCAGCCATGTCTGTCTGTCCGTTCGCGCGATAACTTTCGATCGAATTGAAGCTAGCTTCTAGAAATTTGGTAGTTTTTGGTCAAATGTTTGTAGTCGCATCTCTCTCAATTGCCCTAACCCCTTGTGGGGCATAGCGCGTCAACTGTTCCATGTGGCCCAGTTGACGTTTCGATGGCATAAACTGGTTTCGGAGAAAGCAGTTTCCAGCATGCACCTCCTGCACAACCATGGTCACGTACGTTGTCGTGGCCCGTCCACGAACCCGAAACGCCGGTAGTCAAACATTTGAGACTGATGCCTCAACACACTGCGCTACCGGTCGCCCCGGATCTAGTTGGTATTGAAAATGAGCAAGAACCGACCAGAGGAATCCCGACTTCCCGTACAAATGATACTTCAAATAGGTGATAGTTTTCGACAGAATGAAGCTAAGGACTTGAAATTTTTGTAAAATGTTTGCAGTAGGATCTTATTAGTTGGTATAAAAAATAGGCATGATTCCACCAATGGAACGCCTACCTCTCCTACATCTATGAAATAATTGAATTTATCTTCAACTCCTGATCAAATAACGTGAAAAGCTTGAACTTTGTTATATGACCACGGCTTTATTAAACTTTCCTGTAAAAATAGGATTGATGCGTTGAAAACCAAGGGCCTCCTCGTTACCAAATGTCCCGGATTGCCCTATATTTTTTGTTTTTATTTATAATTATATATCTATAATTTATATTATCTTGACCGAATTGAGGTAGAGAGCAACTTTTTGACATATAAATCTCAGATGACAAGCTTATTCAGTGTTTGAGAAATGGGCATGATTCGACCAAGGGAACGCCTACCTCCCCTACAAATGCTAAAAAACGAAATACATATACCTATAACTACGGTAAGTTTGGGTAGAATGAAGCTAGCGACTTGAAATTTGAAACCAATGTTTGTATTAGAACCTAGTTACATGGTATTGAAAATAGTCATGATCGAACCAAAGGAAGCCCTACCTCCCCTACAAATGTTATCTCAAATACTCAATAACTTTCCATAGAATGGAGCTAGCGACTTGACGTTTTCGTCAATTGTTTGTAATGTTGGATAGTTATTGTAGTTGATTTCGACACTCGAATCAAAATGAAGCCTACCTCTCCTTCAAACTAATCTTCTTCTCTATGTATAAAAATGAATGTTTGTTTGTATGTCCTTTATACAATCGTAAACTATGCATTTGATCATGTGATGATCTTTAGCAAAGTTGTTGTGCATGAACCAAAGAAGGTCACTGAGTAAACTAAAAAAAAAATCTCGAAAAACAAATGAAATTGTTCTAATTGCCACGAGCGAAAGATTGTTGCTATGAATTCACTGTAGTTGCTACGAGTAAAAGTTCGTTGCTATGAAATTATTCTATTATTGACTGTGTTTTTTTTTTTGCAAATGTGGCAATATTATAATTGCTTTTTCAATCAAAATTTCTTCACTCAACTTACACTAGAACTTATCCAGTGCAATTTTGTATGAACATTTGCACTGGTATAGCAGAAAAACCACAGCCAATAAACAGTAACAGAGCCAGGGTTTCGCGCGATTGTTTCTTAATAATATGGGAGGAGTGCACTAAGGCGTATCGGAAAGTGGTTGAATCAATAGATAGAATCTTACGTGACATCAAACAAAACGACCGGCCTATGGGCATTATTATATTACTTCTCTGTGGCGACTTTAGGCAAACTTGACCAGTAAAACCCGGAGGGATGAGGGCTGATGAAATTAAGGCATGTCTAAAAAGCTCACATCTATGGCGCATTGTCATACCCATGCATTTGTCAACCAATATGCGGGCGCGAATTGGGAGTAATCAAAATGCCCAAGAGTTTTCAGATTTATTACTGAAAATTGGTGACGGTACGTATCCGGACGAAGAAGGGAAGGTTATTCTCCTAAATAATTGATGTTGTGTATTTAAAAAACGACCAGGCATCTGCGATAAACGCAGAAATATTAAAATGCGTTCCTGGGGAATGTGTTGAATACAGCTCAATCAACCGAGTATTGGATCAAGAAGATGCTACCCATTATCCGGTTTTTAAATTCCCTAAGCGCACCTAGGCGGGGTCCCTGTAATTCTGCTTAGAAATTTGAACCGCCGAAACTATGTAAAGGTACCCGACTGAAAGTGAAGTTACTTTTAATTTAGCTGAAGTTTAGCCTTATGGTCGTGGTGTTGAGCAAGCGGAGAACAAATTAATTCTGTATGAAAAAAATATTCAAGGTTAGTGTCAAGTTGTGAGCGAAGCGAACAACGCGAGCGCAACGAGCTCTCGCAGCTAGTCATATATAAAACATACTTTTAATGCATATGGCCGTTGGCAATTTGTAGTTTCTAGGGTATCCACGTTTCGGACTCGGGATCTCTTTCTTTTCTATGTATTCATATTCGTTGTGCTGGATAAATTGTAAAGGGGTTTGTAGACGTAGTGCCAGTCCAGTTGTCAAGCCTGTCATTAGGCCTCCTTCTGAACCTGCCATTAGACGTGACTGTTATTAAACCTGCCGTCAGAAAACGGGTAACTGGTCTGATAGCAGGCCTGTCGACAAGTATACTCGTACATCTGGACCGGCATTACGTCAAAGCTCGAAATGTTGCCCCTTATCGAAGGCTGGGCTCGAGCATAACTTGTATTTGTGTTATTTTACATTCCAGCGTTGAATAGCTTCTCATCCTTTCACTTCCAGAGTGCTATCGGTTTCTAAGTTTGTCTAATAATATTATTGATAAATTATTTCCATTGCTGCACCGAATTTGAATATTTGTTATGTTTCCGCTATTCTTTCCCTATAACTAACGCTCCATAGTCAAACTTCTCCTGGAAAGTTCCACTTACATATTTTGAAAACTTTGATTTTTGGCTGTTATTTATATGCAACGCATGCAGAATGGAGAGCATTCGAAAGTATGTATGTCGGAAGCAGCACGGACTAGTTTGGACTATACTAGGTGGTAGCATGACTAAAGTTTTCTAAAGTAAGTCGAACAAATCGATGGCTCTGAAGTTTAATTTTGCACGTGTTCAGACGAGTACGTGATGCTACATTATTATTACAGTAAAATAAGATATGCGGAGGGGTTCATGATCGAAATGGATAGCGAACCCGGTGGGCCCATGAGTTGTACAGCCTTTACGGTGAGCTGGAAGTTTCGAAGATGGACATTACACGTGCAATGCTTCGATGACAGCTGAATGCCTAAGCTGGTTGTGAAAGGCAGCATCAGCGGAACAATGCCGGGAGGAACACCGGGAGCTTGATGGGATGGCTCAGTGGATGCGGGCGCAGAACAACTACTGAGCTTTCAAAATTGGAGGACGCGGTTATTTCAATGGAAAACTATTCAGACGGTCGTTGCGTCGCGCCACACTGATGATTATAAAAACAAGAAAGCCGTAATGAACGCTTCATTGGCGGATGTTGCTGTTGGAAGAGCTCACCAGATCGCACTGACTGATTTTTGTCTAATCATCTAGCGCAGGAGTGTCTATGCTAGCAACAAGCATTAACCGGAATGCGCACTATGCTAACGAAACGTCAACTAGACCTCTTGGGAGATATTGACGCGCTATGCCCACCAGAGGTTAACGCTTAGGATGTAGTGCCGGGGACGCCCCCGTGCCAAAACCGTGTCCCATGGTGATATTGTTTTTGATTTGAAACATTTAGAAAAATTCATATTTATTGCATTAGATGCAAGGCAGGATTGATGGTTATTATTATTATAATTTATAAATTGGGGCCTCTTTACCCATCCGGTGGGCACTGCAGCCATAGAGAGATCTACCGTGCCATAGCCTACATTATAGCAAAAGAGCCTTCACGACCTTTGGAAAGTGAATTACGTCTTTTGTGGGAGCTTTCCTGGTAACTGCAGGGCTCACTGTGACCTGTCCCAAAAATTCCGGGCACGCAAGATTTCCGGGCATTCGCACAACGTATGCATGGTGATTTCACCATCCTCTATGCAAAGACGACATTCAGCCTCGCCAGATAGGGCCATTTTATTTAGGTGATATCTCACCCAACGATGGCCCGACAAGTAGCCTACAAGAAGTCTAAGATCGGCTCTATTCATGTGGGTAGTACTTCTACATTTGAAGTGCGTTGTTAGTTCCTTCGATTGGCGCAGCCCTGGATGGTTATCCCAGTAATCCTGCCTTATCCCCTCAGACCATTTTCTAATTATCATTTTAGCTGAAGTACACTCAAGCCACAGTAGGGTCCCAATCCAACAAAATGAGATAATCAGCCCTGCCTTGCAAGTGCTTATCCAATCTCGTTTCCCTCGATGCCATGGTGGCCTGGCGTGCAACACACGAAGACTTAGTTTTTTAAAGTCAGAGTCTGCAGAAGCTCATAACACTCCTTCACCAGTTTCAAAGACATCCTATGCGAAGAGAGCAATGACTAGATAGCAAAGTGAGCACCACGGAATTTCTTTTCTAGCAACACCCCGGCATAGACCTCAAACGTATGGATCTCGGCATGAAAGATGTTGGGCTAAACACCCATTGCGATTGAAATCCTAGTGTTTGGTCCATAGACCCCAGCACCAACTCCCTGTTTAGCTTCGGACCTATCGATAAATCACCTAATACAACTAGGATGCTGGCAGGGATCGCCATTGCCCCATTCCGTGCGGTACGAGATGAAGCAAACCTTCGTGCTCATGTTATCTGATCTTGAGCAGATCTGCATACCAGGAAATTGTTTCAGACTGATCATATGACAAAGATATATAGCGGAGTTAATCCAATGATAGCCTCTAGAGCACTTGTTTGTTGGGCTTGTACGTATAGCCCAAGTCATGCGGAGACAAGCAAGGCTTTGTAGTTTATTGAGTTTTCGTATAGTTGAAGGCTATTACTATATCTCTTAGGTCACCATACTAGCGCGGTGTATGTCACCATGGGGCGCACTAGCATGCAATAATGCCATCCAGCCATCTTTGAAGTGAGCCTCAGGTCCGTCCAATGAGATTTCTACAGGCCCACATTGTGCGAGTAGCCTTCATACATTTTCAATGTGATTGTTCCAGCGAAATCTGGAGTCTAGTGTAATGCTTAGACATTTATCTTATGTGGAGTACTCAAGTGCCGTCCTAGCTTGTGAAACCGGCGCCATCGTTAGGTTCCATTTCTGCGTAAATTTTCGAGGTTTAGGCCCACTTCGACACACCAGTATAGAATAATATCGAGGGACGCTTCTATTACATTCGCTACAGTCGATTCGAACTTAATGTTTGCTCACACGGGTCGTCTCGTAATCGACTCGTAATCGGCTCGTCTCCAATTTGAACTCCAATTCCCAATCAAATGCATGGACATGCTCACACGGGTCGTCCATTGGTCGACACGTAAGCGAATCAATTTGCTTGGGAAATGGAACTCGAATCCCAGAAGAGCCGATTACGTGTCCGGGCGACTGGTAGCTCAGTGCGTATCAGTCTCATGTCTGACTACCGACGTTTCGGGTTCGAATCCCGTCCACGACGACGTTCGTGGCCATTTATGTTTGTGTTGTCTTCCCACTGTGGTGCGGGGCGTAATAATAAGTCACAGTATCTTCCGACTTCCAGGCGGCCAAGGCCCGACATCAGGCTGTCGCTCCACGATGATGATCTCCCGACTTGTTGCAGATAGGCGGCTAAATGGGGGAGCAGGAGGTGCATGCTGGCAACTGTATTCTCCGAAACTAGTTTATGCCAACGAAACGTCAACTGGGTCACATGGAATAGTTGACGCGCTATGCCCCACAAGGGTTTAGGACAATTGAGCAAGCCTTGAAAGCAACTCGTTTACCTGTGGAAGGACCATTAAAGCGGTGAGAGTCCGCCGCCTGAAGAGCAGCCCTTTACAGCATTTTCGCAAATCCAAGTGCTGCCAATCGTATCTCTTACACGTAGCATTAGCGTCTGTCCAGGCAATAGTAGCAGCCGGTGTACCCCTAAGCTCCAGTGCTCTAGGTATACAGTCATAATGGATTGATGGTTACGGAGATATACATACTTTAAAAATGAAATTCCACTAATCACTCGAAGGGGATGGGGAACCATCTCTATACAAAGCACAGATAGAATGGGAGAAACCGGTCTGTGACTCATGGACGCGCAATAAGTGCTACAACGTGCGTCATATGTGCTTCGTAGAAAGTGAACGTGTTAAAGCTCTAGATCCCGTACGGAATTGATCGATTATAACAATTTCATTTTTCTTGGTGACATGAATGAAATTTTAGAAGAAATCATCCTACAGTTCCGCACGGGGGTTTTGTCTATTCATTGGGAAGAAAACGCCAAGGCTACATTTCGATTAGGAATCATATTGCAACTCGCGTCGGCTTTGTTTGAGAAAGCCTTGACTGACTTTGCCCTTACTCTGGCATGTAAGCGCCTTTTTATGAGAAAATATATATGGACGGTTTTGTCGGATGTCTGTGGGGACGGGGCCTAAAGTAGCACAATGACCGTGAAGGTTGGGCTGTGCCGTCTGGCGAAGAAAAGGCCCCTCAACGACCTAACCAGCGGCCTATGCTTGCTGTAGCTCAATTCGGGAGATGAGAGCGGGGTTTTCGTCGCTCGTTGCCCCTGTCCTTTACGTATTAAATTTATAGGCCTGGGGAAGACAACACGAACATGGGAGGTAAAAATGGGAAATAAAAAAATTAGGCGATAAGAATGGAATGGTTGGTGGATGGCTCAGTGGCCCTCGTGCTCGCATCGGGGTCCAGGTGTAATGGGACCCTCGTCCTCTGGTTTCGTACCACCGGTAGATCATTACTCATTAGGTGCTGCCATCGATCTGCCGGTGTAAGCAGCACTACCAGACCAGAATGATTCATTACATCGTCTTGCATGCTCTCCGACAAGAAAATGACCTGTAATGACACCCACAACAGTTCCAGTGTGTTATCTTCTCAGCGAAAACATGCCTGAGTCATATATGCCTTGTTATATGACATGTGTTTCCATTAATCCACCTTAAGTTGGCCCTGTCAAACGCATCCGATTTTAGTTTATCTTTGAATGATACAATGCGCATACCGATACAGCGAAGTATCTGAGGAAGTACGCCCGTAATTCCTTGGTGCACCAATTTATCAGCCTTGCAATTCCAATGAAACCAGTATGACTCGGGATACATCATATGGTGATATTAAAAAGGCTGCTCAACTCCCTCAGTGTTGAACGGCATTTTATGACAGTCTGTGATGTAATTAGAGCAGACTCCAGTGCTCTTATGGACGCTTTGCTGTTAAGACATTTTCGCCCAACCATATTAAGGCTTCGTTTATCGCCGAGACTTCCGCTTGGAAAACGTTACAATGGTCAGTGATTCGAAAAGCCAAATTTATGCCAAGCGATTCGAAATCCACTCTTTATCCCACTCCCGCATCAGTCTTCGAACTGTCCATGTGTATAGTAGCCCAAGGAGCGAAGGTATTTTTGGTTGCATACTCCATTCTTTTATTATTCTTGGCTTTGCAAAATTCTAAATTTTGTTGTTTGCAAAAATTTTAAGCACTTTTGTGAATAATTTTCTGGTTTTTAACGTAGCTTCAAGTTATTGTTTTTAAAGTTAGTATCGTCTGCGTTAGATTCACATAGATATGTGATCTAAAGTAGCCCCACAAGAAAAAATCTGGTGGCGTTAAATCACATGAACTCGGTGGCCAGTTGATGTCGGTGAAACGAGAGATAGCCATGCCGTCGAATTAATCACGCAGAAGATGCATTGTTGCATGCTGTGTGTCGCACGCAGTTCCGCCTTGTTGGAACCGCATGTGGTTGAGTTCCGTATCTTGCAATTTAGGGCACAAAAAATTGGTTTTATAATCGACCTGTACCTCTCGCCAATAACAGTTATGGCGATGATAGCCTTATTTTAAAGAAAATACATTCGCACTAAACAGTGGCTTTTTCTTAGTGCATTGGCAACTGATGAGTTTCCGTCCGATTCTCGTATTCTCGGACTACTTGTTGCTGCATCGATGAAGGTCGTCGGGTTTCCCACCGTATCGCCAGGTAGTGGACAGTCTGTCTCTAGCAGCATATATATTTGTCGCATAAGCGCTTACGATGGTCTTGAGGTAAGATCGAATTCGAATCGCAGACACCTCAAGTACGAGTCGACTGGTGTGCACAAAATTGTGTACCACTTCGATTTCGAGTCGCAGTCGATTAGGTTTTCGTTCGACCCTTGTGCGGAGGGCCTTAAGGTTAGATACTATCTCCTACAGAAACTTTCATACATCATAGAATATAAAATGTTTTTCGATGGAAAACCATGAATTTAAAAGCCACTCTAGTTTCCGCATTCCAATATGTCTCCATATCGCGCTTCGTATTTATAGGTATATTCAGGTGCAGTATTTTGTTTTTGCAAACATTTCACTTCCTTTTTTTTTCAATTATTCATCCCCATGGCTGTTTACCGCGACAGATAACGCGAATATCCTCTGCATCACCATTATCCAGCGAATTCTGAACGCATGTATTCAGGGACATTCAAGAGTTGAAACACCATCGTTGATAAAGACGAGCCTCAACATCTATCTGTGTACTATTTTTGTCCACGTGAAGAACACACCCGAGCGACATCACTCCATGCATCCCTGACCCTGACTCCCATATGCTGTTGTGGCTGGAATGTCCTGATGTCCTTTTTGAGCTCTTTTTACTCGAACAACTCATGTTGGGTGTTGCCCTTTTTTATTCTATGTACATTTTCGCTATTTGCATTGTTGGTTGCTGTTTTATCCATCGTCATTGTCATGATGATAACATTCGCCCGGTACTAAAGAGATAGATGATACAGGAATTCATATATAAAAAAGAGAAATCCCAACAAAAAAAAAAACAACAAACAACGAGAGAAAGTCGGTTTGTTGCCTGGTTTTGTTTTTATTCACCCAGGGTACATGTAGTAAAAATGTTTTTTATAGTAGTATGAAAGAGGGGAGTGTTTGTCCAAAAACGGAGGGGCCTGGAGGCGCTCACAATAGCTGAATGACACAAGGGAAAAACCGTTCCTTGTTCAGGATATTATAGTCCTAGTTATGATAGGGATCTACTTTTTTAGGGGCGGGTGTCGGGTTAAATGCAAATGTGGAGTGGATTCACATACGTACCAGCCAGACGTAGTACTGATAAATAGACAACTACAAAACATATTCTCATAAATTCGGAGTCGTTAATTCAGCCAGGATACGAATATATATGTGTGTGTTTTTTTTGTACACGCCAGCCAGCCAGGAGAAATATGATAAAGTGGGCTAATGCAGATTACACGTATACGTTGTGCAGTTCAACTTTAATCCGACAATTTTTGCAGTTTGCTGAAAGTTTTAATAAAACCGTTTCCAAATGGTGACGTTGAAAGTTCGGATCGAAATTGACTAAAGAGCGTGTCCCGCTTGAAAATCGCCATAGAGCTAGGGTGGATTGTATGTACACTCGGTTAGTGGAAAAGCCTCGCCCGAATAGTCCCTCTGTCTTTAACCGTTACAGAGTTATTACATTTTTTGTCGTTGTTGTCAAAAACCTAGACTTTCTGAGGAAAACTCTAATTTACAAGCTTGGGCTTATTGAAACCAAAAACTGCCCAAATTTCTGCGGTTACATAAAATTTTCTATAAAATTACATTTCCATCGTTGCGAAATTCATCATAAAAAAAGTCGTCCCAATATTTTTCTTTCGAACAACATGTAAACGTTAAGGACTTAGACTCAATGAGTATCAAATTGGTTATCTGTGAAATAGTGTGGAACGAAGTGTGTGGCTGGAGTTCACACAACTATGTTGCAGGTCCAACTACACAAATCATTCCATCCATCAACCCGAGACGCTTAGGTGCTGGTCAGCCATTCATGCTACAGCTATCTGCCTTTTTCCAAACTGTCTTATCTCTTAGGCTTGACCGTCAGGGATTTGACACACTGCCGTTACCAGGGGGCGCCGACGTGGAGGACTTTGGAAAAGGTATTTTGCTCCCAAAATCACATTTCCGAATTTGGTCGAAATCGGACTACTTTGTAATATAGCTGCCGTAGGGGACAAAAATTCCTCTTCCATAGTCCTCCGCATGGGCGCCCCCTGGAACGGCAGTGGTCACTGACCATTGCTAACCAACGTCAAGCCGCTAGTGATAGCGGTGCGATGATTTGATTGAGGTAAATCTTCTCCCTGTGGTATGGGGTGTAAAAATAATACCACGGCCTTTCCCGTTGAGGGACTGTCGTTAAAACCGACAATCAAAGGACAGGATGTGTATGCCAGCAACTTGCACTATCCGAAATCTTTATATGCTAACGAAACGTCAACTATGCCTCGGACAAGGACTGACTCCACGGTTATGACTTTTGGCTATCGTACAATGACAAAGAATGGATTCTGGAATGTGCGTACTCTCCTGGACAATGGATCAGAAGGTCCCCAGAACGCACGATTTCTTCAATTAGAGACTGAATTTCTGAGGTACAAATTAAACATCTTAGGAGTTAGTGAGATAAGATGGTGGAACAGCGGAGAATTTATCTCTCCAACGGGCAGCACTGTAATGTTGTACTCCGGTAAAGCTACCGGTAGTCGTCGTGAGTCAGGTGTGGGGCTCCTTTTAACCAGAGCCGCGCGAAACTGTCTCTTATCCTGGGAGCCGGTCTCTAACCGAATCTTGATCGACAGGTTCCGGACCAAAATGAGAAACATCTCAATTATACAATGTTATGCCCCTACTGAACCCGACAATGTCTTGGCAAAAGACTCCTTCTACGAAGAACTAAACGCCGTTCAGAGCAGAACACCTAAAGGTGACATTATAATGGTTATGGGTGATTTGAATGCGAAAGTTGGCGCTGATAACCATGGACATGTGATGGGGAGACACGGTCTTGGTGATCGTAATGACAACGGTGAAAGATTTGTAGAGTTCTGCAACTTTCACAGTCTCTTCATCGGTGGTACTATGTTTGAGCATAAGGACCACCACAAAATCAGCTGGTCCTCTGTTGATCGGCGCAGAACACAAAATCAGATCGACCATTTTGCCATTAGTAAAAGTTTTAAGAGTTGCCTCCTGGACGTGCGAAACAAGAAGGGTGCCGATATTGGGATGGGAACAGACCATTATCTTATGATCGCTAATGTTCGATTGCGTATTGCAGCCGTGCGCCGCCCCAGCGACGAAAGATCCAGGCCCCGCAAATTCAACACCGCTCGATTAAAAAATCCAGCTGTCTTACAACAATATAATGACCATCTTGCGCAAAAAGCAGCTGAGATAACTAGTCACCCAGATAGTGACATAAACGAAAACTGGGATGATAGGGATGATAGCGCAGATACCATCCTTGGAACAAACACGGATTGCCGGAATAAGACCTGGATGTCCGACGCTTCATGGCAGCGGATTGTTGAAAGAAAGGAGCTGAGGGTTCGTTTGGCTGCGGCATCAAACGATAATCGAAGCAGCTTCGAACTCCTTTACCGTCAAAAAGCTCGAAAAGTTCAGCGTAGTGTGCGACGCGATAAAAGAGTTTATGCGAATTCTCTTTTAGCCCCAGCAGAAGAAGCTGCAAGAAGTAATAACTTAAACGCCGTATACGGTGTTATCAAGGAGTTTACAGGTGGTCGTAACTCCTGCCAACATCCGGTGAAGGATAGTGATGGAGAGCTACTTATCTTAGAAGAAGATGGAAAGAACACTTCGCCGCGGTCTTGAACCGTGTAACCTCTGCTGAAGTTCCCCCTCGTATAGATAATTTAGCTAACCATCAAAATGTGCGTATACGGTCCACTGCCACGACTAAAGACGAAATAGTCACTGCAATTATTGCACTAAAACAAGGAAAGGCCGCCGAACTTGACGGTATCCCTGCCGAACTTTATCAAGCAGCGCCAAGCGTAACTGCCGATTTGCTGCACCCACTTGTTGATAAAGCGTGGAATAGACCTTTCCCATTGAGTGGAAGGAAGGTTTGATCATCAAACTTCCAAAGAAGGGTAGCCTCACAGACTATAATAATTGGAGGGGCATTTGTGTGCCTCCTACCGTTGCCAAGATAACAGCTAAATTAGTCCTGGAAAGACTAAAGGCCCACTTAGAAAGCACAATTGATGAAGAGCAGGCTGGTTTTCGATCCGGATTCTCCTGTGTCGATCACATTAACACCTTGCGAATCATCATCGAGCAATGCGCTGAATACGATTCTCCGCTTCACTTGCTTTTCATCGATTTCGAAAAGGCTTTCGATAGTGTGAACCGGGATTCTATATGGGCGGCTTTGCGCAGGAGAGGCATCCCTGAGAAGCTTGTGGCTATTATTAAGGCAACCTATGACGGCGCGAAATGTCGCGTTCTGCATAAAGGTAAGGTGTCGGGGGACTTTGAGATTCGCAGTGGAGTTCGGCAGGGGTGCATCCTCTCACCGATCCTATTCCTCATTGTGACTACGCTGACGACATATGCCTACTCTCCCACAAAATCATGGATCTGTCCGCAATGGCGTTAGATCTTGAGAGAAAGGCAAGCAAGGTTGGGCTAAAGATTAATACCAACAGGACCAAGGTTCTTAGCCCGCCGTTGCGAAAAAGAAATCCGACACCTATTGCCATCAATATTAATGGGCAGCCTGTGGAGAAGGTGGACAACTTCGTCTACCTGTGTAGCATTGTTGCCGAAAATGGTGGTACGGAGCAGGACATCGCTCGTCGTATCAACCAGGCTAAACGCGCATACGGCATGCTGTCCAAAATCTGGCAGGGCAGTTATCTCAGCATCAAGACCAAGCTGGGCCTGTTTCGCTCCCTGGTACTATCAGTGCTTCTGTATGGGAGCAGTACATGGAAAGTTTCCGTAGGAGTTACCAGAAAGCTGCAAGTTTTCGTCAACTCATGTCTTCGTCGAATTCTAAGAATTTTCTGGCCCGAAACAATATCAAATGAAGAGCTAAGTCGGCGTACGGGTCAGATGCCAATCGACGAATTGATACGCAGGCGAAAATGGCAGTGGATAGGTCACACATTGCGGAAGAGTGATAACTGCATTGCTTTGCACGCCATGAAATGGAACCCCATTTCCAACCAAGGCCGACCAAGAGGGGGTCCTTGAATCGCAAGTCGTCGATCTGTGGCAAAGGAGTGTCAGGCACTGGGTAAGTCTTTCGGGGAGTTGCGCCCTATTGCCCAGAACAGAGTACGATGACGCGCAGGAGTAGTCGACGCGCTATGCTCCACTAAGGGTTAAGGCAAAGTAGTAGTAAATATATTTACCGCCTAGAATTTTGTTGAAATCGACCTACTATTTCATATACTTCTCGTTGGACCAGAGAAATCAGAACAAGTTTTACTACTAATTCTGATGTGACAGATGCCCCATAAACCAATATGAATTCAAGCAAGTCGATTTGTTCCATTTCTACATTTTTTTTTCCTTTAACACGTAATATTCGCAAATTTTCTAGTCTTAAGGTGCATTTTGCTAGGCACACGATCGTCGCACATTATTCGCTATTAGCGATCCACCGCCTGCGATTGACGCAAAGTGGTGCCTAGCTAAACGGACCTTTAGTCCTTAACATATGACATTCGAAAGCTAACACACTGGAGCAGATTTTGTAGATTTTGCAGATATCTCAGTTCAAAGTACGGTTATGAAATAAAGATTTAATTTTTTGCTTTTGTTTTGAAATTTTTTCAGGTGTAAAATGTATCTTGAAAGTTGCAACGACGAAGATTTCATTTTATAGGAAATTATATGTATTTCAATGTGTACAACTTTGCTTCCGCCGTTTTCCGACAGACGGCTGCATCGGTGAGGGCTTTTCAAAATACGTAGTTCAAAAGTATCACAAAGTGAGTTTGGACGTCTGTGAGCGTATCGACATCCCCGCATTAGTAAAAGTTGTTTGCATTTTTAATAAGATTCGCGATTCAAAATGTCTGTTTTCGAACCAAGTTCTCGTCATTTGCGAGAAGTTTTGATCTTCTTCTTCAATTTGAAAAAAAAAAAACTGCAGCAGAGGCTCATCGAATGCTCTCAGACACTTACGGTGAGATTGCTCTGAGCGACAGAACATGTCGTGAGTGGTTTCAACGTTTTAAAAGTGGCGATTTCAATGTCGAGGACAAGCATGGTGGTGATAGAAAAAAATTTTCAAAGACGACAAATTGGAAGCACTGCTCGATGAAGATTCGTGCCAAACGCAAGATGAATTAGCTGAATCACTCGGCGTGAGTCAGCAAGCCATCTCGAAACGCCTCAAGGACATGGGCATGATTCAGAAACAAGGAAATTGGGTTCCGTACGAGTTAAAACCGAGAGATATTGAGCGGCGATTATTTGCATGCGAACAACTGCTTCAAAGGCAGAATCGGATCGGTTTTCTACATCGCATCGTAACCGGCGAAGAAAAATTGGTCCGCTACGATAATCCCAAGCGCAGAAAGTCGATGGGAATGCCTGGACATGCCTCAACGTCGAGGGCAAAACCAGATATTCACGGCGCCAAGGTTAAGCTTTGCATTTGGTGGGACCAGCTCGGTGTGATATACTACGAGCTACTGAAACCGAATGAAACTATCACAGGAGATCGGTACGGAACGCAATTGATGCGTTTAATTCGAGTATTAAAGGAAAAACGACCACAGTACCAAGAGAGACACGACAAAGTAATCCTCCAGCATGACAATGCTAGGCCACACGTCGCAAAAGTGGTCAAGACATACTTGGAAACCTTGAAATGGGAAATCTTGCCCCACCCGCCGTACTCCCCAGACATCGCTCCTTGAGACTACTATCTGTTTCGTTCCATGGCGCACGGCCTGGCTGATCAGAATTTTCGTTCGTACGAGGAAGTCGAAAAATGAATCCAATCATGGATCGCGTCGAAAGACGCCTCCTTTTCCCGAGATGGAATCCGAAAATTGTCGGAGAGATGGGCGAATGTTGTCGCTAGCGATGGACTGTACTTGGAATAATTCATCTGTAAGAACTTTTTGACAATTAAGCTTTTAATTCCAGGCGAAAACGGCGGATGCAAAGTTTTACACCGAATAGTTTCAGAAAATGGGGTCAGTTTTAGATTTCAGTAAGTTAGAGGCTGGTAAATTAGAGTGCTCCCCGGAAAGTCTAGATTTCTAACAACCACAAAAAAAAAAATGCAATGACTCTTTAACTGTTAAAAATGTTGAGTTTTTAGTACTGATTTATTTAGAATTCATTGAACTATAAATTTACATGTTTGATCTATTACATTTTATAACTAATATACTAAAGTTAATAATATTAACTTTGTACTAGGTTATACTACATCTTCCATCCTTTTTTAGAATTTTGTTTAAAAATAAAAAGTTATGTATGTTCCAATGTTAGCTTTACAATTTCAAATAATATTTTTGATTCTTACATTTTTTTTTTATAAACGACGTTCAATATTTACTAGTATGTATTATTCATCAAAATATTATAAATTTTTTTTTCATAGAATTCCTTTTTCATTCTTTTTTTCTTTTCAAATGATGATTCAACCTTTTTTTTACAATCTAAATAAAGTCTGTATTATTGATAAATAACATATCATATTTTCTTATCCACTAAAATACTTTAATTCAGGCTGTTTAGGACTTCGATCTTATTAGAACTGAGTTTTTTAATTTCCAAAATAGTTAGGTGGCTTCACTGTGCGACCGTATCTTGTTACATAATGTTGGCTACTAGTGTCAGGAAAAAGATTTTGACTCGCTCTATTTTCATTCTGACTCCCATTTGCATTACTATTATTTTGATTATCAACTTCATTTCTAAAATTGGGAGTATTTGATGAATATCTTAAATGCTTTGTGTTCCTCCTAATGTCTCTATTTCTTTCATTCCTTATTACATAAGATCTAGGAGAAACATGATTTCCTACAACAGTAGCTGGTTCCCAACGACCATCTTTTCTATAAACCACATTATCTCCAGGATTTAATACTAATTCTTTTCTTGGTGCTATTTTATCATAATATTGTTTGTATTTGTTTTGTCTACTTTCAAGTTTTTGTTCTACTTCTAGACAGATTTTGGGTAAAAGAAGTTCTGTTTTTATTGGAAGTTGGGTTCTTAAGTTACGACTCATTAATAATTGAGAAGGAGAATATCCTATTCCCGTGATTGGAGTAGCTCTATACTCTAATAGGATTAGCTCATAACTTGTACCAATTTCGGTAGCTTTTTTAATAATCTTTTTGCTTATACCAACCGCTTTCTCGGCAAGTCCATTTGCTTGTGGAAACCTCGGACTAGTACAGTTAAATTCAAAATTCCAAATTTTTGAAAACTGTTGGCATTCTATTGAATAGAAAGGTTGATTATCGGCTATTACCACTTCAGGAATACCATGTGTACTAAAATTTTCTTTTAATGCTGCTATGATGCTACTTGCCGTTTTGTTCTTAAGCAATTTTATTTCTAACCACTTTGAATAATAATCTTGTAAAATAAAATAACTATTCCCGCCGTATTGAGCAATATCACATGCTACTCTCTGGAATGGATATTTAGGTATAGGATATTTAAGTAAAGGTTGTTTAGAATTTGCCGCTGCATATTTCTCGCATATTCGGCATTTGGCTATGACATTTTCAATGTCCTGATTCATTCTAGGCCAATAGAAAAGCATTTTGGCCCTACTTTTGGTCTTGGACATTCCAAAATGTGACTGATGAATCCATTCTAATGTTGTATTTAGAAGTTCAGGTGGAACCATTATACGATTTTCATAAAATAACAAATCGTCTTTAAAATATATTTCATTCTTGAGATTCCAATATAATTTTAGTATATCTGTAACTCTTTCTTTCGACTCAGGCCATCCTTCTTTACAATATTGTATTATTTGTGAGAAAAGAATACTTTTCTTCGTTGCCTCTTGAAATACTAATTTCTTCTTTGTATTCATACTAATTGTATGTACCACATCCTTGAAAATAGAATCTGTACTAACTTCAATATCAGGAGTTGCATTTCTTGATAAAATGTCTGCTAAGTGTAAATACTTTCCCGGTATATACTTAACAACAAAATTATATTTCAAAAGTTTGATCTTCATCCTTTGAGGCCTGTTCGAATGAATCTGACTCACATTTTTGTCAAGCAACGCAACCAATGGCTTATGATCAGTATGTATTGTTACTTTTTTCCCATATATATAATCATGAAACTTTGTGCAAGCATAAACAATTCCTAAAAGCTCTTTCTTGATTTGAGAATACTTCATTTCACATTCTGATAAACTTTTTGATGCATAGTATATAGGCTTCTGATTTTGCATTAAACAACATCCTATGCCATTTTTAGAAGCATCACTCTGAACTACAATATCCTTCTCAGGGTCAAACGCATTAAGGATTGTATCTTTACTTATTAATTCTTTAATATTTTTTAAAACATTTGAGTGATACGTGGTCCAAACGAATTCAGTGTTTTTGTGAAGAAGCGCTCTCAAGGGTGCATTTATTTCTGCCAAGTTTGGTATAAATGGACGCAAGTAATTTATAGTGCCCAGTATTTTTTGAAGATCTTTCTTATTCTTAGGGTCTTGGATGCTTTTGATAGCAGATACTCTTTCGGCATCTGGTGCTAGTCCCTCCTCACTGAGTACATGCCCTAAATTTTTAACCTGTTGCACACAATATTGCAATTTGTTTACGTTAAATTTAATGCCATATTCTTTAGCTCTTTGTATAACTCTTCTCAAATTTTCATTATGTTCTTCGAGAGTTTTCCCTCCAATAAGTATATCATCTATGTAAATGAAAGTTCCAGGTAAATCTCCGAAATATTTGGAATTCAACTTTTGAAACTTTTCAGGTGCAATACTTATGCCAAATGGTAGCACGTTAAAATGATATGAGCCCCATGGCGTACTAAATGTAGTTAGTTCTTTGCAATTTTCGTTAAGTTCTACCTGCCAGAAACCCTCTTTCAAATCAACTACACTGAAATATTTCATCCCATTCATAGCTATCGACAAATCTTCTAGTTTCGGAATTTCAAAATGCTCGTGTTTAATGTATTTATTAAGTTCTCTAGGATCGAGGCATATTCGTAATGTTTTGTCCGGTTTCTCCACCATGACCATGTTATGAGCCCACACACTCGGATAAATTTGTTTAGAAATTATGCCTCTTTCCTCCATTTTGTCTAAAGTAGTTTTTACTTGATTTCTAAGAGAAATGGGTATTCTTCTGGGTGGCTTATGAGTCGGCACGATATTCTCAATAATTTCTAATGTACATTTCTCAGGGAATCTACCAACACCTGAAAAAACTTCCTTATTTTCTTTTATAAATTCATCACGCCTAATATTTTCAATTTCATTTATTCTTTTAATTAACTTTAAGTCAACACAGGATTTCAAACCTAGAATTGGTTTAGCTTTCACATCAACTATAATAAAGTCTAATAAATGAGTATCATGTTTATATTTAACCGGTAGTTTAACACAACCTAAATTTTTTATTTTCGAACCTCCATATGCTTCCAAGTTCACAGGGATAGACTCATAACTAGAGACCGGATAATATGCAACATAAAAAGGCTGAAATATGCATGCAAATATGCATGTAAAATGCTTAAAATATGCAAGTAAAATGTGAAAATATGCAACATAAAAAAAAGATAAAAATTGGGTAATTAGGTTTTTATTAAGAAACAAATGAGCGAAAAGTCACAAATTTAATGGTTTTAGCAGTCTGTTGTTTTTATAGAAGTTTACTATAATATATTGTTCTGTGTTCAGTTGTAAGATTATGTCTTCTATCATTTAAAATAGTTTTGTAATTTGAGAAAGATCGTTCTACGTCCACCGATGTCACAGGGCAATACTTAAACATGGCTGCTGTATTGGCAGATATTGTCCCAGGCAAAGTTCTACCTGTACCATTAATAAAACTATTAATCTGGCACAGAGACTCGAAGCCTGGGTTGTTGTTTAGAATGTTTTCAAACTTTTTTTTTTAAGTTTGTCTGGGAATATATCTGGCAGTTCAGAGTGTATTTTACGAACTTTTTCAATCAGCAGAATAGATCCATTCAACTGCAAGCCTCGAGTTTCAAATTTTTTGATACACTCGGGTATGTGGGGAAAAATGAGTACTTATGGCAGCGATGTTCTGATGATGTAGAAGAATTTTCATATGCTGTATTGTATTGGTGTATTGGCTTCATTTTTCCGTGTGTTATGAATGGGTTTTATATAGAAAATCAACGGACAATTACGAATGCGATCTTAGTGTCACCATACACTGTCGAACTCGAACTCGAGCACGAACCTGGTACAAATGTCCTCTGACACACACATACACTTCACATAGGTTTGAAGAAAACCGGTCCATTTGTACTAGGTTCGTGTTCGACAGTGTATGGTGACACTTAAGCTCATGGGTAGGGGAAGCTCCATGAGCACGTTTCTCTTCGCTGAGGGTTTACGATCAAAATATCAGCACAAGTATCATAGCTTTCACTCTGTTTTCACAGTGTTTGCTTATAAACACAAAATGTCCCTTGCACACTACATGAGATTTGGATAAATCATGAGAAGACTCGTAACAATTTCCCTAAAAATATGCAAAATTAATGGTTTTTCAATGAAATATGCTAAAACCTCTAAAAACAGCCAATTTATGCAAATGCATATGAAGTTATGCATTTGCATATAATCCGGTCTCTACTCATAACGTTCCATCAAATTTAACTTTTTACACAAGCTAATTGGCAATGTATTAATCTCTGCCCCCGAATCTAATTTGAATTCTATCGCATTATCACCAATGTATAAAGTCGCTAACCACTGTCTATTATCTCCTGTATTTTTAATTTGATCAATGTAAAAATCACCACTTGACAAAGATCCAAAATCATCTTCCTTGACATTAATCGCCGCAGCACTTATATTTTTAGAATTAGTTACCTTATTTTGAGAATTATTCTCTTGTTTGGAATTTTTTCGACATACTTTCGTAAAATGATTTGCCAACCCGCATTTATGACATTTTTTTCCATATGCTGGACAATTTCGAAATTGATGTCTGCTGCCACACCGTCCACAAACATTACTTTCAGATTTGTGCTCATTTCGTTGTCCTGAACTTCCCGGATTTACATTGCTATTCTTGTTCCTACAAAAACTAGAATTAGTAAATTTGTTTTTCTTATTATTTTTACTTAAATTCCCTTTTATGCTAAGCAGTTCTTTCTTTTGCATCTCCTTAACTTGCCCTTCTGTTAGCTCCGATATTCTACACATTTCCTTCGCTTTTGCCAAATCCAAGTTGTCGATTTTCAGAAGTTGGGATTGTAGGTTATGATCCGCGATGCCAAGAACAATCCGATCTCGAATTAGGCTTTCACGTTGTTCACCGAACTCACAACTTTCTGACAATTTCGTAATATCAGTTAAAAACTGATCAAACGGCTCTCCCTCGCTTTGCGATCGTTTATAGAATTTGAACCGCTCATAAATAATATTTTTCCTCGGATTACAATATGCTTCGAATTTAGCCATTATAAGCGATAGCTTCGATCTTTCGGCTTCTTCGAGTTCGAACGTATTATATAATTTCAGTGCTTCCTCTCCAGCACAGCTTAAAAATCGAGCAATTTGCACTTTTTCGGACTCACAGTCAGTTTTCGTTGCAATTGAATATATTTCAAACGATTGTTTGAACTTTCGCCACTCTTCACAAATATTGCCTTTCAAGATAAGGCATGCGGGTTTTGAAAAATCCATGTTTATTATACCTGCTCGGTCAGTGTCAGTTTGTTATTATTTTCAAACAGATCTCCCTGGATCTCCGCTTTTGTTCACGATATTTTCTGATTTATTTTGTTGATTACTTCGTAAATACTACTACTACTACTTTTTTTTATGACCGGCTGCGCCATGTTGAGTTTTTAGTACTGATTTATTTAGATTTCATTGAACTATAAATTTACATGTTTGATCTATTACATTTTATAACTAATATACTACTCAATTGCCCTAACCCCTTGTGGGGCATAGCGCGTCAACTGTTCCATGTGGCCCAGTTGACGTTTCGTTGGCATAAATTGGTTTCAGAGAATGCAGTTGCCAGCATGCACCTCCTGCACATCCATGGCCACGAACGTCGTCGTGGACGGGATTCGAACCCGAAACGCCGGTAGTCAAACATGAGACTGATGCCTCAACACACTGCGCTACCGGGCGCCCTAACATACTAAAGTTAATAATATTAACTTTGTACTAGATTATACTACAAAAAATACACATGAGTGTACAATCTTCCCAATGGCGATTTTGAAGAGGGACACCCTGTATATCGCGTAACTAAATCTCTGCAAAATGATTCCAACCTTTTCCATAGTCGATTCAGTGCCGAAATTACGAAAGTCCATAAAATGTCCATCTTCAAATCGTCCTTTTTGTTTTCAATGAGTGCAACGGCTGAATCGACTCTAGTTTATTTGACAATCTTAGATAAACGCCCGCCCAAGACAAACTTTTGTGTTAAAAACTATTGTTATACAAAGTCTTCGTCTCAACCGATCCGACGTTAAGGATATCTTAAGGTTTACCTTTCCTGTCCATAGCATTGGTTCGGAGAAGCATCTTCATGGTCTGAACACTTTGCGATTCACCTTGAAAGCCAGTAAAACTTGTAATTTGCACAAGGGAATTGAATTGTATGTTGTTCGTCCTTACTTGGAAAACTTGACCATAGTAATGATCTTGAATGTTTCTTAGTCCTGGCTTGGTGCGAGTACCAGGTGCTTATGTGAAGGGGTTCGTTGTCTATTCCAAATTGAATTTTCATTGCATTTGATAGTCCCTCACTTTGTTTAAGTTTGATCCTATAGACAAGGATCAAACTCTTGAAAACTTAAATGAGCTGTGTCGAAGTCAACAGATAGTAAATTGCACTGAAACATGACTGACGGAGAAATAGGTCGCTTGCAGGTGGAAACTTCTTCTGCACCTCAGATATCCTGTGACTATCAGATGTTTGCATTTATTTTTCTTTATGGTTCTTGAAGCGTTTTGTAAAGTTCGGGGGAATGTTTGGACTCCATGTGGTTTTTATCAATTTTACGGTCTTCGTTAGAAAAATTTTGCATGGACTTTGATAGGTATCAAGAATACGTACAAGAATAAACTTGTAGATGGAAAAAGTATGCGATTTACTTGATTCCGGAGTATCTCTTTTCTCCTTACAAGTTCACGATTCCAGGCAGGCTGCAGGTTTGCTTCCAAACTGGATGCATCAAAGAAAACGCCCCTCTTTGAAAATGAATCTTCTCGTGCTCGCAATAAATTCTTAGACCCACCATAATTTAAAAACGAGTGTATCAAGTATCTCTAACGATCCGAAAGATACACTTTCAGATGAAAGCGCTTTCTATTAACGACGAAAACTGCTCTTCAAAGGCAGCATCAGTATCTAGCTCATCTAACGTTGCAATGTTACTTGTTCCCAAATTACGTACATACATCTTAGCATACAACGCCCTATTATGGTAAATAAGAGAGATGTTTTCTCAGTGTGCTTTAAGGATTCGCAGGGTGCCCGCATGAACACGCCGGCAACATGATACACCGCCAGCACTAAATTCTACTACTACTGACTGAACGAGGACGACGAGGACTCGAGGAGTACAAAGCACTTCTATCAGAGACGGTTGGTTTCTGTCGACTAAAACATCTTACATCAGCTCCTTCCAAAAAAAAGGAACGTTCCGAAAAAAAACAAACAAACCAGCAGTTCATATCCTTCCATCCTCAATATACAGAGGAAATACAGTGGAAAATCGCTGCAGACTATTAAGAGAAAGTTACAGAACGACTCTGGTGGATCCTTGGTGGAAAACGACGTTTTCGCTCTCCCGAAAAATGGCAAGATGAAAGTAACATCTTGAAATGCATAGGAAAATGGAAAAGTATGTGTCGCTATGTGAGCTCTGTGTTCGAATTGTTGTTGTACAACAACAGTAGAAACTCCTCTGGAACCGCAGCGATAAAGATGGGAAACTTATTACCCGAGCATGGAGTCTGAGTGGTTTATGACGTAGAATACACTTAGTGTAGTGTGTGTCTTGGTCCGGGCTGTTTCAACCCAAAAAGTTGTCTTAAAAGATGTTTCTCATAGTTGAAACTTTTCTTTGAGTTTCTTTTGAATCTTTTTGCAAGGAGATACCATGTATCTTTGGTATTCTTAACAGCGGTAGATGGGGAAATAAGTGTATGCATATACGAGTAAGATAGAAACCTGATGTAGTAACATCAGTGATGTAATGTTATGGTAGCTATTTCAGCTGATATAAGCAGCGGATTGTTACATGGCATTATGTTTGCCCGGAGGGTGTGAACACCGCATAAAAGAATTCCGAGTATTCCTTTTGCTCTGACTATTAGGTGTTAAGTTCGTGGCTGAACGTTACAGGATCCTGGCATGATGCAGCGTACTATGTTGTGCGTTCGTGTAAATTTGAGCTAGTACAGAGATGAGATTTTCCATGAAAATTCGGTGTCTGATTGTTTGGGTGAAATTATTATTTAAAAGGTTTACATTTTTTCCGGGGAAAGTTTTACAGGAATGAGATAAACGTTCGCGGCGGTTAGTGGGTGATTACGAAAATAGTTTGTGTCGAGGTGTAATAAACGGGGTTTTGATTTTTTGTTTGCTTTTGAATGAAGCTAGTTTCGAGCAAACGTCATTGTATTCTTTTGATGGTACCTATGTTTAGGTACATGATAGTGTTGGGCTAAAGTGCTAATTTGGGGTAACAGCTAAGCCTGCTGATGCTAATATTAGGCGCGTTTTTTTGCGTATCTATTAGTGCAGTGTAGGATAGCAAAGACCAACTTAGAGCTGAATACCGTTCTCTGCAGAAAGGCGTGCAAAGAAGCGTAAGACGGGACAAACGAAACAACATCAATGCATTAGCGGAGAAGGCAGAGGAACCGGCTTACCGTGGTGACAGTGGAACCCTTTACAAACTTATCAAGCCATTAACTGGCAAATATTTTACAGCTGAACATCCCGTGAAAGAAAAAGACGGGTCTCTACTGGTCACTGATGAAGACCAACTGCGACGGTGGAGAGAGCACTTCATTGAGGTCCTCAACAACACCTTTGGACATTCGAACTCATCTTCACTAGAAGTAGAAAATATTCCGGAAATAGCCAGAGTTGATACCGATCCACCATCTAAACAGGAATTAACTGTGGCTATTAAATCGATGGAAGCGGGTAAAGCCCCGGGGATAAATGGAATTCCGGTGGAATTCTTTAAGGCGGGGATATCAACGCTACTGCGGATATTCTTCTCCCCCTTATCCAAGAGTGTTGGGAAACCGAAATTCTCCCTAAAGAATGGAAGAAGGGCGTCATTATTAAGATCCCGATGAAAGGTAACCTGAAGGATTGTAATAATTGGCGTGGAATCTGCCTCCTCCCCGCAGTCTCCAAACTGATGGCAAAAATAGTCTTAAACCGGCTCAAGCAAACAGTTGACCGCACACTGAACGATGAACAGGCTGGTTTTCGCGAGGGCTTTTCATGTAGCGACCACATCAACACCCTCCGAATTATTATTGAACAATCCGCAGAGTGGAGATCCCCATTACATCTCATGTTCATCGATTTCGAGAAGGCGTTTGACAGCGTTGACCGGGAATACATCTGGAAGGCTTTACGTAGAAGAGGTATACCAGATAAAATCATATCCATCTTCAAGGAGTCCTATAGCGGAACCAAATGTCACGTCTTACACAAGGGTAAGCTTTCAGATCCCTTCGAGGTACATAGCGGAGTGAGACAAGGCTGCATTTTGTCACCTATATTGTTTTCGATTGCCATTAACGACGTACTCTGTAGTGCGCTTCGTGAACATCAGAGCAAAGGTATCAGATGGAACCTGTTTGAATACCTTCAACACCTGGATTACGCTGACGATGTTTGTCTTCTCTCAAATATATCGGATCATCTAGTTCAAATGACGGATGCCCTGCACCGCGAAAGTGGCAATGCGGGGCTCAAAATCAATGCTGCCAAAACTAAATACTTGAGCTTGGATCCAGGAAAACAGAGCGAAATTTGTGTTTCGAGGCAGACGGTCGGAAAAGTGGACAATTTTTGCTACCTCGGAAGCGTAGTTATCCGTACAGCATATGGTGGGGCGGATGCTGATGTATTTCGCATCAATAAGGCTCGGGCAGCTTTTTTTCAGTTTAACTCCTTTCTGGCAAAACAACAACATCTCCAGACGTACCAAACTCAGAATCTGCGAAACCAATATAAAATCTGTGCTTCTTTATGGCTGTTCAACTTGGAAGGTGGCCAGGGCGATAACAACTAGATTGCAAACTTTCGTGAACCAGTGTCTACGGCGCATCCTGCACATACGCTGGCCGGAGGTCATTTCTAACGACGACCTCCTGTTCATTACTGGCCAGGACAGGATAGGCACCTCTATAAAAAGGCAAAAGTGGGAATGGATAGGTCACACACTCCGAAAGGGGCCGGAAAACATTGCTAAACAGGCCCTCGATTGGAACCCACAGGGAACCGATGCAAGTCGTCACGTTGGACGACCTAGAAACACCTGGAGAAGATCAGTTGAGGTCGAGGGTATGTCATTAGGCAAATCACGAGGTGGAAAGTCGGCGTGGTTAATGCCCTATGCCCTACAAGGGGTTGACAGGACCCTGAGAGAGAGGATAGCAAAGACGCATTACATAAACAACAAGCGACTTGCTGTTTGTTCAATGCGTGTTCTTTAGTCTACGCCTATAGATACGCAAAATAACGCGCCTATTGATTACTTATTTACTTACTTAATGAAAACCCCTATTATTCGCTGGGCGAAGTGACTCATCCAAGTTTTGGCCTCTACACGTCTCGGCTCATACGCTAATATTGAATAACAGGTAAAAATAACTAATTATGACGACGAAAAAAAAAATAATTTTGAGCCCTGAAAGCAATCCATCGCTTTCAGGGTAGACGGTAGTTTAGCGTCCCATTCGGGATGGAAAATACGAGTACACCCAAATGTACTAAATCGTTTAATCGTCAGTATTGGCTAGACCTACTAATTATCCAAGCCAAGCACTCATCAGGTCTTGCATCTTTTCACTGAAAAATATAATTCGCACTTGCACATTGCAAAAACACTGAACACATATATAGGTAGTAAAATTGCTAGCGAACAAATATCTCGACATCTCACCCTCTCTCCACCTCATCTTGTGAGTTAATAAGGTGCTTAACACCACCTAGACCTCTACGGTCGCGTTTTTAAGTAAAAACGACTTCTTCATGGCTTATAATAACAAAATTCTCACACTTTCATCGTCGTCTTGCACATGGATAGCTGCAAAGTTGCAAGACCTGTTGAGTGATTCTATTCGTACGAAACTACTAAGCTTGGAGAAATTAAATAGAGGGAATTTTGAAAAAATAAAAAAAAAACGTGTTTGTCCCGCTGCCGGGCTTGAACCTCAAGCGACCATGTTTCGACCAGTAAAAATGCTCTGTGCATTGCCGAGATAAGCTGCAGACGCATACTATAGCTGTGCACTGCAGAATGAAACCAAATGTCACAAAAATCCCAATTTTCACTGAAAAATGTAATTTGCCTTGCACATTGCAATAACATGAGTATATAATAGTAACATTGCATTCTTGGGCAAATACGGCTATTTTCTAAATTGAGGTACTCGATGGCAGTTTGATTCCTTTGGTCATGACTAAAGTCCGGATTCGCGTGCAATTGCACGTAACTGCACAAAATTGCACGTTTTGGGGGTTACTGCACAAAATTGCACGTTTTAGGTGTTACTGCATAAAATTGCACATTCTTCATCTTTAATGCACAAAATTGCATATTCACCTGTTTTTTATCATATTTTTGTAACTGCCCCACGTAAATCAGCAACTGATCGACATAACTCGGTGCTCTTCGAATATTCGTGCCAAATTAAAATAGCACACATATTGTAAACTGGTACTCATAGAAACATTCCTGTGGATACCAACGACATTGAAACTCTTTTGACAGAAAAAGACGCCCCAAATTATCTTCTTAAATTGATTACAGGCAACCACTCATTGTGTTCTAGATACATACTAAGGGAGGTCTATATTGATGTGTAAATCACATGGAATCGCATCCTCATCTAGCAAAATACGCGGGAAAAAGTTTTCCGAATAAGTAAATTCTGTCTGAGTTCCAATAAATTTCAAATTTCCTAGCATGGAATTTTTTCTCAAAACTATAATAGTGAAACACAGAACATTCACAAAGAGAAAAGAAAATTCTTTTTTGCTTGGAAATTTGAACTTTCCGATTAGATTTCCCTGCAATTCAAAACTCTGAGTGTCCAAATTTGCGAGCTGCTACTGTACATGATTTCCTTTCAGGCGACGAACCCACCGAAGTAGATTGGGGTGCCATAAACAAAAAGCGCGTGAACTACTACATATTTCGAGTTGGAAATCATGCACAGTACCAGCTCACAAATTTGGACATTTAGAGTTTTTAATTGCTGGCAAATCTTATGGAAAAGTTAAAATTAAAGTTAAGTTAAAAAAGCAAAAACGGAATTTCTTTTTCTCTTTGTGAATGTTCTGTGTTTCACTATTATAGTTTTGAGACAAAAATTCCATGCTAGGAAATTTGAAATAAGTTAAAAGAATATAATTTAATCTTTATAGTAAGCTACAAATGTGAATTTGTGTATAATAAAATATTATTCCTTTTTGTTTTTGGAAATTTTATTGTCTTTACCTTTTAAATTCAATTATTTCAACTTAATATTTGGTGAACATAATGTGGGAATAATTGGTATTAGGAGACAAAATGATTCTCCTTCTTCTATGGTCTTTATCGTTAAACTTTAAGGTGAAGGCAATTATTTCCATATTTTGAAGGACATTGGATCAATACCATAATAGACTGACCTAATTTTAAAGATCTGGATTTTATTATGCACCACCTAAAATTTTAATTGCACAATCTTGCACGATTTGGAAATTTCATTGCACGATTTTGCACGATTTGAATTTTTTACTGCACGTTTTTGGATTTTTGGCTGCACGAAAATCCGGTCTTTAGTCATGACCATGACAAATAAAACTTATTGGGCATGTATTGAACTGGAAACCCAAGCCTAGGAAATGTTTGTGTTTTCGGTAAATGGGGGATGAGACATACGGCACATATATGTTATGAAGGACTAAACAGACAGGAAGGACGTAAAAGCCTAACGTACAAAAAGGATAGAAAAGATGTCAAGGGCATAATGGGCACCTATTTCCATACAGAGAGAGGTAAAGTAGTGATGTAAGGCAATCTTTAAAAGATGGTGAAGTGAATGCGCGATTATCAGTTACGTTGGACTTTCTCCGACAAAACCAAAACTTCTGCCACTTTTGACCATCCGACCTCTATACTATTCGTCCTTACCTCTAGTCGGGCATAGTGCGTCAACTATCCCTATGTTGCTTAGTTGACATTTCGTTAGCAGAAACTGGTTTTGGACGATACCTGCAACAAGTTGGGAAAAGTTGTGGCTTATCTCTACGCGCCACACCAAAGCGGGAAGACAACCCAAACATCCATGGCCAAGACGCGACCTGGACGGAACTCGAAGCCGTGACTAGCCGGTACGCTGAGACATCAGACGACGCCTCAACGCATTGAGTTACCGACCGCCCCAAATATCTCCAACTTTAGATATAAATTGTTGGATAATAAACCGTTACTCTGGTGCAAAGTATTTAGCTTTATTCTTCCGAATTTTTATGTTGCTATCATACACAGTGCGACTTTTGTGTATATCTCACCATGTTGTAATGGATCGGTTGGTGGACATCCGAAGATGCCCGTGGCGAAGAAAAAGGTCCCTCAACCAGCCAAACAGCGGCCTATGCTTGCTGTACGTTAGTTCGGGAGACGTGGTCGAGCTTTTCGCTGCTCGTTGCCCTGTTCTTTACATATTAGCCGCTTTCGATTCACTAACCCGGCTTCACAGACCGAAAAAAACGCCACGGCTCTGCGACGAGCGAACTTACAGTGTGAGTTCCAAGGCAGCGACTGAGCGACTTGCGTTTGCGACTGTGAAAAAAATTATCATAACGGAGCACTATTCGTGGGTATTTTAAAGTTTAGGGGATCGTCGAATGCAGGCCGTAGTTGTACGACTGTACTTTTACATAAATTTGACATACCAACGAACATGGAGTTATTATTCACAGTCTCATTTTAGTATGACAATGTATTTTATGTTTGTTTTTTTTTTATATAAATTGAAACCTTCAAGCGCAAAAATCAAAGGTTCCGATTTAAGAAACGACAAGCTAGCCTTCGGCTAGCTTCGCGTGAAGGGAATCATACCTTCGTTGTGACTTTTGGTGCATTTTCCACTTTGAAAGCCAATTTCAACCAAATTCAGGGACGTGACTTGGCAGTCAATGTAATAATTTAAAATTCGGTAATCTTCAGAAATAAATAACTTTTCCTAACAAAAAGCTGCTTTTGGAACGGTCATTCCTATGACAGTTATATGATAGAGTAGTCCGATTTAAACCAAATACTAAAGAATATGATTTGACTAAAGGTCCTATTGATTAATGTGAAATTTAAAAAATATATCTTTAGAAATAAAAAAGTTTTTCTAACAAAGACGAATTTTTGGACGGTCGTACCTATGGCAGCTATATGACGTAGTGGTCCGATTCCGTTAGTTCCGACATATTTACAGCGTGCGATAAAAAGGAGACTTCGTACAAAATTTCAGCTCGATAGCTTTAAAACTGAGGGACTAGTTTACATAGAACCAGACAGACAGACGAACAGACGGACAAAGCTTAATCGATTCATCTCATTATACTGACCAAGAATATACATAGTTTATATGGTTGGAGATGCTTCCTTCTGTGCATTGCAAACTTCATGACAAAGTCAATATACCCTATCACATCCGGAAGTGTATAAAAAAAACTTCGTTAAGTTGAAGCGGCCGATCCGGACACACAAAGGCACAATTTTGAAATTCTGGCGATTTTTCACAAATGTCAGTGATCGGAAATAACTCAAAATCAAAAACATTTGAGAAAAATAGACAAATTCAAAAATAGACACCTATGTGTGAGAATTGGTCGTCTAAAAACCTGAAATCCTAATGCGTACGCGTGGGCAACTGGCAGCCATTCTTCCCTTACCGCCCTATTATTTTTTATTCCTCCACTTTTTCTGCCCCTTTGCTTGTGCTGTGTTTCCCTAGGCCTACGAATATAATACGTAAGACAGGGGAGACGAGCGTTGAAAACGCTGCCCGCGTCTCTCGGACGGGGCTACAGCAATCATAGGCCACTGCTTAGCTCGTTGAGGGGCCTTTTTCTTCTCCAGAGGGCGCGGCCCGGTTTTCACGGTGACTACATACTACAATATTTGCCCTAACCCATAGTGGGGCATAGCGCGTCAACTAATCACATGTGGCTTAGTTGTTAGTTCCATTAGCAAAAACTGGTTTCGCTCACTGGATATTGCTAGCATGTACCTTCTGCTCATTTAGCCGCATATCTGTAGCAAGTCGGGGAAATGTTATGCCTTATTGTTACGTCCCACACGACAGGGGGAAGACAATAAAAACATCCACGGCCACGACGCTACGTGGATCGAACTCGAATCCGTAGCTGACCGGTAGTATGAGACATCAGACTGACGCCTCATCGTACTAAGCTACCGGCGCCCCGAGGCTTCGTCTCCACGGGCATCTTCGGAAGAATACCAATCCGTTAAACATGTTCAACTAAATTTTGAAAGTCCAAAAATTCCTCCCCGTTCCCCACGGCTATCACCTCACTTGCATCGGCAAACGTAACGAAATTTCAAGATAACTCCAATGTCTTCTCAGATTTTTCCCACATTTTGTTACATTACTCTGTCGAAAAAGACCTTTGAATACAAATTAAATTAAAATAAAATATCAGATTTAAGCCCAAAATTGAGTAGCAAATGCACAAAATCGCATCGATGCCAAGGTTAAACTTAGCTGAGATCAGTCTTAGAAAAATGTAAGACCTGACTATAGATACCACTTTTCAAGTCGAGAAATTGAAAGTGAAAATTTTTTTTTTAATATTGATTGAGAGGGTTTACCTTTGTAGGAATCTTTTTATAATTGAGAGCATTCCTTGTTCACCGGTCGATGCCAAGAAGCAAACTACTATGCGTCGTTTCGCCCTGTGAAACACGAATATACCGATAATTGTTGTCGGGTTTGACGTTATTGTCGTTGTAGCAACGCGTCGAATTGAAGTATGTGTGTATGAGTCAGGACTCAGCAGCGGCCTGTTCTCCTTTAATATCGATGCCAACGAAAATTGCGGCTTCGATTGGGGCTGGCCATAAACCTCTAGGTGTTTGTGACATGGGAGCTGCAAGGCAGTTAATGATGTGGTAAACATCATGGGGGAGTACCATTACAAGTTGGACACACTTTTGGAACATAGTTATCAATCCGGGAGAGGTACGAATTTAGCCGAGAGCACCAACCAGTACGGAGTTGCACCAGTGTGGTTCTTGTAGCTCTGTACAAACTATCCTCACTAGGTGAGAGGGTTGGTGGTCGTACTTGGAGTACTGGGTTGTTTTTTAGCTCCGAAATTTACTTCATGCGTAAATAAGCACTGCCTTGTAGGTTGTGTCATCAAATAGTTCCTTTTATATATTTGGACTTATAGTGGTGGTGGTGCGGGTTTCTGGTCATTATGTGCAGGTGGAGCTAATTCTCGGTATTTCACAGATCGGTGAATTAAGAGTGCAAGTCCTCTGCTAGCTTCGGCCAATCGTATCTTCCGCACAATGTTGTCGTTTCCATGAAAAGTTGAGAGGCGAGTTTTGTCTCCTGTATGACTCCAATGATGATACGATGCCTGTCCATAAACGCTGTTAATTCTGCGACCTTGTGTTGCAGTTCGTTCCAGTTTAATTACACCAGTGAGAGGTTGTGTTGCGGTGAGAGTGTGTGAGAGGTGGTGTTGCTCATCGGGGTAATGGGAGACAACACCAAGCCTACTGGCGTCGTCAATCCATTGTTTACTGCATATAGCTGGACTACGCAAATCTGTCGTGGTGGAGAAGTCCTTTTGGAATTGCAAGACCGTGGCGGTAGCAATGGCTGCTAATTCCCAGGACATGAATGTTCAGTAATTGAATTATTTAATTTAAAACATCAGCTCTAGCCTGACGACTAGTACTACTGAATGAATGCTACCAATTAGGCCTCGACAACAACGGATCTTATCAGAACATTCTTTTTTTTTGTCTCTGAAGCTTTTGCCATCAATTTCTTGCTCCCTCTTTCTAAAGAAATCCTTAACAGCATCCCATCTGCATCCCAATTTTTACAAATATACATACAATAAGAATTCATTTTAATCAAAACCTCATCAAAAACAAATTTCATTTCGGTTGAAAGGTAGTCACTTAAACTTCCGTCGATGAACGTTTCGGTTTCTTCTGTCCTGCGCTATGAACGTAATATATTCGTTTGGCTTCAGCTCCCTTTCCTCGCACACAAGTCCTTTCCAAAAAGCAACGTTTCCTCTTAAATTTATGTTTATCATCATTACCTTCATCTTTTTCGACTACTTTCAATTTTCGAAAAATGTGTATGGATAAGATGGAATTTACATCTCTAGGATGTACCGGAAAATTGAGATGAGTATGTGTGGGATGTGGATGGTGCTTAACAAGGATATGTTAGTGAATATATTAGACAGAATATAAATATAGAGCTGAGCGGGCCTAATGAAATTCTCATATACGAGTACATATGTATATGTTGGGCTTTGCGTGCGCCCCAAATTACATTACTGGCTTAATAAAATTACAGCTTCTTTTTGCCTAAACGAGAAAACATACATTATAAGGACATTGCCAGAGACCAGATAATATATATAGGCACATTCAGTTGAGACGATACAAGGACAAAGCATGCCAGCAACATCGGGAGCTAAGGTAAAGCCTGTTTGAATTATTTCCAAGAAAATCATGAGTGATATGAGCTTTCTGGCGGATGAACAAGGAATTATCAACGAACAACAAACATTATCTTTCATCCTTTTGCCCCCCAATTCCTTGTACGTAGTGTCCAAAAATAGAAGACATGAATTGACTAGGATCTTGTCAATATCTGTCTGTCTGATGAAGGTAAATGTTAGCCGACGTTTGCAAGTCGAGCTGTCGTCGTTGCTGTGTGACAATTCTTTTGTTGTCAGCCGAAAGATAATTTTATCCTTTTTCGGGATTTTCTTGTATTCAGTGGCGTTAACTTTACCTTATGTCAGTCAAAGTAAATCAACTAGCCGAGGTGAAGCCGGTCGCTGGGGTGGAGAAAGGAGTTGAGTTCTAGAAGCATGCAATCACCCGGGAGAGATACGCGGCTTGAAGGATGCAAAAAAAACAAGAGGACGCCAAAGGAAATGACGACTAAGTAGATTTCCTCATTCATTAGCTTTGTTCTTTGTAAGAGAAGAAAAGCATTTGTCTATGATGGGCGGGTTGCTTTTCACGTCTTCCGAGTCGCTTCGCTTAATGTCTACTGTGGACGTACTGAAGGAGCTCGGGAAAGTTTTGAAAATCAGTTTGAAATAGATATTATGGGAGCGTATATTTTAGCTGAAAATACTCACACACTAATATTCCCTAGGTTGGTATAAGTGGTGGCTGAGGATGGGTTACCATACCAGAGCCCAATTAGCCCAAAAAGCGCCATTTTGAAGCCACAAACTTCGTGAGAATTTGCAATTGGATGATGGTCGGAAATACAGAGGATGCTGCCTAGATCCAACCGGAGGAGTTAAGAAGTATAGGAAGTTAACGGTCCTGATCCCCGACACATCCTCTAGGTTGTCAAAAAAGGCTTTGCCCAATGTACGATGCCTGATCCTAGCAAGGCCTGGGCATTCACAAAGGAAGTGAGTGAGTGTTTCTTACTCATCTTTATTACCGCAACTTCGGCAATGTGGATTGTGGGGGATGCCCAGCCCGACTGAGTGATTTTCTCTAGGCCAATGTCCCGTGATGACCGCCGTGAGCCTCGCAACATCTCTGTGTGATTTCGTCATAAGCACCCATGTTCTCCTTCTGTCATAGGAGGGCGATATCTTTCTTGATGCGGTCCAGGTGTGCAGATTTCGTTATTTAGAATCCACAACCTTGACGTAGTGATTGGATATATTACACTTAATAGCCAACAGGGACGACCGGTAGCGCAGTGTGTTGAGGCATCAGTCTCATGTTTGACTACCGGCGTTTCGGGTTCGAATCCCGTCCACGACGACGCTCGTGGCCATGGATGTGCAGGAGGTGCATGCTGGCAACTGCATTCTCCGAAACAAGTTTATGCGAAAGAAACGTCAACTGGGCCACATGCAACAGTTGACATGCTATGCCCCACAAGGGGTTAGGGCAATTGAATAGTAGTAGTAAACAGAGAGATTTGTCTAAGGCGGCCAGGTTTTCGGCCTTCTCATTACCCTCTATGTTCCTTACCCAGAACAGGGTAACATGGAGGTGTCTGCCAATGCAAGCTAACTCCATCCCACATCGCTCAACAAGCTCGGAGTATGTACTTACCGAGTTCAGTGCCTTGATAACGGCCTGGCTATCCGAGCAAATGGCGATGCTGTGGTTATCTGATATGTCTCTGAGTGTGTGACAGGCTTTCATCATTGCGAGCGTTTCCGCCTGAAAGGTGCCGACATGATCTGGGAGGCGGTAACACTCCGAAATATTCAGAAAAGGTCGCTGCACCGACACCGCAGTCCATTTTGGGCCCGTCGGTGCAAATCGTGACGTCAAAATCCTTCACCATCTTGCCTCCCCTCATTCAGCTCTGGTGGGGAATTTTTCCAACTTGCGGGTTAGTGCAGTGTTTGATAAAAAGGTCGATAGGTGGAAGATGCAGAATCACGTTTAGCCCTTCCCTCGGGCATGTTCGCATGGCACTTGTGGTGCTAAGACATTACGTTCTTTACACTCTGCCAAGTTTTGTGACGTTATATTTTATTTGCTGATCATCAGACTAACTTTCAAGACGCATATGTAAGGATCGGACGGACTACTGTTGTGTACATTCAAACGAACATATTTGGCTTAAGGTCCCAGCTTTTTTCGAAGGCTTTCTTAGTGTCACCATACACTGTCGAACTCGAACTCGAGCACGAACCTAGTACAAGTGGACCGGTTTTCTTCACACCTATGTGAAGTGTATGTGTGTCAGATGACATTTGTACCAGGTTCATGCTCGAGTTCGAGTTCGACAGTGTATGGTGACACTTACACGCACAGAAAGCTATGCAGGGGTTCTTTACTCGTTCTTCAATGCTTAGCTTCCAGCTGATCTTCGTGTCTAGAATGACACCTAAATATTTTGCGCCGGGCGATAATTGGAGTAGTTGTGCGTTTACTTTTGGAAGGATAAAATGTGGTGCTATGGTTTTTGTGGTAAATAACATCAGTTCAGGTTCATTTGGGTTGAATATTCCCTAATTTCCTGATGACCCGAAGCAATCTGCAATTGAATTCGTGTTTAAATTTTGAAGGGTCCATTATGATTCGCCAATGCTTAGAAAAGCCTATGCTATTGTCGTGTCGTCTGACGCCATCTCTCATTTTTATTAGTAAACAAAATATGACACATTGTCTACTAAGCCTTCTTATCACTGTCTGGCAAAATAAAAATACGCCCATTACTTTAATGACTCTTGTAGATTTTCCTTGCCTAAATACAAAAGATTTAAAAATTCGTCGAGCCTTCAGTCTGACCTCATGTAGGATATTCTCATCTCCCAATTACTTGCTGACGAAAGAAAACAATCATTTTGACAAGCAAGTCTTGGTCCTTTATCTACTTGTCTGTTTCTTGTTTTTTTTTCATAGACTTTTAAATAATTACCAGACTTTTGTCGGGGCCAAATAGGATGGTGACATAAGGATTTGTTAGACTTTTCCCTGGATACTAGTAGTCGCATGAGAGAAGCAATTTTTTTCGTCGGCTGGAAAAATACTCAAAATGCATCAAAACTTCAAGCCATGCAAAGTCCCCGGGGTGATAGGAAGCGAACGAATGAAAAACTGCCGAGACCGTGAATGTCTGAAAAAGTCTAGAGGACAAATAAAAATCACCAGCGATTTTCCATACTGACGCGTCGACAACAAAGCGATACAAAACATATAAATGGCGAAACAGCAACAACATGACCCTGACTACTATTAAATCACCACGACCACCATTCCTTCCCGGTCGAGGGTTGAAGTATTCACGACATGATTTCGTCAGGCAGTAGCAGGACTAGGAGCGCTCGTAGGTAACAACTTTGAATACAACGACAACGACGACGTTCGCGTGAAATATTCGTCCTTTTTCTGCTATTTGCATATTTTGCCCTTTTCCACGTCAAAAGGTTTCCGTCTTCGAGAAGTTGAATGAGTAAAGTTAAAAAGCGCAAATTTTTCAACCCTCGCCAATAGTGTAGGTACGGACTATTATACGGACAGGAGTGAGTACACACATTGAGAGAGACGGACGCGAACGTCAACGATACACTGAAGTCTAGTAGACTGCGTCATGTCAGACGTTCCCATCAAGTATGTACTAGAAGAATTGCTGGTTGAAAATGGTTAGAGTAGACGCTGGAGGAGCTCTTTGAAAAATCACGGAAATGTTGACTTACGGTTCGGTATCGTGTCTTGTATAGTAATTTTTCGACGTGTAATGGGAGGAGGGGAGATTTATAGTAATGATGGTATTCGGCTCAAAAATTCTCTGTTCAATTTTGCTTTACATCAGTAAACCATATGGTGCTCCTGCGATCTTAACCCATCGCGTAGGCTCTAGGATTAGGACTGCGTTATTCAGAATTTATGTTCTATCCGGTGAAAGAAGTGGTTCCACCGTAGTATCGCGAGCACCAAAAATTAAGGAACCCGTGGCAAAGGACACAAAGAAAAATGTTCTGTTCAGACAGTCGTGGCGGAACACGTTCTGCCCATGTGGGTGGCAAAAATGGCAGTACTAAAGGTTTTACGGAGGAGGGACAAACTATTCTAATAATTTCACTAAATATTTCTTTTTTGTTAAGAATAAAGTGGAGTGGATCTTTGTGAGTCTAAGCTCCTGATGAGTGAAATCAATGGTGTGGACGAAGCCAAGCGACAGAGTGATTTGGCTTCTAGCTCATTATTTTTGTGTGATAGTAGAGAGCGAGGTTGAGTAAATTTGACCACTCTTAAGGGCACTCGTACTGAACGTTTTATTAAAATCCCTCGAATCGTTAGGGACACGTGTGGTAGTCTATGCTGACGATGTCGTGCTACTCGTATCAGGCAAACACATGGGCACACTATCACATCTTACAACTATGGCTCTCAGTAAGCTATTGAAGTAGGCAAGCCCCTTCTGCTTGAGTGCAAATTCTCATGAAATGGTTCTCTTCACAAGGAGAACCTGAATTCAGGAAATTAAGCCAAGTTAAGTTGCCAAAGATAGCTGACACCGAGCTAACTTTGTCGCGTTCTTCAGGCGGAGATTGCGGCTATTTGGGAGGTTCTCATATGGCTCGGGCGTAATGTCAAGCTGTTTAGGACATTATCATTTTTAGGGATTGTCAGCTGGCGATTAAATCCCTTGAATCTATGATTACAAACTCAAAGATTGTTGCCGCATGCCGCACCTGTCCCCTGGAGATGGGAACATTTTTTAACATCTCCCTTTGTTGGATTCCGGCCCATAGTGGCTTAGACGGAAATTGCAAAGCGGATGAACTAGCTAGAAGAGACTCTATTGGGGGGACCGGGTTTAGTCTTCGCCATCTCGGGTGGTCTTTATCAGCCTGTAAAATGTTGGTAAACGCTGACGCGTCGAGTACTGTCAACGTGTAATGAACCATATTCTGGTCTGGTTGTGCTGCTTCCACCGGCAGACCTATGGCAGCACCTGATGAGTAAGGATCTGTCGGTGGTACGAAACCAGAGACCGAGGGTCCTATTACACCTGGACCCCAATACGAGCGCGAGGGCAAGCGAGCCATCTGCCAACCATTCCATCCTTATCGCCTCATTTTTTTTTATTCTCCATTTTTACCTCCCTTGTTTGTGTTGTCTTCCCCAGGCCTATGAATTTTTGTTAATACGTAAAGGACAGGGGCAACGAGCGGCGAAAACCCCGCCCACATCTCCCGAACTGAGCTACAGCAAGCATAGGCCGCTGCTTAGCTCGTTGAGGGGTCTTTTTCTTCGCCAGATGGCACGGTCGGACCTTCACGGTCATATACTACCTAAGGCTCCGTCCCCACGGGCATCTTCGGATGCCCACCAAACCGTCCGTTACAAACGCGAGATGGAGTAATGGTAGCACTTGTATGGTTACTAGGCAAATTTGGCCTTGGATTGATCCCAAACGCTCTGCGGAGCTGCTAGCGTTGAATAGACGTAACCTACGGACTCTTATGGGGGTGATTACAGGGCACTGCCCGATCGGCGAACATGCTAGGAGATTGGGGCTTCCACACAATGACCTCTGTAGGAGTTGCGAGAGTACCTTGCATCTATTATGTGGGTGTCATGCCCTGGCTAGAAGAAGAATTACCTTGGGGTCTTTCTATTTTGGCGATCTGGACGACCTTAAGGATATTAGCATCAGCCGGCTGCAGCGCTTTATCAATAGCTCAGGCTGGTTCAATGAATAGGTAGGACTCGGGCTGTGGAGTCGATGGTGGTATCACAAAGGACCCAGTGGTGGTCTATGTGTGCTGTGTGTATCACGGCAGCCCCTTTAACCTAACCTAACTTAACTTTGTCAACCCATGTAAAGTACTTAGGGATGATTCTGGATAGTGGACCAGCTGAAGAGCTGCCGATGCCAATACAAACATGCAATAAGAAACTGGACGATAGGTCATATGGGAAGACCGACGAAAACTGGCATAATACCAACAACTCCAAAAAGAGGAAAATATTCTGGAACTCCTATGACAGGAGAAAAACCACAAGTCTCTTAGAATGATCCAGAAGACAGTGCCCACTACTAGTGGACATTTTAATGGGACAGTGATTGATAAAAGAACACGCGTACAGATTAAAATTGATAACTAGCTGTGGCTGCAGGTATTTCAAGCTACCAAATAGTACTACTTTGCCTTAACCCCTAGCTGGGCATAGCGTGTCAACTACTCCTGCGCGCCATCGTACTCTGTTCTGGGCAATGGGGCGCAACTCCCCAAAAGACTTACCCAGTGCCTGACACTCCTTTGCCACAGATCGACGCCATGTGATTCGAGGACCTCCTCGTGGTCGGCCTTGATTAGAAATGGGGTTCCATTTCATGGCATGCAAAGCAATGCAGTTATCACTCTTCCGCAATGTGTAACCTATCCACTGCTATTTT
This sequence comes from Chloromyia formosa, assembly GCA_964017055.1. Classification (NCBI taxonomy): domain Eukaryota; kingdom Metazoa; phylum Arthropoda; class Insecta; order Diptera; family Stratiomyidae; genus Chloromyia; species Chloromyia formosa. The sequence continues at coordinate 35,274,735 of OZ024816.1, read as the reverse complement.
CGCCTGCGTATCAATTCGTCGATTGGCATCTGACCCGTACGCAGACTTAGCTCTTCATTTGATATTGTTTCAGGCCAGAAAATTCGACGAGGACATGAGTTGACATCAATTACTCCTGCGAGTATGGGAGAACGAGGAGATCCCAGACGATTGGCGCAGAAGCATCATCTGTCCAATCCATAAAAAGGGAGATAAACTGCGGTGTGAGAATTACAGGGGCATCTCACTAGTTTGTACGTCCTATAAAATTTTGACGAAAATTCTGGAAAATAGAATAAAACCGTACGCAGAACGAGTCATTGGCGAATATCAAAGCGGTTTCAGACCTGGTCGCTCCACAACCGATCAGCTCTTCTCAGTCAAACTGATACTCCAGAGGTGCTGGGAATACAACGTAAACGTATACCAAATCTTTGTCGACTTCAAGCAGGCATACGACAGTATCGATCGTGGAGTACTGTACAACATCATGCTGCAATTTGGTATACCAGCAAAATTAGTGCGACTGACAAAGATGACGATGACCAACTCCGTCTCACAAGTCAGGATCCAGAATAGACTTACTGATCTATTTGAAACACGCACTGGTTTGAAACAGGGCGATGGACTGGCACCGACGCTCTTCAACCTAGCACTGGAATACGCTATTCGGGCCATGAATATGGACAACAGCAAGACGCTGCTCATCAAGTCGACACAATTAGCAGCGTACGCCGACGACATCAACATCATGTCCCGAAGATTGGCTGACGCAGAAGAACTTCTGCATACGCTCGATACCGCTGCAAAGGAAGTTGGATTACGTATTAACGAGGGTAAAACTAAAATAATGATGCAATCGGTGACAAGGACACCTGCACAACCGAGCATCAACGTGGGGGACCTCAACATCGAGTTCGTGAACAACTTCATCTACCTGGGTTGCAACCTGTCAAGGGACGCCAACGAAACTGACGAAATCAAGCGACGGATACAGTTAGCTAATAAGACTTTTTTCTCGGTTCTCCCCATAATGAAATCGAAACATGTGCACAGAAACACGAAGCTCCGCGTGTACAAAACCATTATACGACCAGTGCTATGCTATGGCTGCGAAGCATGGACCCTAACTCAAGCCTCCGAAAACATGCTAGACACTTTCGAACGTAAGGTTCTACGGCGAATTTTCGGGGCTGCTTGCGATCGAGATGGATGGCGCATCCGGTACAACCATGAGTTGTATGAAATGTACGATGAGCTGCAAGTCTCGAAAATCGTCAAACTACAACGACTTCAATGGGCAGGGCATGTACAAAGAATGGACGATGATCGCATGCCTAAGAGAGTAATGAATGCAGAACGAGTCGGCGGAGCGAGACTGCGAGGACGACCGAGATCTCGTTGGGAGAGCTCAGTAGGTGTGGACGCCGCGCAACTGCTGGGCTCCCAAAATTAGAGGACGCGGTCACGTGACCGAGATAATTGGAGGACAATGATCCAGGCGGCCAAGGCCCGACGTCGGGCTGTCGCGCCACGATGATGATGATGATGATGACGAGTTGACGAAAACTTGCAGCTTTCTGGTAACTCCTACGGAAACTTTCCATGTACTGCTCCCATACAAAAGCACTGACGGTACCTGGGAGCGAAACAGGCCCAGCTTGGTCTTGATGCTGAGATAACTGCTCTGCCAGATTTTGGACAGCATGCCGTATGTGCATTTAGCCTGGATAATACGACGAGCGATGTATTGCTCCGTACTACCATTTTCGGCAACAATGCTACCCAGGTAGACGACGTTGTCCACCTTCTCCACAGGCTGCCCATTAATATTGATGGCAATAGGTGTCGGATTTCTTTTTCGCAACGGTGGGCTAAGAACCTTGGTCTTGTTGGTATTAATCTTTAGCCCAACCTTGCTTGCCTCCCTCTCGAGATCTAACGCGATTGTAGGCATATGTCGTCAGCGTAGTCAAGATGTTGTAGGTAAGATGTCAAAGTCCATTGAATTCCTCTATCGAGTCCGGATAGGGCTGCATGCAACACGTCGCCGATCACTATGAGGAATAGGATCGGTGAGAGGATGCACCCCTGCCGAACTCCACTGCGAATCTCAAAGTCCCCCGACACCTTACCTTTATGCAGAACGTGACATTTCGCGCCATCATAGGTTGCCTTAATAATAGCCACAAGCTTCTCAGGGATGCCTCTCCTGCGCAAGGTCGCCCATATAGATTCCCGGTTCACACTATCGAAAGCCTTTTCGAAGTCGATGAAAAGCAAGTGAAGCGGAGAATCGTATTTGGCGCATTGCTCGATGATGATTCGCAAGGTGTTAATGTGATCGACACAGAAGAATCCGGATCGAAAACCAGCCTGCTCTTCATCAATTGTGCTTTCTAAGTGGGCCTTTAGTCTTTCCAGGACGATTTTAGCTATTAAAATATCTTGGCAACGTCAGGAAGCACACAAATGCCTCTCCAATTATTACAGTCTTTGAGGCTACCCTTCTTTGGAAGTTTGATGATCAAACCTTCCTTCCACTCAGTGGGAAAGGTATCTGTATGCCACGCTTTATCAACAAGTGGGTGCAGCAAAACGGCAGTTACGCTTGACGCTGCTTGATAAAGTTCGGCAGGGACACCGTCGAGTCCGGCGGCCTTTCCTCGTTTTGGAGAGATAAATTCTCCGCTGTTCCACCATCTTATCTCACTAACTCCTAAGATATTTAATTTGTACCTCAGAAATTCACTCTCTAATTGAATAAATCGTGCGTTCTGGGGACCTTCTGATCCATTGTCCAGGAGAGTACGCACATTCCAGAATCCAATCTTTGTCATTGTACGATAGTCAAAAGTCGTACTAAACGACCTGGAAGGAGTTGCAGGTCGCAGCTTGAGAAGCCTTTGGAGCTTCGCTTATGAGTTAGGATCCTTCGAGCTCAACAATGAATTTCTGGTAAGGGCTAACAACGGAACGCAATGAATGAATATCGAAAGTAAGTGCTATCGAATTATATCGACCCATGTGTGCTGCCACCTAACCTAACTAATTCCCATTACTGAGCTGAGCGTTCAGCACGCGTTAGTTGATCAGCTTGGACACGAAAATTTGACACTTGAATGTCTGAAGTGTCTTAATTGCAACGTTAAAATACTTCCGATCCTGCTACCATATCACCTTGTAATAGGAACAGGAAAAAATCCAGATCTATCTGTCATCCTGAAACTGTGCGCTTTATAGATCAAGATATCATTTTATTTTCATAGCTGAAGAAAAGCCACATTTTAGTAAAGGGATAAGTAGACCTGTTGAAAAAGATTGGCCGTTTCTTTCCTGGACTCAAGTTTTACAACAAAATCTATTATAAAGCGAATTGCAAAATCGGTTACACCTGAGAACCACCGTTAACTCTGCATGGGTAATTACCCGTACCCAAACTTTCAGAGTGGGTAGTACTACCTACTCGTATACTACCCCCACATATCACGAGTTGTCGCTATAAAAGTTACATTTTAAAATCCCTATCTCTGTGCATACTTCAGACAGACATCACTTGGACTCGTGTTATATTGCAATGGACTCTTTTCCTCTCAGAAAAGCAATTAAATTGATTTGCCCATTCATGTTGGGCTGTTGCTGGAATTACACTGTACACGTTAAATCACAGTTTTATTTACGCTACGTCAACTTCTTCATGGCAGTTTAATTGAATAGCACATTGGCGATAATCTGATCTGTATTTTTTTGCAGATTTATTGCAGCTTCTCTTTCTACATCAACTACCGCGACATTGAGTTTTTTTCACCCTTTTTTTCGAATGACATTTATCGTACAATGCGGAGCGCCAGGATTAAAGTATTATACGGTATTAAATTGATGGGGCGAAAATCAGACCCGGACTTAATGGAGCCATGTCCTCGGAAGCTAATAATATTAACCATAACGAATCTTGGAATGTTGGAATTTTGGATCCAGATTCAACGTTCCACGTCGACAAGTGTCCCATAGTTTTCATTCCAATTAAGGGCCAATCACCTCCTGCCGACGAATGACATCTGTTAATTTCTTGGCATAACCCAGAAGCAGCCTAGAAAGGTTTCCTTCTTAAGAAAACTCTGATCTTTTTAATTTCTACCTATTATCGCTCCGCCTCTTGCGACCTAATTTACAATTTATCCCTTTTCAAAAGACGCTCCGGTTTCCTGTGGTGCTGTGTAAAAACGTATTCTCAGCTTCTTTTTCTTTAGCAACAACTTGATGTAGAGTTCATCCTCTTTTTCCGCATTTAATTATTAAAAAGGTCACATGCTCCCATTAGCATAATTTTGTCCTCGGTATCTGTTAGCTTAGACTACATATTTCTGTCCCTGTAGCACTTTTATTTTATTACATTCCCGCATTTCGTCCTTAAGATATACTCCGGATGATAGGTTTGAGCAAGTGGGCTGCGGCGGGAGGCGAAAAGGATTTATTTACCGACTGGTGAAAAATGTAGAGCCAGAGAGACAAAATAAGTAAATAATTATTTTTCTTTTCCATTTTGGCTTTTGAATTAGCCCAAGAAATTCAGATCCAGGAAAGTTTCTCAAGTCAACTGGTAAAATGGAAAAGAAAAATCAAGGGACGATGGTGAAAGTTGGAGCGACGGTAATAGGTTTGTTTTGAAATTAATTAATGAAAGGGGAGGACGAATGAATGTCGCTTGAATACATTGAATTCTTTACTAGGTCATCGCTTCCATCCAGACCGAAAGGCTTTCAAGATATGGAAGGTTTCTCGCTAATTGAACATTTCGACTTTGATCGTATTTTGTGGAGAGAACAGTTGGCTCAGACGATGTTAAGCGATTTAAATTTTGCGGTGATTCACAAAGACTAAGAACTGTACTTTGATGGAGAGTTGATGGTGAAGACGTCAATCGTCTTCGTTCGACTGAAATGATGGGGTTAATATGAAAATGAGATGAAAGTTGATTTGCATAAATTAACGGTAATCGACTTTAAACGACAACTTGGTAATAATAATAACAGCAAAATCCAACCCTATGTCTGAGCTGAATCACTTAGCCACGTGTATCCCGGGTACAGTTGAATCTAACAGGGCTCTGGAAACCGTATAAAAGTGAAATATGAACTATCGAAACATGAAATATGACAAGGAGAAGAAGGGTGTGGATATCGGTTCAAGTATCGGACAGAGCCGCGACCTCCGGCGAGGGCTTCCCTTCTCAAGATGAGGGAAAATGGCGTACGGGCATCCACCCGCCGGATTTCTGCGAACCGGCAGGACAGGTATTGTTTTAACAACATCGAAGAGCTCTGCCTCTCCTGTAGCTGATGTTTGGCCTGGTATCCAGGTGACCACGGCTGCGAGATTGGCAAAGGCAAAGGATTAAATGTACAGAGGAAATAATCATTTATGCCTACCGAGATCGAACTCTCGCAAGGAACAACATTATATCGTCCCTTCCTACACCAGAGGTTCGTAGAGCAATATCCGCAATTCGCTCATGTGTCAGTCAAGGGAGGAATGCGATCCCGAAGACAACAAGGGAATGAATACGGCTTAAGGTTATAGAGGCAACTTAACACCAAGAGTCGGTGGGGTCGGTTGTGGCATCACGTCACTCTGCCCCGCGAAGGAGTACAACACCCGACGAAGTACACTACTTTACCGCCATGTCTCTGCTGAAGTTCACGACGAAAATGAAAGAGCTTGCTTGGGATATCAGGAAATAAATTCGGAACATTCATGATTCGTGAATATTACGACAATTCTTCCTATTGCATTTAGAGAGAATTTTTAAGATTCCTTAATCGCGGCATTTCCGCTTTAGATAGCCTATTTCGGCTTTAGGAGGGTAGAACCTAGAATCCACGCGGAGAGAGTCCTCTCCTTTTGAATTCGACTAAGCGGTGCGGCTTTTTCGTCAAACACCGTTTATTGTCAAATTTTGGCCTCATCCACTCGATGTGCCTCGATGACATCAAACTATACTCGCGAAGCAATAAAGACCCTAGATATCTTCTGACCGTAGAAAAATTCATTCGTGATTGGGCAAGTGCGAATCCATGCCATTCGTAATGGCGTTGACGAACCACATGCCTCCAAATAGGGCAGAACTTTATAAGAACCGAGGATTTGTCTGGGCCGTGCATGCCTGCGTGCTTCACTTGGGAGAGCGACTGCCGCTGGAGTTAATGCGCAGGTTGAAACTGATATTCACTCATTCGCTCCCTGACGTATTTATTGGGAGTTGTTCTATGAACTCTTACCGATATGGAGACTCTCCAACGAGGAGTTCATGTAACAATGATTAATAACCAACCAACCAACGAACTGATACGCAGGCGAAAATAGCAGTGGATAGGTCACACATTGCGGAACGGTGATAACTGCATTACCATGAAGTGGGACCCAACGAAGGCCGGCGAAGGGAGCGTCCTAGAATGTTATGGCACCGATCTGTGGCCGACGAGTTTCCGTTGCTGAATAAGTCGTTAGGATAGATGCGTTCCATTGCCCAGAACTGAATATGATGGTGTGCAGGAGTAGTTAAGACAAATTAGTATTCTTCGTAATATCAGAAAAAGCATGCGGAAAAGAAGGCAAACTATAGTGCACTGGCTCAGGAAATCAGGCTGCTTTGGCATCTTCACCATGTTTATGTACTTACTTGTGAGCCTGGCTCTTCTCTGCGGGATTTGACTTCTGATAGCAGTCGCCTGGAGGCTTTCTTTTTATCGGCATATCGTTCTCCAGTTCCGGAAGTCGAGCAGTTTCCTGCCGTCTCCGTCTACGAAGTCCGCTTAGTACATCTTTGCTCGACCACGAGCCCTTGTACATCTGATCCCAACCTTGAGTGCTTTTATTGCTACTCGAAGTTCGACCGTTCACTCTACGTATCCAGCTCACTGCCATGGGCGCAGCTTAACGAATTTAGAAAGTAACCAGAAGATCATTGTATATTTTGTCCAGCTCAGTACTGTATCTTTTTGAGCCTGTTGTCTTCATTGCGAATCGCCCCTATTAATCTTCGTAGGATGCTTCTTTCGAAGGTGTCCTTTTCGATGACTGGGTGAGAGTCATTATTTGCCATCCATGGCGTAATGCGGGCCTGATTATTGTTGTGTAAATTTAGAGCTTTGCCTTCCTGTGTTTGTGTAAGCGCGGCCGTCCACTGGATGCGTATTCGAGCGGCAACGAGCTGCCGCGACACAAGCGTCAACAAGCGGCAATGCGCGTAGATCCAAAGTTGAGGATTTTCATGAACATGCGTTCCCTATAAGTGTATTTAAGCGAAGCTCCTACGAACGACTACGTGCGCCATCCGGCTCGAGCGCCAGATCAAAAAAAATTGGATTTGCCGCTCGTAGCTGCGTGTTGGTTTGAAGAATGTATGCGAAAGAAACTTTGGGCCGGTTGATTTTGTGTGCAATGGAAGAGATATATGTAGTTACGCAAACTGAGGTGCAAAGACGCTGGCAATGGACGATCCCTGTCGCTCGAGGCGCTTATTTCGCGAAAGCTTGTCGACGCTTGTGTAGCGGGAGTACGTAGCCGCTCCAATATGATTGTAGTGGACTCGACGCTTGATCTTGAGAGTTTCGTCGCAATTGTTGATGATATAGGTTAACACTTTCGATAACTTGAGTGCCTAGTCGAATTTCTATGTGCCTGTAAAATTATCGGGTACCGTTTTATTGCGTAAAGTCCCTCTAACTCAACTTACCGCACAGCCTTGTTGAGACAATACAGAAATATGTCATTATTTGCCCAATGGAGCGGAAGCTCAACGACCTCTACTACAAATTACGTACTCCTGAAGTTAGCTGAACATCTGCCAATTGCGCTCGAGCTCAGCAACTTGGTGCTTGCACCCGTTGCGGGCAAATTTCAGTCGAAATTATACCATCTAGTTGAAAAAGAATGTAAATTAGCCAGGCTATAATAACCCATAAGGTACACAGTAAAAAATATTTGGCTTTTTTTTAACACCAGTTATTGGATAATGCACTTTTTATATCCATTCGGTTAATTAATACTCCTAGGTGTTTAATAAATAATACCTTTGCCTGGTGTAAAAGACGACATTTTGTTAATTCCTTTGACCCCTCCAGGGGCATGGGCGCGTCAACATCTGTAACATTTGTATGCCTTGCTGACGTTTCGGTAGCATATCTAATTTTCAGGCGTACGGCTGGTAGCATGCACCTGTAATCCGCGTCGTCTTTATACTGCCAAGCTTGGATCGCAGTGATAGTTATATTAGTACCAACAGGTAGGTTTTGTTTGCGCCCAGAATCGAACCTCCACTCCCCCATTGTAAAGCTGTTACCGAGCGCGTCACTCAGATAATATGGTTACACAAAATACAATACTTAACCAAAAATTAGCAATTACTCCAATGGGTGGTGTAAATATTTATATCAGATTAGCTCTATTCTTTTTCCACAATACGTATCTTCATATCAGTGAGTCTTATACCTTAGACACACACAGCAACCGAATGATCATTCGGTGAATGATGAATTGCTGTGTGGCAATGACGAATTAGACACACACACTTTAATGTGAACATCGTTCCAACTGTCACTACAAAATCGACTTAGCACTGATTTTTCGAATAAATATTATTTGTTTCGTTTAGCAACGAACATTTTGCTTAGCAACGAGTGGATATTATTTCTATTGCATATCAACGGGTGCATATTTTTAATACTCAATGATGATTTGTCGGATAGGTGGCACTGCATACACAAAGAAGGAATTATGTTTACTATGCCAATTGTAATTCACGGATTATCATTCGGACGATGTTCGAATGATCATTCGCAAGACACACATGAAATCGAATTATCATTCGATTGGGAATGATCATTCGTGTGCGTCGTCTGTCTAAGGTATTAGCTTAGTAGTAGTAGTAGTAGCTTAGTGCGTTGAGGTGTCAGTCCGATGAACTCTTCCTTCGAGATTTTTGTCTCTCTCATTTGCCCCAACCCCTAGTGTGATATAGCCTGTAAACTATTTCATGTGGCTGAGCTGACGTTTCGTTGGCATAAATCAGCTTCGAACTATACACGTTGCCGGCATGCACCTCCTGCTCCCCATCAGGCGCGACAATTCGGGAGATGTTGTGGCTTATTTTTACGCCCCGTACCACAGTGGAAGACAACACAAACATCCGTAGCCACGAACGGGACGTGAACCCGTAACGACTGTAGCCAGGCGTGCGACTGACGGCTCTACGCACCGAGATACCGGTCATCTTAGCTTTTGCCGATTGAATAAAAATATCCATATATAATTCTAATATAATTAATAATAATAATTTGGTTTAACTGTTTTGACTGATAATTGTCCATCCATTCGGAATAGTTTGAAATTCACCGAATGGTGTAAATATCCCCCCAGAAAGTATTTTCTTTATACAAAAAAAAAAACAGTCATAATGGCACACCTAATCGGTGAATTTTCGCCAGGTGCGTGCTGTTGTGCCATAGACTACTATTCTAAAAGACTCTCAATCTGTTCTTTCTGGGGCTAGTCTTTATGACATCGGTGCTCATGATGGTGTCCATAGGAAACCCAATCAGTCGGTAAGCGGTCGCCGGGCGTTAACGACTCGACGTCCAGGGAAAATCGGCATAATAACTCAAAAGAAATATCCATTTTGTTGAGGTCATGTCAGTGGTGTCCCGCAAGATATTTTCTGATATTCTTCATGTACGTTTTATCCAAACCGCTAGTTTCTTTAAGGCAGTAGAGTTTAAGAAGATCTTCAGATTGCCGCAGCCCTGGGAGATTATTTCAGTGCTCCTGCGCTTCGTCAGCAGTCCATCGCCCTGTAACCCAGTTTAGTCCTCAGCAGAAATCGGGCCCGGCAATTTAACTTAGGGCACAGAGGAATCTACAGATAACAATCGGGGGAGAATCCTTACAACTTGCAACCCTGCAAAGTAGATTTTTTGACATACATATTTTAATTAAGCGCTATTTTCCAAGGATAGTTGGAGGACACAATGCAATCGGATAGGCCCAATAACAACAACATATGCTTCAGTTCCACACTAATAATCAAAATAGGGCATAAATAATGTTGGTTGCAGTCATGCTCCCTTAGGCACCATGTCAACTTTATATAATACTCCACACACTCGATAACCGCCCATACACCCCACAACAGCATACTAACCTATCTGTAAGGCTTCTCACACTTTGGATGGCGTTTATGATTTTCACGCTCCATTATGCTTCGCTCGACTCGGCTCGACTTCATTGTTCCGTACAATCATCGAGGCTCATATATCATGATGCCTACATAATGCATTTCAGCAATATTAGATCCTTTGATAGATGATTATCGCTGACACATCAATTTGTTTCATTCATCCCGCAACAGCCCAGCCTACATCGTGTCCGTGTCAGTCTTCCTCCCAATGTATTCAAGTACGTTCGATTGTGTTGCATGCAGCATTTGTTTGAACCCCCACCCGACAACAAACAAATAACCTTTAGCTATGCGAGCTAAGATATTGTTGATGATATTCATATGCTCGACTTAAATGACAGACTGAATGCAACAACCGACATTAGACAGAGTACTACAATCGCATACCGTCGAATCTAGTGATAATATTAGGAGCCGAAAGGGTAGCCCAGTACCAGGTATCGTCTTGAACTTCTTCCCAGCATACTCCTGAATGGGGGGGGGGGGGGGGGGGTGATTCGAGAACCCTGACGTGCCATTATAAAATTCGTGATGTCCTTACAGAAGGTGGTTCCACCACTGTAATCATCATCCCTCATCACTCAACCGAACCCACCATCGTTGCTTGCTTCGATGGCTTTTACGGCTGTTTACCAATGCCGATGCCATAATGGTGGAGTTAATATGTTGACATTACACGAAATCAATTTACAAGATCGCCATCTTCAATAAATCACGGAATTGAACGTTTAATCAAATTGATGGCACAATCCATCTATGTATTGTACGTGGAGAGTAGCGTAACAATGGCAAGCACAATGTCGACACACTCAAGAAGGCGCAGCGACGAGACGGGCTCAGTCAAATGTGACATCTGATAGATATTGTCCTGTGATGTTGTCACCTTGCGCCTTCTTCAAGCCTCCATCACAGGTCACATTTGTGCACACAACAGTTGGCGCGTCTTTGTATACTATACCCCTTTAAACGTTTCGCTTAAAGAATTGCCTGGATTTTGGTGGTTGGAGAAAAGGATTTCAGGTGAACTTTGTACAATGAAGCATGGAATTATATGTGTCAGTGTTTGATTTTGTTTTTATATGTAATGTACAGGGTGTCCCGCTTTGGGTGGGCAATACTGATAGCGGTTATTTCACAGCCTGTTTGAGGAAAAATGGCATCAATAGAATTGGCAAATCTTTAACCGTTACCGAGATATAACTGTTTTTCATCAAAAACCGTGACCTGCCAAACAAAATCAAAATTTGTCACTTCCCCAATCATAAAATCTGGGATTTGACATCCCTTTTTAAAACTACAGAAAATTTCATTTAAAACGGCTTTTTCCCGATTGCGAAATTCACCGTTAGTTCAACGATACAACTATCCAATCTTTAGAGAAATTTCAAATTCGATTTTTCATCTAAAATTTAAAAGATAATTTTGAACTGACAATTCTGCAACGTTGACAAAAGATCCCCGATTATATTAGCTTTCGAACGGCATGTAAAACTTAAGGACTTAGATTTGAAAACTTGTAAATGTTTCTTATTTAAGGGGAAAAAACGTGGTCTTGATGTAGAACAAATCGACTACTACTATGTCGATCTCACATTACTAGAAACGCAACAACTGCAAAACCACGCGAGCTAGAATAGTTAAAAGAAAACGCAAACGAAACTAATACTTTATTTTAATATTTAAAACTTTTTACGTAAAAATCAAAGCAATAAATAGTAATAAAAAATTAGATGCAGCTCAGAGAAAGGAAAGTTTTTATTTTAATTTTTAAAATTTTCGCTTCTAATCATGTTACGTATCTAGTTTTTTCGCATGTTTAAGATATTAGTTTTATTTCAAAAATTGAATCTCACTTTTCTCACGATGTAATTGTTATAAGATCATTCCATCCTAATGTCTTAACTTCTGGCAGTTATAGGACTAACAATGAAAATCGAAAACAATAATTTTTCTACAATTTTCGCATGAGTAAGATACTACCCAGCAAAAAGTGTGGCTAACCAAGTAGGGTAGGTACCTGTTTAACCGAAACATGTAAATCGTAGCCCCCACAAGGGTGGTACGAAATGTTAAGGAGAGGGTTATTACACATTAATTATTTTGAAGAGCTTCTGAACCTACCATCTAACATCCCCACACAAGAAGCTCTCGACGATATTGTAGATCTAGGCACACCTATACAACCCCCGACAGTAGAGGAAGTTGATCTCGCGCTGCGATCACTAAAACGAAATAAAGCGCCGCGCCGGGCGCTGACGAGATTCCAGCTGAACTGCTAAAATTCGGTGGAACGAGTCTAGTTGATGCCATACATCAATTACTCCTGCGAGTATGGGAGAACGAGGAGATTCCAGACGATTGGCGCAGAAGCATCATCTGTCCAATTCATAAAAAGGGAGATAAACTGCGGTGTGAGAACTACAGGGGCATTTCACTAGTTTGTACGTCCTATAAAATTTTGACGAAAATTCTGGAAAATAGAATAAAACCGTACGCAGAACGAGTCATTGGCGAATATCAAAGCGGTTTCAGACCTGGTCGCTCCACAACCGATCAGATCTTCTCAGTCGAACTGATACTCCAGAGGTGCTGGGAATACAACGTAAACGTACATATATCAAATCTTTGTCGACTTTAAGCAGGCATACGACAGTATTGATCGTGGAGTACTGTACAACATCATGCTGCAATTTGGTATACCGGCCAAATTAGTGCGACTGACAAGATGACGATGACCAACTCCGTCTCACAAGTCAGGATCCAGAATAGACTTACTGATCTATTTGAAACACGCACTGGTCTGAAACAGGGCGATGGACTGGCACCAACGCTCTTCAACCTAGCACTGGAATACGTTATTCGGGCTATGAATATGGGCAACAGCAAGACGCTACTCAGCAAGTCGACACAATTAGCAGCGTACGCCAACGACATCAACATCATGTCCCGAAGATTGGCCGACGGAGAAGAACTTCTGCATACGCTCGATACCGCTGCAAAAGAAGTTGGACTACGTAACCATTAACGAGGGTAAAACTAAAATAATGATGCAATCGACGACAAGGACACCTGCACAACCGAGCATCAATGTGGGGGACATCAACATCGAGTTCATGAACAACTTCATTTACCTGGCTTGCAACTTGTCAATCGACGCCAACGAAACTGACGAAATCAAGCGACGGATACAGTTAGCTAATAAGACTTTTTTCTCGGTTCTCCCCATAATGAAATCGAAGCATGTGCACAAAAACACGAAGCTCCGCGTGTACAAAACCATTATACGACCAGTGCTATGCTATGGCTGCGAAGCATGGACCCTAACTCAAGCCTCCGGAAACATGCTAGACACATTTGAACGTAAGGTTCTACGGCGAATTTTCGGGGCTGTTTGCGGTCGAGATGAATGGCGCATCCGGTACAACCATGAGTTGTATGAACTGTACGATGAGCTGGAAGTCTCGAAAATCGTCAAACTACAACGACTTGAATGGGAAGGGCATGTGCAAAGAATGGACGATGATCGCATGCCTAAGAGGGTAATGAATGCAGAACGAGTCGACGGAGCGAGACTGCGAGAACGACCGAGATCTCGTTGGGAGAGCTCAGTAGGTGTGGACGCCGCGCAGCTACTGGGCTTCCAAAATTGGAGGACGCGGTCACGTGACCGAGATAATTGGAGGAGAATGATCCAGGCGGCCAAGGCCCGACGTCGGGCTGTCGCGCCACTATGATGATGATGAATTAAACAATTCATCAATGTCACAGGTATTTTGCCAACCAAGGGTGCCCCCAATGTTACTAACGTAGGCTACTACCGTATTTACCTTTCCTAAATTGGTCCCCTAAATACCCACCGTAAGTAAAAAAGTAAAAATAAAAAAAAAATCATTTACATCCGGTTAGTAAGTATAGGTACATATGCCTATTTGATTTTACGGTCGGATCGTTTTCCTGAGAATTTTTTTGTATTTGCATGTCCGACTGGGATTCGAACTCGGGTCGCTGTACTTCAGAACCCATCGCGCTACCACAGGCGCAATTAGATACATATAAAGGGTGTTCCATTAAGACGTGTTGTACTTTGATTTTGAATAAAACGCAAACGGTACGGAATTTTTCCAAATATTTTATTTCGTTCGAAAAGCCACACAATAGGATTATGTGTGGAAAATTATTTCGCGGATATGCTCACCGCGACTATTCCGTAGATATCTCACTCTTTTGGTCATATTTTCGATGACATTTTACAGTATGGCCTCCGGAATGGCCCGAATCACCGATGTAAAACTGCGTTCCAAGTCTGGAATCGTCTTCGGATCATTCACATAGACTATCCTTCGCGTAACCCCGCAGAAAAAAGTCTAACGGCGTCAAATCGCATGATCTGGGTGGCCAATTCACATCACCGCGACGAGAAATTACACGGTTCGAGAATTTGCGACGCAAAAAGTCCAAATTGAGGCGATTTGTGTGTGGTGTGGCGCCGTCCTGTTGAAACCACATATCGTCCCGACCCTGAGCTTCAACCTCCGGCATAAAATAGTCCCCCAACTTTGTGTGGTACCGCTCAGAGTTGACATTTTCGGTGTTTCCGTCCTCATCTTCGAAAAAATACGGCCCGATGATGCCTCCGACCCATAAACCGCACCGAACAGTGACTCGCGGTGGATGCATTGGCTTCTCCACCATCACTTGTGGATTTCCCGAGCCCCTGATACGGCAGTTTTGCTTGTTAACATAGCCGCCGAGGTGGAAATGAGCCTCGTTCGAAAAGATGATTTTTCGGAAAAAATCATCATCTTCAGCAATCATTTGCAGAACCCAATCAGCGAATGTACGAGTACTTCGTTGTGCATGGTCACGAGGAAACAGCTGTTGCGTCAATTGGACTTTACATGGGTGTAACTTCAAGTCCAAGCGCAAAACTCGATGCATGGAGGTCGCGGAAATGGCCAATTGTTGCCAACGATAGCGAATAGACATTTCGGGGGACTCGACGACACTTCCACTTACGGCAGCAATATTCTCAGCACTGCGTGCATTCCGCACTCTGGTTGGCTTCGAAACATCAAGTACGGACCCAGTTTGATAAAATTTATTCACAGTGTTGCGCAAGTTGTTTCACTAATGTGGTGATTGCGATCCCATTTTTGGTGAATCAAACGTAGCGTTTGCACCATCGACATGGAATAGGTCCAAAGTTCGACGATTTCAATGCTTTGTTCTTTCGTGTAGCGATCCATAACTAAAATCCTATACTGTCACGATGACAATGACACAAAATACGTCGGAAAAGGGTCGATAATGCTGATTTTAATCGATAACAAAGTACCACACCTACTACTGAAACACCCCTTATATTGAACAGATAGGAAATAGGCACAGAGTGGGGGTAAAAATTGGATTATTGAGTTTTTTTTGGACATATTCGCGTCTGCACAGTGAAACACGCACAACACGCATTAACATACTGCCGAGGGGCCCGAGGAGCGAGGGTCCAAATGTAAATGTCAAACTTGTGGCTGAGTCGCCGATGGCGTCACGACATTTCCCGAACATATAGCGACCGCGTGCAAATGGGTAGCAGTGCGCATGTGCGAATTTGATCGAAAATAACCAGAAGTACAGAGTGGGGATAGTAATATTACCAATCTCTTCAATTTATATCTATGCGCCATTGAGACTTATATAGAATAGCTTCCAAATAATGCTTTATAAGCAAAACGTGGTTAACTAAGTTGGGTACGTACATGGGTTACCTAAATCATGAACATTGTAGCCCCTGAATAGCTATCTATGTACGTGGCTTACGTATCTGGGTTACCTAAATCATGAAACTCGTAGCCCCCGCGCCGTGATCATAGCCCGAAAATTATAGATCTCTTGGAAAGCCAACGGGCTGAGTGAAAATGGTGGGTACGCCAGGATGGCTATTTAGCATAACTATTTTGGGTAGTACGCGTTACTGGGGGTACGGTCTCTTGCTGGGTTGTGTTGATACTTCTTCAATAGTACCTTCTATACCGTTATTTGAAAACAAAGATGCAAAAGTTTGGTTTCGCGACAAGGCTATATATATATACATAAAGCGACTACCTGAGCTAGTGCTCCGCCCCACCCCCTAGAGTGCGTTCGAACCTGTAGATTATACCCGATGAGGCTCGGTTCTATGCTATGCTAACAATTTAATCAATAAAAAACTTGAATTTTTTGAACTTCCTAATATGGTTCCCCCCTTAAATATGAAACATTCGCAAATTTTCAAATCTAAGTCCATGCTGTTCGAAAGCTAACATAATGTCAACTTTGCACAATTTTCAGTTCAAAGTACCGTTACAATAATATCTTTTGAATTTTCGATGAAAAACTGGTTTTAAAATTTCTTCAATGTTTCTATAGTTGTATCTTTCAATTAACGAGGAATTCTGCAATCGGGAAAAAACCGTTTTATATGAAATTTTATGTAGTTTTAAAAAGGGATGTAAAATCCTAGATTTGATGATTGGGGAAGTGACAAATTTTGATTTTGCTTGGCAGGTCATGGTTTTTGATGACAGTCATAAAAACAGTCATATCTCGATAACGGTTAAAGATTTGCCAATTCTATTGGTACCATTTTTCCTTAAAAAAAACTGTTGAATAACCCCTATCAGTATTGCCCATCTAACGCGCGGGACACCCTGTATATAGATTTAGCGACGAGTATCTTATCGGTGAAAAGTAAGTGATGGAAATCGACCGTTTTAACATATTTCAATTCACCAACAAAGTATGCAAGCATTGTATACAGTTGAAGTTACACTTTTGTAATGCGGACATGCTTGCGTAGAATTTTACTGTTACTTCGTATCATATTAGCACGCTCCAATGTTGTCGTACACTGTACTGTGATTCTGCACATTTTCTGTTTTGATTTTTAGTAAATTGGACACTACTCGTCTGCGGATGGGTGTCAAAGTTGGATTTTTGAGGGTAGAATACGATTTTTTGTCTATAGGGAAATGTATCGTGACTTCCAGTCACTACTGTTAGAGAGAGTATTACATATTTAGGGAGTCCTCAATATTTATAATCTTTTTCGAATTAATCTATCGTGTTAGGTAATTGTGCTTAACGGATGCCGACGGACGTTGCTGGCAGCAATTTTGCATTGGAAATGAATCACGGGATCAGGGACGTATGAAAATTCAATTGAATATATTTGCATTCAACTGTATTTAATGGCAATAAATTTTGTTCCCTTCGATTGGTCACTGACTTATTAAAAATGATACAAAGTATCTACACTGCATGCAGATACATCGGAACATGGATATGGTCTTATGCCTACCGAAAGCGTGGGACGTGTTTTGTCGCATGATTTCATCCAGTATAACTATACTGGGATCTTTATAAAACTTACGTCGATATCTTTAACACAACAGGTTCCACGCAGTCGGTAGCCAAAGACATATCCATGATCCGATGTGTCTGCATGCATGCAGTGTAGATACTTTGTATCATTTCCCACCAAAAGCCAATAACCCAATAACCTTCCAAGAACCGATTCCCGATAAACCCGAAACTTAACACCCCCTTCATGAGACAGAGAGACATACCCCATTGAAAGCTAACGCCCCCATATGAACCGGATTCATCCGATCTAATGAGATTGAACACCCAACCACATGAGACAGATAGACACGCCCTATTGAAAGTCAACATTTATACTGCTAATGCATTGTACCGTATGTGGAGCTTTTGTTCCATATGTTTATTGCACGTGTGGTGGGGGCCCACATTGTGGGCCAGTCAGACCTCAAATCGCCGCCATTGCAAATGCACAACCACAGTCGCTGGATCACCCAATTTAGCTGGAATGAACTTCATCCGCTCTCGCTCATCTTCGGTGGGCGGGAACTATGTACACTCTCTCAAATTGCGTCTGCGCATGTCCAAATGTTAGTCGAACTGATTACTTGCTACTTTTTCTGGGACCCTAGTGATTCAGATTGTACAACGGGCGCTATTTTATTAAATGAATGAATGGGAATTGGCGAAAATTGAAGGTGATTGAAAGTCCTTGGACGTCCTTGATCTAAATAATGAGTAAAAATGAAATTTCATTCATTGTGACCTCAGATTGGGTCTGTGCATGTGCATGTCGGGAGTGCACAATTTGTTTAATGAAATGGTGAGAGTGAGAATGATATGAATGAATGAGAGGAGGAGGTCCGCTGGCCTGAGCGAAATTTCGCATGCATTCGGAGACCATAAATTGCGTGTGAGCATGTCGAGCGAGGAGAGCAGACGACTTCTTGTGACGTGTTCTGGGGGCCTAGTCAAGTTAGGGAGTACGGAGCGTACTCTATATTTTTGAGGATTTAGAATGTATGGTATGGTATGTATGCAGGAGTTTTGATTATGGCGTCGCGTCGTCGCGTTGACTGAGAGCGTGGGACAGAGAGCACAAGTCAAAATTCTGAGAGCCTGGTTGGAAATACTCTGTAAACCAATCGGCCACTACATTCATAGAACTCGGAAAAATTTTCAATGCGCTTGTTTCCTGTTCTGACCCCCCAGTAGCACAGCAGACATTTCGTGTTACGGATAGATTTTTAGGATGACCCCCAGCTATAAGACATATCCATGTCAAAAAAAAAGTCTCACTAGTGCGTGCATGCATGTATAGGCAAAGGGCGCAACACAGTATGGAAGTGTTACAGGAGGCGAATATTTCAGAGCTTTGTGCTTCCATTTATCACCTTAGATGATGACTGCCGACATTAGCATCTACAGTCAAATACATTAAGAAATTTTCGGGCTTTTCTTAGGGCGAACTGTTATCCCGTAATTGGGGCGATTTTTCATTTTCGTTTGGGATTCTAGTTGTTAGCTGTCTGAATTAACTTCCTGGGAACTATTGCTCCAAAATGATTTTTTCCACGCAAAGGGCCACAAGTTACGGGTCGAGAGATCCAAGAGTTAAACAAAGTCAATTACATAGTATTGCTAGTCAACGGTTCAGTAACGAAAATTGTGCGGACAATGGATCAGAAGGTTCGTAGAACGCACGATTTTTTTTTCGACCAGACAGTGAATTTCAGCGGAATAAATTAAACATCTTAAACGTTTCAGCAAGATAAGACGGTGGAATAGCGGAGATTCTATTTCTCCAATGCGTAGCATTGTAATGTTGTCCGGCAAAGCTACTGGTAGCGGTCGCGAGTCAGGTGCTGTTTGTTGCCTTGTCTCCGCCACTCTCAAAAGGTGACCCTTGTAATAAGATGTCTCTCAATTGCCCTAACCCCTTGTGGAGCATAGCGCGTCAACTGTTCCATGTGGCCCAGTTGACGTTTCGACGGCATAAACTGGTTTCAGAGAAAGCAGTTGCCAGCATGCACCTCCTGCACATCCATAGCCACGAACGTCGTCGTGAACGGGATTCGAACCCGAAACGCTTTTAGTCGAACATGAGACTGATGTCTCAACACACTGTGCTACCGGTCGCCCCACATCATAGCTCCATTGTTAAAGAGAGTATCATTCTAGAAGAGTTTCACTCTGTTATAATATCGTCTCCTATCATCATGTACTCTCATAGAGTTTTTTTTAGGGGAGTTCAACTCTGGAAGAGTTACAAAAAGTGTTTTTTCAAGACTCTTATGATTCTTATAAGGAGAGCCTTATTAGAGTTTTAAATTTGTTAACCTCAGGTGCTCGCGCAGCTTCTAAACTTGGCCTTATAAAACGATATTTGTTAGTTGGGTGTGCTGTCTTATGGGAGCAGCGCATGGAAAGTTTCCGTTGTTACCAGGAAGCTGCAAGTTTCATCAATTCTTGTCTTCGGTGAATTTTAAGATTTCTCCAAGTGTTTGTCTTACATTGAAGCAGGACGATAGGCAAAATCGAAGTATTCTCGTCGCAAGCTTTCATACGGAAAGAGTGAACCGAAAACTAGGTAATGAAAATTTGATTAATCATTCCATGTACCCGTGTGTCGAGGCCAAACACATTAAAAAAAAACTCAACCCATGACATGATCTAAATTGCAAAATCCGTCATGATCCCACCCGATTTGTCAGTCAATAACTCGCACGGAAACCTGAAGACTGCATCCACCTTCGACATTTCCATTCATTACATTTCCTTGAAATATCGCAAGAAATTAACTTTACCAAAATGATCCAGGCATTATATCAATACTCCATAAATGAATCCAATTAATTTCCCGAACCGAAACCAATCAAGATAATTATCAATTCAAATGGTCGATTCATTAATTCCAATATTCTCCAGCTCTCATTGTCGCCGGTTGCCAGCAACCCAAATCGATTTCCACGCAAGCAATTCAACTGGGGTGGTTCGATTTAGGATACCCGAATCCATTATTGAGGATATCTCTTTCTAGTCGAGTCGGAAGCCATCAGTTTTCGGGAAGACGTCATCAACATCTAATCACATAAATCGTTTAGGCACGTCTTAATGGACTTTTTGATTTCACCGATACGCTTTTGGTTTGGTGCTTGCACCTTTTCTCGCAGTATTGTATTGATGCTCGTGTAGTGTGGCAACATTACGGCGACATGTTTTACCAGTCGGTTGGAAACAATGAAACATCCTTTTAATCCCTTTGCAGGGGTAAATTGATGAAGTGGAAAATGTTGAAGTTTGAATAATACTTCTGCTTGTGAGTATTACCTTTGGGGCCTGATAAGTAATCTTATCCTTGGTTAACCAATTTCTTAAGCCAGTGGAAAAATATGTGGTCTGTCCCCTTCCTGGTTTCAGCATCTAATTGTCGAAGCAATTATTTAATTACGTGGTTGAGGTATACCTCTGCGGGTCTGCTGTAGTGTGTGCTGTCTCACTGTCACAAACCTGCACGGGCGCCCAGACCGTCTTAAGATACAGTTTTCATATCTTCCTACACTATTTGTTCAACAAACAAAACCCCAAAATATTATCGTTGATTCGAAACTCTTTTTGGTACAATCAACTAAAAATATTCGCTTCAATCGCTGGCCCAATAGCACTATATTAGTGCACCTAGAGAGAGTACTATCTAGAGATGTCTACATAGTCATGTGCACATAATGGTCCAATTTGGAAATAATATCTGCAATCGTGCTCAAATTATGCCAGGAATCCGACCGAAATACAGAAATTCACCAGATGCGATCCGTAATGTACCTCAAAGCAATGAAAATTGCCGAAACGTTCTATACCGGAAAGCTTGCAATTTTCTAGGAAAAGCATCTCGCCCACTATCCGCAATGCAACTAGACACGACGACGTTGCAAATACTGAAATTACGGAAATTTAGGATATTCGATATGCACGACATGTCGATTCTCATAGCTTCCCGATAATCACAACTTGAGGGTCTCCCGAATTACATAAATGTAAGGGATAGCACACTAAACGACAAAGGATGAATGGTACCTATACACTGCTGACTTCTAGAACGTTCGGGTGCAGGCGTATGACCAGAATAGACCGTAGTCGTAGACCAACTTTGTTCGAAATCGAGATCAAGTATGGGGATATTTTGGCCACAATCCTATACTTAATTCTAAAACTCTATCTCAATTACATCTGCATACTTTATCAGATTCCAATAACATCGGAACGAAGGTTACGCCAGAGCCGATATTGTAGCATGGTATTAGGGATAAATGTCCTTCCTCGTGCTGTTATCGAAACTTCGTTAGAAGCACTCGAACCATAGTGTCACTACATTTAGTCTAAGGTAGTTGAAAGTTTTGCTTACGCTGGAACTCATCCACAAGTCTGCTCCTGAAATTACTTAGTTTACTTTGATTAAGTTATAAGACTTTGCCGTACGTCATTTGCTTGGATTCGAAGGAAATAAAGGCGGATTCCTTTAAAATTATCGTTCATAGCCGTTAGATATGAAGCATAACGCATATTTGTTAATTTTGACTAAGAAATCAAATGGAAATAATTGTGTTGTCATTTCTCGAACTATGTGCCCCAATGGCGACGGAATTCCAGAAGCAATAAATCCACAACCTGGATAACATTCTAAAACGACCGGCCCTGCTATCTTACAGGCCACAGGACGACGTGCAAAGGCCAATTTCGTTCAACTCAACGGACAAAGGGCGCATTAAAAAATATGCATGTTGCAACAGAGGTACGACCGCAGTCAGAATTAATGGAAAAATTTCCATATTGCTGCCGATAAATGATATTCGAAAAATGCAAATGCAATTAGGCGAAACGAAATATAGTAGAAGTACACCTACGTATACATACGTATTGCATGCACCCGCATATGCATCGGTCATCGGTTTCCATTTGGCCCGGAAAGCATAAAAAGGGTCAAAACCCTTTATCGGTGCCTTCCAGGTTCCTCGTTGACGTTGGTTGGATGAGGGCCCGGGGTCAATCTCTATCGCTGATTCGCAGGACTCATGTGTGAAGTATGGAACATTAGGGGGAGTGGAATTGGAAGTGTCGAATCGATTCTACGCTTTGCTACCTTCCCTATATGGAATCTGTATCTACCGTAGGAAAGGTGCGACATAAAACCTTTTATACAATTTGAAAAATTTATTTGCAAAAAAAATATTAACAGTATGACGGTTATTACCGAGATTGAGTCGATACACATAGTGGTCGCAGTAGGTAGGTACGTGCAATGATTTAGATTTTCAAACTGAGGCCAATTTGAGTGCATTCGTCTACAATTTCGAAATGAAAACGCGATGAATCTTCTACTTTTTGTGTGTGCCCGTGAATATTTTTGCTGAAATCGTGACCTCTCAAATATGGTTAGCTTTATTGGATGCGAGCGTCCCGAATAACCTTTCAACGCTGTCAAGCACATCGTCATCAGTAGGCATGGCCATTGGGAGTGACATATCAATTACTATGAAACTGCTGAAATGAAATATATTTGCTAAGAATTGAGCAAATAGTTTTCAATGTACTTTGGTAGATTTCATTATTTTTAAAGATGTAATCAGTAGATATGATACTAGAATTACCGCATCGACCCCCCCCCCTCTATTTTTAATAAATTAGAAATGTTTAGGCTGATATCTCCCGACCTATTAAGGTTATTAGGGAGTAAAACTTGGACTTCTGTCAGAATCCCCACAATATCCAATTAATCTAATTAAAACTGATATTAGAAACTTTGTGTTGTAAACACTCGCATTGGTTGAGAATAGACGCAATGCAGAACGAATCGCTGTGCTTCGTTTCATTGACAAAAATCGAAAAACAAAATATTTTTCTCCAAATTTGAAAGTATCCTATCTTTAAGAGAACATGTTGGAGCACATAGCGAAACGCCCCGGACCCGTGTTTTTCTCGGGGGCCCGAAAATTTTAAAAATTTAAACAAAAAAGAGAGAAAATAGAGGGGGGGGGGGGGGGGGGCAAAAATTCGTCTTCCATAGTCCTCCGCGTGGGCGCCCCCTGGAACGGCAGTGGTCACTGACCATTGCCAACCACCGTCAAGCCGCCAGTGATGGCGGTGCGATGATTTGGTTGAGGTACCCCTGTGGTGTGGGGTGTGAAAAAAAATACCACGGCCTTTCCCTTTGAGGGCCTGTCGTTAAAACCGACAATCAAAGGACAGGATGTGTATGCCAGCAACTTGCACTATCCGAAATCTTTATATGCTAACGAAACGTCAACTATGCCTCGGATAAGGACTGACTCAACGGTTACGACTTTTAGCTATCGTACAATGACAAAGATTGGATTCTGGAATGTGCGTACTCTCCTGGACAATGGATCAGAATGTCCCCAGAACGCACGATTTCTTCAATTAGAGAGTGAATTTCTGAGGTACAAATTAAATATCTTAGGAGTTAGTGAGATAAGATGGTGGAACAGCGGAGAATTCATCTCTCCAACGGGCAGCACTGTAATGTTGTACTCCGGTAAAGCTACCGGTAGTCGCCGTGAGTCAGGTGTGGGGCTCCTTTTAACCAGAGCCGCGCGAAACTGTCTCTTATCCTGGGAACCGGTCTCTGACAGGGTCTTGACCGCCAGGTTCCGGACCAAAATGAGGAACATCTCAATAATACAATGTTATGCCCCTACTGAACCCGACAATGTCTTGGCAAAAGACTCCTTCTACGAAGAACTAAACGCCGTTCAGAGCAGAACACCTAAAGGTGACATTGTAATGGTTATGGGTGATTTGAATGCGAAAGTTGGCGCTGATAACTATGGGCTCAGACATGTGATGGGGAGACACGGTCTTGGTGATCGTAATGACAACGGTGAAAGATTTGTAGAGTTCTGCAACTTTCACAGTCTCTTCATCGGTGGTACTATGTTTGAGCATAAGGACCACCACAAAATCAGTTGGTCCTCTGTTGATCGGCGCAGAACACAAAATCAGATTGACCATTTTGCCATTAGTAAAAGATTCAAGAGTTGCCTCCTGGACGTGCGAAACAAGAAGGGTGCCGTTATTGGGATGGGAAGAGACCATTATCTTATGATCGCTAATGTTCGATTGCGTATTGCAGCCGTGCGCCGCCCCAGAGACGAAAGATCCAGGCCCCGCAAATTCAACACCGCTCGACTAAAAAATCCAGCTGTCTTACAACAATATAATGACCATCTTGCGCAAAAAGCGGCTGAGATAACTAGTCACCCAGATAGTGACATCAACGAAAACTGGGATGCCATAAAAAATGCGTACATTGATAGCGCAAATACCATCCTTGGCCCAAACCCGGATTGCCGGAATAAGCCCTGGATGTCCGACGCTTCATGGCAGCGGATTGTTGAAAGAAAGGAGCTGAAAGTTCGTTTGGCTGCAGCATCAGACGACAATCGAAGCAGCATCGAACTTCTTTACCGTCAGAAAGCTCGAGAAGTTCAGCGTAGTGTGCGACGCGATAAAAGAGTTTAAGCGAATTCTCTTTCAGCCTCAGCAGAAGAAGCCGCAAGAAGTAACAAACGTATACGGTGTCATCAAGGATTTTACAGGTGGTCGTAACTCCTGCCAACATCCAGTGAAAGATAGTGATGGAAAGCTACTTATCTTGGAAGAAGATCAAATGAGGCGGTGGAAAGAACACTTCGCCGCGGTCTTGAACCGTGGAACCTCTGGTGAAGCTCCCCCTCGTATAGATAATTTAGCTAACCATCAAAATGTGCGTATACGGTCCACTGCCCCGACTAAAGAGGAAATAGTCACTGCAATTATTGCACTGAAACGAGGAAAGGCCGCCGGACTTGACGGTATCCCTGCCGAACTTTATCAAGCAGCGCCAAGCGTAACTGCCGATTTGCTGCACCCACTTGTTGATAAAGCGTGGAATACAGAGACCTTTCCCACTGAATGGAAGGAAGGTTTGATCATCAAACTTCCAAAGAAGGGTAGCCTCACAGACTGTAATAATTGGAGAGGCATTTGTGTGCTTCCTGCCGTTGCCAAGATAATAGCCAAAATCGTCCTGGAAAGACTAAAGGCCCACTTAGAAAGCACAATTGATGAAGAGCAGGCTGGCTTTCGATCCGGATTCTCCTGTGTCGATCACATTAACACCTTTCGAATCATCATCGAGCAATGCGCTGAATACGATTCTCCGCTTCACTTGCTTTTCATCGATTTCGAAAAGGCTTTCGATAGTGTGAACCGGGATTCTATATGGGCGGCCTTGCGCAGGAGAGGCATCCCTTAGAAGCTTGTGGCTATTATTAAGGCAACCTATGACGGCGCGAAATGTCGCGTTCTGCATAAAGGTAAGGTGTCGGGGGACTTTGAGATTCGCAGTGGAGTTCGGCAGGGGTGCATCCTCTTACTGATCCTATTCCTCATAGTGATCGGCGACGTGTTGCACGCAGCCCTATCCGGACTCGACAGAGGAATTCAATGGACTTTGACATCTTATCTACAACATCTTGACTACGCTGACGACATATGCCTACTCTCCCACAAAATCATGGATCTGTCCGCAATGGCGTTAGATCTCGAGAGGGAGGCAAGCAAGGTTGGGCTAAAGATTAATACCAACAAGACCAAGGTTCTTAGCCCGCCGTTGCGAAAAAGAAATCGGACACCTATTGCCATCAATATTAATGGGCAGCCTGTGGAGAAGGTGGACAACTTCGTCTACCTGAGTAGCATTGTTGCCGAAAATGGTGGTACGGAGCAGGACATCGCTCGTCGTATCAACCAGGCTAAACGCGCATACGGCATGCTGTCCAAAATCTGGCAGGGCAGTTATCTCAGCATCAAGACCAAGCTGGGCCTGTTTCGCTCCCTGGTACTATCAGTGCTTTTGTATGGGAGCAGTACATGGAAAGTTTCCGTAGGAGTTACCAGAAAGCTGCAAGTTTTCGTCAACTCATGTCTTCGTCGAATTTTGAAAATTTTCTGGCCCGAAACAATATCAAATGAAGAGCTAAGTCGGCGTACGGGTCAGATGCCAATCGACGAATTGATACGCAGGCGAAAATGGCAGTGGATAGGTCACACATTGCGGAAGAGTGATAACTGCATTGCTTTGCATGCCATGAAATGGAACCCCATTTCCAACCAAGGCCGACCAAGAGGGGGTCCTCGAATCACATGGCGTCGATCTGTGGCAAAGGAGTGTCAGGTACTGGGTAAGTCTTTTGGGGAGTTGCGCCCCATTGCCCAGAACAGAGTACGATGGCGCGCAGGAGTAGTTGACGCGCTATGCCCCGCTAGGGGTTAAGGCAAAGTAGTAGTAAGTAGTACGCACTGAGCTTTTTTTTGCTCCTTTCCCTTTCATACCACTCTGACGCACTCAGCCACCGGTCGCCATATATGGGGCCCCTACAAAAAAAAACCTACGCTTTGACCTTTTTTCTTTTGTTCATTGAGCTACCGGTCGCCATATATGGGCCCCTACAAAAGTTGAGTACCGGGCCCGGATTTTCTCTCGACGGCCCTGGGTGGACAAGTCTCATCTATGGTGACAAATCGGCGCACAAAATCGGTCGGATCCCGATTAAATCGGTGTAAAGATTGCTGCGAAAATCGTTTTGCGCATTTGCTTTTGATCGCCATTCAGCAAATGGGGCACCCTTGCGCAGAGCTTTCGCATCTCTAATTCTTTGGGCAAGATGTTTCGCACCCTCTCTTCCAATATCCCCACTCCCTCAGCAATATCACTCACTTTCATTCGTCTATCGTCCAACACGATATCATGCACTTTTTCGATGGTTTCCGGTGTGATTGTGGTTTTTGGCCGTCCTTCACGTGGATCGTCTTCGAGGGACATGCGACCACGTTTAAATTCAGCTGCCCATTTTTTAACGGTTGACATCGAAGGAGCAGAGTCCCCGTAAACTGTTCTTACCTTCGGATGAATTTTCCTAGGGGTTAATCTATCCAAAACGAAAAATTTTATGACCGCACGATATTCAAGTTTCTCCATTTTAACGAAAAACGCGTAAAACGTGCCATACACAGACCGATTGATCGGCCGATCCGTCGCCCGAAATCAATATCGGCCGACGGATTGGCGTGTGTATGTGGAAATCGCACCGATCGGGCGATCAATTTTGATCTACCGATATTTTAGTGCGATTTTCGTGCGATCGATCGGTGACGATCGATTGGGTAGTGTATGTGATTATCGCAAGTGAATGTCAAATTACCAAATTATTAAATGATGAAATTTCAAGGATTCTAATGATTTAAATGGCACTGCAATTGAAATATCAAATATGTGGTATACGAAAATACCACACACATCCAAATAGTTAACAAAAATGAATCTAGGTTGGATTGGGAGTGAATCATAACCTATTTTTTGAATTGTCATTCGTTATCGCATCGCACGAAAATCGCTCAGTGTGTGTGCAGTGGAGATCGGCAGATATTTTGTGGCGATCCATCGGCCGATCGATCGGACGACGGATCGGATAATGTATTGCGGCTATAAGACGTCTACTACAAAAATTCGTGTAAACAAACTATACTTGAGAGAACAAGCTGAAACTTTTTTATGGCGAGGTGTTTATTCTCACTAATCTCATACGTAATGCGACTTGAACCTTGTACCTTTTTTGATTGTCATAACGTAACAAAATAAGGCAATTTAAAATCCAAAGAAGCAGATATTTTACAAAAAAGAGAAATTTCTCATTTGTTGAGAAAGGACAAAGGATATGAATGCGGTTTTTTTTACCAAATACTCGTACGCATGTGCTCAACACCCATAGTCGAATGGACGTATTTATCTTTTGGGTATTACCAGGGGCAGATGTGCATGAGAACTCATTTGTTTTCAACTTCATTCAACGGCAATTAACTGTTTCTCCTTGCATACCTGACGAAACTGATGAGAAACTCAATGTTGCTCATGGGGAAATAGATCTTCGGCGATGATCGTAAATATCCAGGATAATTTACATCGTGTTTACATGCAGTAGCTGTTGTGAAATTTGCATAATTTGAGATGTGTGTCATCATGACTATGGGCTTTAGGCAAGACAATCGAAGGGTGCGCAGGGCGTTTGATAGTTACTATCGCAGTTGTTTGGTTCGAAACTGTCCTGATTGCACCACTTTTTATATTTAGAACTTCTCTGCGGAAACTAGTGGATCTTATAACTTTGTTCAACCCATGTTTTTCCATTTTGAATGCTAAAGCTGTGCTCGTACCTTCCACCTTTGACGAAATGTCAGCTACAATGACGTTTACTCAATAATAATACTCTCTGGATGGGTGATCTATTATTTTGGGTCTCATAAGAGTACTACGGCAAGCAATTTTACAATCAAGCTCCTTAAGTTCTTACAGCGGGCTACTTATGCGAGTCAATAACAGTCCTTGGGCTCATAATACTCTCCGCATGAGCGATCTAGTATTTTGAGTTTCATAAGAGTATTATGACAAGCAATTTTAAGAGGCCATTTATGCGAGTATAACTTTTCAAGAGATTAAGGGCCGTTTTCTCAATGTCTGGTTAAATCTTATCCTGTAGATAAACGCTAACCGGCCCTCATCTTCCGGTTAAGAATTTATCGGACGATAATTCCAAACAGCTGATGCGTACTGCTGAGATTTTTACAACTAGAAGTGTTTACGTTCGCACATTCAAATGAGACAATTAAACTGGGCACAAGGAACAGAGTTCTGGATATTCATTCGAAGGAAACGGATCTGAAACCAACTCAGCCGCAAAATAATGCTGAGAGGTGGCACAGGCATAGAATAGAATTGAACAGGTGGCAGAATTCCGCCAAGAAAATCAGCTGACTTTCTACTGCATTAGTTGCGCTGTGGACTGCATTATCATATTTTGAGTGTTGCATGCGCTAAGGTTAAATTTAGTGTCCCGGGTAGCTAACTGGCAGTTTAACCGGACATTGAGAAAACGGGCCTAAGTCTTCTAAAAAAGGCTCAAAAAGATTGCAGCGATGATCCTATTAGAAGAGTGATAGTTTTTTTTACTGTCGGGGAGTTTTACTAAACTCTTATGAGGGCTTTTTGTAAGCGGTAAGACTTTAACTCTTGAGAGTTTGTTAGTTGGGCATGAAGTGCAAAACAGGAATGACTCCATAAGCCAAGGTAGCGTGGTGGCAGTTTGATCCACAAAAATCGCAGCCAACTTCATGTCATTGCAAAATCCGACATTTCATCCGCAACATCCTAATAAAAGCAAAAATTAACAGGCAAAAATTTAACTACACGAAAGGCATTTAGTTGATGAAGCTTAAAATGAAACCGGAGATAGATTCGTATAGTAAAATCAATCAAACAGTTAGAAAGTTTCATCATCTGAAAATATGTATCGCCCGCATATCGAAATACACTATTCTGCAGCTTCTGCTGGTACTAACAACTGCAGGTATATTATTTTATAAATATACATAAACTCATAAATGATCGCAAATTAGCCCATATCTAAAATCACTGCGCCATGTGTCTTTTTTTTTTATTTTGGCTGGGTCGACGTATGAATTGAAACTTCTAAAATTCCCCGCACGGCTAATGTTTAAAATATAATACCTATATGTATTGTACTTGGCGTATTTAATTCCCAATCGGTGTAAAAGTCAGTTTGGTTAAAAAAAAGAAAAAGAAATTACGACCATAATTCAGAAGTAAAAAACCCAATCGAAGCTGTTAATCCAATGGGTGATGTTCTTAGTTCTATTTCTCTTTCAAAAGACGTATTTGCTCATCTGTGAATCCGTAACGTTGAGGCACCAGTTCACTGTATTCATCCGTCCGTTTCATCATCATCATCATCGTGGCGCGACAGCCCGAGGTCGGGCCTTGACTGCCTGGATCGTTATCCTCCAATTATCTCGATCACGTGACCGCGTCCTCCAATCTTGGAAGACCAGTAGCTGCTCGGCGTCCCCATATACTGAGCTCTCCCAACGAGATCTGAGAGATTCGTCCTGCGTACGGTTTTATTCTATTTTCCAGAATTTTTGTCAAAATTGTATAGGACGTACAAACTAGTGATATGCCCCTGTAATTCTCACACCGCAGCTTATCTCCCTTTTTATGAATTGGACAGATGATGCTTCTGCGCCCATCGTCTGGGATCTCCTCGTCCTCCCATACTCGCAGGAGTAATTGATGTGTGGCATTAGCTACACCCATTTCACTGAATTTTAGCAGTTCAGCTGGAATCTCGCCAGCGCCCGGCGCTTTATTTCATTTTGTTCCTCTACTGTTGGGGGTTGTATGGGTGGGCCTAGCTCAAAAATATCGTCGAGAGCTTCTTGTGTGGGGATGTTAGATGGTAGGTTCAGAAGCTCTTCAAAATAAGAGGCCCATCGTTTGTTAATGCCATCGGTGTCGCTGATGATGTTTCCATCCTTGTCCTTACAAAGGATAGTCCTGGGTTGATAGCCGTTCTTAATTGTATTTACTAGTTTGTACGCTTGTCTGGTGTTGCTATTAGCTAAGTTTTCGTTAATATTCGTCAAAGTATTTACGTTTCTTACGTCTAATTATTCTCTTCGATATTCACCGTAGTTCGTCATATTTTTCTCTTCTGACTCTGGTTCCTGGTTGAATCCATTGTCTGTAGGCCTCGTTTTTCGCGTCAAGTGAATTTTTGCATTCTTCGTTGAACCAGTCATTTCGCGCTCGCCGAGCCTTATATCCCATGACATTCTCTGCGACATCCTTGACGGTACCCTTGAGTTCTTCCCAGAACCCCTGCACGCCTGAGTTGCTGATGTTGTGTAGCATAGGCGATAGTCTTTCCTCAAGAGCTTATCAACGCACAGACTTTGGGAAGTCTGATTCTCGATTGGTGCACTGAGGAAATTCTACATCTTTAGGTCGTCTTCACCATGTGATGATCCGAGTTGCAGTTTACTCCTCGATAGAAGCGGACATCCATGACACTAGACGCCCATCTCTTGCAAATGAGGACGTGATCAATTTGATTGACGGTATGTGCGTCTGGAGATTTCCAGGTCTGCTTGTGAATGCGTCGATGTGGGAAACACGTAGAACTTACGACTAGATTCCTACTGCAGGCGAAGTCGGTAAGTCGCTGGCCATTGTCGTTACATTCTTCGTGGAGACTGTGGCCTCCAGTGGTCCCCCGGTAACAACTTTCATTTCCGACTTTCGCGTTAAAGTCTCCCAGCAGCATTTTGACGTCGTTTGTTAGAAGTGACTCGAAGAGAGTCTCAAGGCGGGCGTAGAACTCGTCTTTTACTGCGTCTTCTTTAACTTCAGTGGGGAGTGTACATTGATGAGCCAGAGATTGAAGAATCGAGTTTTGATGCAAATCGCACACAGCCGTTCATTTATAGGTTTGAAGTCAGTAATCTGCGGCTTGAGGTGATTGTTCACTATAAATGCTACTCCAAACTCTTTGCGGGCCCGATGGTTTGCCGCTTCTAAAAATTGTGTGCGATTTCTCGTCATTGATCTCGCTGCCAAGCCAATTTGTTTCCTGGACTGCAGTAATGCTGAGTTTGTACTTTTCGACCTGTTGAGGGAGGGCATTCTCGGCCCTCGGTTTGTTCAGGGAGCGTACATTCCAGGATCCGAAAGAATAATCCTTTAGTCGTTTGCGTGGTTGTCGTTGTTAATCCGTCCATCCCGAGGCTTTTGTTCCAGGTTACTTGCCGTGGAGTAGTTTTTACTAGGACGAGTTGTCAGTACATCGCTTAACCCCATTCAGGGGATGGCCTCGGAAGATAGCTGCTTCAGATGGTTTATTAAACGCGCTGGAGTTCATACAACTATGTTGTAGGTCCAACTACGCAAATCATTCCTTCCTACTAAACCTAAGACGCTTAGATGTTGGTCAGCCATTCAGGCTACAGCTATCTGCCTTTTTCCAAACTGTCTTATCGCTATCCGTCCGTTACGGGTTCGAATCCCGCCGCGCCATGTCACTGATTATTTGAGAAGCCTTAGATTGTCCGATGTTTATAGGATAAAAATATTATCCGAACAGAAGACATTTAATTTACATAACAATAACCATAATGGCACACCGAGTCGTTGAATTTAGCCTAGGTAATGTTTTACGACTTACCTATCAACTTCAAGCCAATAACCTGTGAAAGAGAATAATTAAATAATCAACAATAAATTACCCACATACACACACACAACTCCCACAAAGCTCATCGCTCTCTAACTACACCTCATAATTTTTTCCATGAATTTAGTTCAACGATTGCTAGTTTAGTTACATGACATGCCCGCACATATCCAGTGAAATGCACGTATCGTGGATAACAACCGTATAAGTGTAATGTGTTTCGTCGCTGTTGCGCTACAACAACAACTTAATAGATATAATTATTTCCAATGAAATTGCTATTGCCTCAGGCACAATGTTGCCAACCACCAATTCGTATCGCACGATACAGATGAAAGATACAATTCGAAACACGTGTATAGTGTAATTATCGTAAAGTCGTCTTCTTTCGTGAATCGTGGTTAGTCATAAAGCAATGGAGATACAATTATGGCAGTCAGATATTGCAGGATATTATGCCCTAAATATGTCACACAATTACCTTTACATATGTTTCTCTGTTGAGCTCGAGCTGTCGTGTTAGCATTGTTACTTTTTTCAATGATCATTTTACGTTTCAAAGGGAAAATAAGGATATTGAACAGATGTGACTGATATTAGGGAAGGCGTTTTTGATTTGGGGAAGAATTTTGATGTTGGAAGTTTAAAATTAATGTCGACAATTCACTAGAATAGACTTTCTTTGGTTATTCCAGGAACTGATTATATTTCTCCGGATTTTTGATAAAAATTACACAAAAACTTTTCCCTTTTTGGGAGAAATATTGGATCATGTATACGGAGGTTGCCTTTTATATTTCGGGATTGGACAACTCTAGTGTTGCAATCTGGCAACTGACAGCTCTATCGTAAAGTTTGACATTTTTGAGGTTATACGTACTCAGAACGTTTTGACATACGAGCGCTATTTGTGTTTTTTTACAGTAACTTAAAAGATTAATCTCGGCCAAATAATGGAATTCAATCGTGAACATTTTCGTGCGATTATTTTTTACAACTTTCGACGTGGATTAACTCAGCAACAGTGCATGGATGAACTGAATTAAATTTTTGGCGATGAAGCTCCATCAAGGACCAGTGTTTATCGATGGTATGGTGAATTCAATCGAGGTCGTAGTTCACTCCAAGACGAATTTCGTGAAGGTCGTCCAAAACCGTCCGTCCGTCCGGAAACCATTGATGCTGTGCGCGAACTGATATTGCAAGATCGTCATGTGACCTATCGTGAGATTGAGACAACCTTAGGCATTAGTGGGACCAGCATACATTCAATATTGCATGAACATTTGACTGTCAAAAAAATTTGTTCGCGCTGGATCCCACACAATTTGTCAATCGCTCAAAAAATGCTCATAAAATACGATCGCGGTGCTTCGAAACACGTCTATGACATCGTAACAGGTGATGAATCGTGGATTTACGCGTATGAGCCCGAAAGTAAACAGCAGTCGACTGTATGGGTGTTTCAAGATGAACCAAACCCAACAAAAGTTGTTCGCGCACGAAGCACTTCCAAGCAAATGGTCGCCTGTTTTTTCGGAAAAACTGGACATGTCGCAACCGTACCACTAGAACAACGCAGAACAGTAAATTCTGAGTGGTACACAACCATTTGTTTGCCAGTTGTCTTCCAAAAAATCAGGAAAACCAACCGCCGAAGACGTATCACTCTTCACCACGACAATGCGAGCTCTCACACATCAGCTCAAACAACTGCATTTTTGAGCAATCAAAACATAGATTTGATGGGTCATCCGCCGTATAGTCCTGACTTGGCACCGAATGACTTCTTTTTATTTCCGTACGTAAAAAACAAACTGAGAGGTCAACGTTTTTCAACACCTGAAGAAGCGGTTGCTGCGTTCAGAATGCATGTTTTGGAGACACCTCAATCAGAGTGGCAAAAGTGCTTTGACAATTGGTTAAAACGCATGCAAAAGTGTATAGATCTTCATGGGGAATATTTTGAAAAACAATAAAGCGATTTTCAATGATTAATATTTGTTTTTGTTCTCTAATCCCGAAATATAAAAGGCAACCCTCGTATGTGTGTTTTCGAAATTGTAAATGTCAAGATGGGTCATCGAAATTGTGCTCATCAAAAGTTTTTGTTTCCCAGACCAGACAGTTTCAACATTACAGAGGATATTAGAAAGTACAATGAAAAACTAGTAGAAACAGCCATAGAAAACAGCAAAGCTATAAGTCTGCCAAGAAAGCCTAAGTAATAGGGAGGAAACAAGTAATCGCTCTTTTCCAAAATAGAGAAAAGGTCAGCAAGAAAAGCGACATTATACAATACAACTCGTCATAGACCTCTGCAAGGCACCTGAAACCCTCGAAGAGCAGAGAACAGCACTGCAAGAAAAAGACACCCTAGCAGTCCTCGTGGAGGAGGTAGGGAAAGGAACCGAAAAACATGTAAAATGGCAAAGCGACATGAAACGATGGAGTAACCACGGAAATGATAAAATACATCGGTAGGAAAATTTGGTCCATCTTAGCGAATATATATACAAACAGCCTGCACACCTAAAACTTGGAACAGTGCCAATATAATCTTTATCTACAAAAAGGGCAACAAGAATGACATTAAGAATTATCGACCAATAAGGCTATAATCTATATAAAGTATTCACCAAGATTATCAACAATAGAATCCAATCCACACGCACGGCCACGGGAGCAAGTAAGTTTCTGAAATGGATTCAGCACCATCGACCACATACACACATTGAGGGAATTCTTCAGCCGGACACAGAAATATCGGATACCATTAGCCTTGGCTTTCATCGACTTCGAAAAGGCCTTCGAGTCGATCTACCCAAAAGCAATCATTGACGCTTTATCAAATCAGAGTGGCGAGAAGCAATACACAGCAACCTTAGCCAACATATACAGGGGAGCCAAGGCAAAAGTAAAAATTCTCGATGACACCTCGGAACTCCCCACCTGCAAAGGAGTCCGTCAAGAAGACCCAATATCCCCCTAACTGTTCTTAGCGACACTAGAAAATGTGTTCCGTAACCTCGACTGGAGCAATAAAGGTCTCAACATAGACGGCGAACGCCTAAACCACCACCTCGTTGAAGAAGTAAGCTCGTAGGCACTTTAATCTTCTTTTAGCGAGTCCGGGACATTCGCATAGAAGGTGCTTTAAAGTTTCTTTCGTGTTTGGTATCTGGCAACTCCTGCAGCCACCGCAATTTATTATCTTTAGTTTTACGCGTATTCCCCTATCAGGCAGTGGCCCGTTAGTTTGCCCACTAATAGTGCACACTGACTTCTGGGTAGTCCTATGAGGCTTTTGGTTTTGGTTTTGTCATTAGAACTCCAAAATATTTTCGTTGCTCTAGAGTCGTTTGTGCTAAGCCAGTTAGAATTAGCTAACTGGTCGTCTAGCATCTTTTTGCATATTTGTATTTGCGTCGGCAGCTCTTGGGCTGTCCCTCGTTCGAGCCTAGCCTCCTGGAAGAAACCGGTAGCGCAGTGTGTTGGGGCATCAGTCTCATGTTTGACTACCGGCGTTTCGGGTTTGAATCCTGTCCACGACGACGTTTGTGGCCATGGATGTGCAGGAGGTGCATGCTGGTAACTGCATTCTCCGAAACCAGTTTATGCCGTCGAAACGTCAACTGGGCCACATGGAACAGTTGATGCGCTATACCCCACAAGGGGTTAGAGCAATTGAGAGAGAGAGAGAGCCCCCTGTTTGGCTAGTCCGTTCGCTATTTCGTTACCTAGCACTCCGCTAAGGTCCGGAACCCAGTAGAGTTCCACGGTCCTAGCTGATCCCAGTGCTTGTAGAGCTGTTAGGCAGTTATGCGCTGTTTTCGTCTTGATAGTAACGGACTGTACGCCTTTAGTGCTGCTTGACTGTCCGAGTGTATAACGATTGTACCGTTTTTCCGGGGTGATATCAGCACCTTCGCCTGAAAAATGATGCATCCATTCGGCAGTCTGTAGGATAAGGTGCATGAAAGTTCCGACGATTAGACTGATGCACCAGCTCCGGCTCCATCTTGGAGCCATCCGTGTAGAGGTTCAGCGCCTTTCTACGTCCATGATAAACTACCACATTGAAACCTACTTGTGGCTTCATATGGTCAGTGGTAATAGATGGCAGCCTAATGCTGCGGTGGCCGTATGGCCTTTCTTTGAAGTGTCCTTCCTTTCTAAGCCTTAGGGCACAGTTAGCAGCCTCATTCTTCAGATAAAGGTCAATCAAAGGCAGGTTTAGAAGGGTGTTCAGAGAGAGCGAAGATACTTTTCTTAAGGCACCACCGCGGTCGGTGGCGGTGGTCGTTCGGTCACACGATTCTTATCTAAAGCTCGGAGTTCGAATTTCGGCGCGATCAAAAACTGCTTGTGGGTACCAATAGAACTCTCACAGTTCTCCGAGCTTGTGAGTATAAAGACGGCGCGGATAGGAGGTGCTTAGATATGCTATCGAAACGTCAACAAGGCATAGAAATGCTAGAGATTTTGACGCGCCCATGCCCCTGGGTCAAGGCAATTAACACAACAAACTCTCTCTTTTGTCCACCAGATCACACCTTTGTACGTTAGTATCGGTCTCACGACAGCCGTGTAATCCAATGAGTTATTCTCGGTTTAAGGCCCCACTTTTTACCAAGCAAGCTTTTGCAGGTGTAAAAGGCGATGTCGGCCTTCCTGTTTCGTTCCTCAGCGTTACAACCCCAGTTGACTATCCAGGGTCATCCCTAAGTACTTTGCATAGGTTGACAAAGTTAACTCGGTTTCACCCATCTTTGGCAGCATAAATTCCCGAATTCTGGTTCTTCTTGTGAAAAGTTCTAGTTCAGTTTTCTCAGGATTTACACTTAGACCTCTTCTATCCGCCCACCTTAGTAGTAATGTGTACCATATGAGCGAGTCGTTCTTTATGAACGACTCAACAAAATGAGCGAAAGAGTCGGCACACTGACATAGCTGTCGTGCCGTTCAATTTATAAATGACACACTGTGAAACGGGGATATTTATTTAGTATCCGGGGCCCTGGGTGAAAAAATCACTTTTCACTCGGACATTTTGTCACTTATCGTCACCCTAAGACTCTCACTGAGAGTTGCGATCCCTTTAGCGGAAGCACACGCAAGGGACCGTTCAAGTATTACGTAAGCAAAATTTTGGCCATTTTGGATCCCCCTCCCCTTGTCAGCAAAAGTAAGCAAAGCTCTTAGCCCCCCCCCCCCCCCCTTTGAGTGGTGGTGGTTTTCAGTAATTTGAACAAACCGCTTCTTGTACGTACCCAACAATCCGTATTTTGATATTTTATGATTTGCAATAAGTACTGGCTTTCCCGTACGTGTTCTGAATACCATTTAATATCTGGTAAAGTAGAAACCTCGGGTTCTCCGGGGTCAACATACTTTGCATGAACATTATGATCATCGATACTCATTTGACTCCATACTTCTGCTAACACTTTACCAGCAAACTCAAAATTAGCCCTTTCCAAATCCTCATTGATTGTATTGCCACGGTCGTTCAAATGAAAGCCAAAATGGTCATGAGGTAGTATTAAACCCGACAGTTCCCGACTAAGGGGAGCCATTCTGCGCTCCACTGGGTTGTACGCACTTCTCCCAGGAGCGTTTGTAGCTATAAATAAAGCGTCGAGGTCATGTTGCCTAAAGTGTTGAATAGCAAATGCTATGACCTTTTGGTACCGTGGATTTTCATCAGGTCCTAAAGTGTGCAAATTCTAGATTTTTAGAGGGACGCGAGTGAAAAGTTACAAAAGTTCGAGTGAAAAATAATTTCCCCAGCCCGGGCCTTGGAAACTAAAATGTTGCTGCACTGGCTTTAGCACCTCCCCAATCAGACGTTATTAGCCTGTTCGAGAGTAGTGCTTCGATCCATTTCCTTAGAGTTGCATTGACCTCAGCCTCCATTATATCCTTCATTGTGGCATTATTGATTGCTATGTCCAGGAATATACCAAGAGTGAATTCTTTGTATTGACGGTATGTTTCAAGACGTATAAAGCGGGCTGAGTTCTAGAGAGGTACGAAGGGTGGATGGTTTCCATAATGTACCCATCTATGTCTTTTTCATTGTTTTTAGCAGAATGATAGGTCTAAAGTCCTTAGGATTGACATGACTGCTCTTTTCCGTTTTGGGGATGAACACCGCTCTACGCTCCCTCCACGCCACAGGTGCGTAGCCTAGTCGGAGACATCCCTTTAGTATGGCAACAACCCAAGGAGTTATTTTGTCCATGGGTTTTGCAGCATTGCCGGTATTATTCTGTCAGGATCTGCCGGTTTTTATGCGTCAAACGAGCTTATCGCCCATTTACCCGTCTGCAGGTGACTAGTCCCGCAATGTTGCTTCTTCTTGCGTCGCCATTTCCTGTTTCCGGCCGTGTTATGAGGGTGTGATGGTCCTCACAGCCAGGGAAGTGGACGTTTAGAAGTTCATCTAGCATTTCTGCACTGTCTTGTGTCCAACTTCCATCCTCCTTGTTGACGGTGGAGGGCGGTGTCGGATCTT
Organism: Chloromyia formosa; assembly: GCA_964017055.1. Taxonomy (NCBI): domain Eukaryota; kingdom Metazoa; phylum Arthropoda; class Insecta; order Diptera; family Stratiomyidae; genus Chloromyia; species Chloromyia formosa. The sequence goes on along the minus strand of OZ024816.1, from coordinate 35,235,509 downwards.
GGGAGATGACTTTTCTTAGACTTGATGCTTCCGTCGTGTTTTCAATTTGGCTGCAAAGTTTCTCCAGTTATTCTTATACTCTTAGCTACTTTTAATTGTTTCTTAAATGCTTTTAGTGAGTTACTGTACTCGCCCCATGCATCTTCCCGCCCCGTGCGTTTGGCTTTCCTAAACAGCCTCCTTACTTTGTAGCGGGCTTCCCTAATCTCCTTGTTCCACCATAGTGGTTGGGTATTTTTAAGGGGTTTTCTGAGGGGACATGTGATTTTATATGCTTTAGAAAGTATATTGGTTATAGTTTGGGTGACTCTGAAGAGCTAAATCTAGCATGTGCGCTTAGTCTAGGAGAGTATGTGTCCGTATACCAGGCAGAGATGCTTGGCTTGTTGCATGCGTTGGACCACTTGCTTGAAGGTCAGGTGCGGGGGGAAGAAAATCCTTATTGCACTGGACAACCAATCGGTGATCAGACGCATGCAGCAGACGAACATAAACTCTAAACTGGTACTAGAGTGTGTCCGGAAGCTCAACACGTGTGCCTCAGAAAATGAGGTTACGCTGATGTGGGTAAAAGGACACATAGGTACAACAGGAAATGAGGCGGCGGATGCCCTAGCAAAACAGGGATCTGCGGCAACTTTCATTGGCCCAGAACCCAGAGTTGCTCTGGGGAACGGCATGATTGGAGCGAAGGTTGGGAAGTGGATGGACTCCATGCATCAACAAAGATGGCAGGAGCTAGTCACTTGCAAACAAGCTCGGAATGCAATGACCAGCCCTTTAGGCAGGGAAGCGAGAAAGGTACTTAGTTATAAACGGAGTACCCTAAGCTGGATAACTGCCTTGGTCACAGGGCATGGTAATTTTAAGGCTCATCTGGCCAAGATGAAAATCGGGGAAGATGACGTTTGCAGGCTATGCCTGGAGGAGGCCGAGACGGCAGCACACATTGTGTGCGAATGTCCAGCACTGGCTAGCACGAGGTTGAGGATCACAGGCAGGCACACGATAAGTGTAGAAGCCATGAGTGAACTCAGCTTCAAACAAATGCTAGCAATAACACGGGACTCAGTGATGAAGAAAGAGGTCGACAATTATCAGTCGACATCTGGAAGCTACTGATGACCGGGAGGGGGCGAAAAGGGACCCAAACGTTAGTGGTCTGCTTCGGCTATCCCCCAGAGTATATAATAATAATAATAATAATAGTTTGGGTCGTGCGCTCCAGACTTGTAACATTACCTATGTACTCCGGGCGCCTACTGGAAAGTTTGGTATCGATAATTTGGCTGTCCGCCTCCCAGTTAGCTGTCCTCCGGTTTCTGTATTTCTTCGTATCATTCATGGTTGTGAACACTAGCTCAAAGCTTATGTGCATATGGTCCGAGATATTCAGGACCCTCCAATTCTGAACATAACACGTGTGACCGTTTCAGTGTAGTGTTGTATCTAATACGTTCTCGCTTATAGTTCCCCTGTAGGTCGGTTCCCCTCCACGATTAGCTATTTTCAAATTATAGTTGAGTTCTTGTTGCCGTCCTAACTTCCCCATATCGTGTGGTGTGCATTAGCGTCGCTGCCTATCACTATGTTTGCTTTCCTTCCGGTCGCGTACTATATTCATGCAATGTGTGCAGCTTCTGCGGCGGCGTGGGTACATTTTGAGCAATGTATGCTGATGTGAGCATAAGGGAGCGTCGTCGAGCGCCCTCCACATGTATAACTGTCTGGTCACTCCTGCTTCTATCAGAGCCTAGAAGGGTATTGAGGCTATCCCTTGCCATAATAGCTGTCCGCAGCCTGGCCCCCTTCCGACAGCTAATAACGTTTTAGTTCTTCGTTGAGAGTCCCTTGATGTGGCCCTCTTTAGAAATCCACGGTTCCTGAATGAGTGTCACATCATAGCTTTCCTCCTGTAGCGTGTGCAGCAGCTCTGCTAATGTGGAACTGCTATGGTGTAGATTTATTTGAAGCAGAGAGAGTTAGAGTTGCGTTTGGATCATCATCCGTCTCAGATTCGCTCTCATTTTCACTAAGCCTGCTGTTATCGGCCGCTTCGGTCAGAGTTTCTAGCTAACCACCTAAAAATAAAATAAATAAATAAATAGCTGACGCAACAGTTCAATTTGAACCATGGCCTCGAGATGAGTTAGCATTTTCTAGGTTGTGACGGTATGTCTTGTGCGACACATGAATCCCCTTTTTTTCATCGAAAACTATGGCATTCAGTAGGAATCGAACCGGGGCCCAGTGCGTAGAAGGCGAACTTGCTGACCGTTGCGCCATCCGGACCACTAACCACCTAAGATTTGCCAATAATATCGTACCCATAACCACAGACCCCGAGGATCTTCAAAGCCAAATAAATGACCTAAACACAGCCAGCAAAAAAGTGGGGTTGAAAATAAACCCCAGCGAAACAACAATCATGTATAATGAACCGGAAAATAAACAAGACATAACAGTAGACAACACTATACTCGAAACTGTAGAAGAATACCTCTACTTAGGTCAACTAATACACGAGTCTGGCTCAATTCTTCCGCAAATTCAAAGAAGAATAAAACTAGCTTGGCAAGCATTTGAGCGTACCTCTGTCGAACCACACAATGGTACCCTAGCAACATCAAAAGACCAAGCAGCCGTCCTAACTCACGATGGGAATATGATATAAGGAGCCTTGGCCAAGAACAGAATACAATGGAAACAACTGTGTTCACAATATATTAGGGAGGCTGCACCAAAGTATGTATAATCGTAATTAGCAAAATATACGAATTGTAGAAGGTTAGGTTAGAGGGCTGCCATAATAACCACGAGACACATAGACCACGTCTGGGTCCTTTGTGATACCTCACAAGATAAATTAGCCCGGCCGTCCTATGCCCCGAACCAGTCCGAGCAAACCATAAAACGTTGGAGTTGTCTAATATCAACGTTTTGCAAGTCTTCCAGATCGGCAAAGAAGTATGCTACAAAAGTTGATCTCCTCATGCCCGCTAAGCCCGGACATCCACAGAGAAGATGAAATATACTCCTCCTCCTCGTTCCCATGATGATATTTGTTGTTGTAATAGAAGAGCGGGGCACATGATATGGCCGTCGTTGGCTGATTAGATTAGAAAAATTTTTGACTAGAATTTCTGACAAATATACCACTCTTTAAATGATGTTAACTCGAAAACTATTTCATACATGAACTGAAAAAAAACCAAGCCTACAAAATAATATGAAGACTTCTTTCGCCAAAATGCGGAAACACCGCACAAATGGAATGAATGACCAAAATCTAAAATTCAGTACAAGTGCCATCTTCCAGAATGTAATAATATAAAAAATGGCTTCATCGCCTAAAACAATACAAAAAAAATCGACGATTTCCCCTGAACGGTATTGACAACATTCTTATACCCGATGAATCCATGCTGTACCATGACGACGTCACATCTGTAACTCCGAACAATCGAACATGTTCGCCTATTGTCATCAATTAAACACAATTTAAACATTTTCAATATTAGCCGCAATTTCTCCGACTTGTGTGTGAACTGCACTCAATAATTTCGATGTTATGTGTGTGAAAATTCACTTGCATCCTTTTGGGAGTACATTGGATTTCTTGAAATTTAATATGAAAATGATCTCCAACGGTCCAGGATTTTTCAAGAAATAGCTAATAATAATAATAGTTAATATTTCAAAAATTTTCACGGAGATATGAAAAATCTTAATTTTGGTGTTTTATAATGATAAATATCGGAAAAAGTGCACATCGCATGAGTAAAGCAAGCAGGAACTGGCTTCTAGGAGGTTTAGTAAGCTTTGATTTTAAGTGAATGAAACGACGGTAGGGTTAGTATTTACCTAGTAAAATGATTAAATCAAATTCCGAAACAAATGGACTTAAAAACTCGAACTCGTCCATTACACCAAAAGTCCTCGATCGTTTTTGTTTTCACTCAATCCTTTTCATTTCGACTGATGTAAAAGACCTCAAGTGCTGTCGCAAATTCGCATTGTTAACTTAAAATAGTATTCGCATACAAAAGAATAATGTCCAAAGAAGTTCTTATCGACCAGAAACTGGTTCCTCCCTTCAATAATTCGTCCACACGGCGGTAATTGTTCTATAAAAACGACCGAATTTCATCCATCTCATTCTCTGACCATTTAAGCAAAAACTCTGCTTAATTAGATCCTAATATACGAACAGAAATTATCCTCGTTTCAGTCCAATGTGCCAATGACAATTTTATACACCATCAAATCCCAAACATTACATTTTTTGTCTTCGCCCGACACACACACACATATCCCGACAACGCTACAAATCCTCTCCATGAGCCCATTGTGAAACCTGTTAAGGACATTTCACTACGAAATTGCTCGGTTCTTTCACTTCATTCCGTTTTCCGCTAAATTTATTGCCATTAAGAAGTACTTTAGGCAAAAACCAAATGTCTCTCTTAAATCTGAAGAGACTTTGGTACCGACGGTGGTGTCGGGACATACGAGAAGTATGTTGGTTTGGCATACGCTTTATATCCTGCCATAACACCAAATGGCTTCCCATTGTTTCGCATTCGCTTCTAACGAATTATATACATGGCAGCTGGCAAAATTGCCATTTGTTTGCAACATGCTGTTGTTCGGTCTCGCATATATTTGATGTTCGTGAAAAATCAGACTCGTATATCCTTACTCGCACCTTTGAACGATATACAGGAGAGGCTACTGGCTGGGAGCTGCCGTAGCTGCTGCTTGATGGGATAATGTGCATTTACTTAAAACGATCCATCCGTCCGTGCTCTGTTTAGCTCGGATAACTTTATAATTCACTCACTTCTTTGCTGGGAATATTGTTGCGGGCGAACGAGGAAGATCCTTAGTCAACATGTTGTTGTTGGCGGCTTTTATCGCTTATCCCCGAAAGCTATTACTGTCTCATGTGAATTGCCTTTTTGTGGTGTTGATTTTGTCGCGGTTGTTTGCCCGTTTATTGCTATCCTTTTAACATGTCCTGAATAATCTATTTGCTATTTGAGAGCTTAAAGTAGGCAGGGATTGGTAAAAATAAATTGAGCTATGGGAGGCGAGTTAACGAGATTCGCTGCTGAATTGTTCTCGGTATCTTTTAAATAAGTTCACACAAAAAAAAGAACCCTAAATCCAGAGTACGCCAGATATGCATATAAAAGTTTTTCTGACGTCCGTTATTTTTAGGTGTGCCTTAGCGCAGCGCTAGTACTTCTAACATCATTGAACCGTCCTCTCCCGGGTACATATTCAGCTAAAACGAGTTCACCCTAAAATAAAATCCTCACTCCTTCATATATCAATTACACGTTTTTCCACATGCCGTCATCAAATTTTCCATTCAACGAATGTTATATGAAACGCCACCCTGGCACCCTGGGGTGGTACCAATGAATGAAATGCCACAACCTTCTCGCAATGAGTACATCCATTTGTTGAACTTTGAACTGGGAAATCGTCAAGCAAATTTAGGCGACCGTGTTTCATGAAAATATTTCCTACCTCGTGAAAAGTCAACAGAGCAGCGCAAAAATGTCTGATGCGCGCTCTTGGCTTGGTGAAAGTGTATTGCAAAGGGGTGAAAAGGTCGGCAACCAGGTTCGCCACCACTTTAATAGTCGGGCTGTAATGAGGTCAAAATACGAGACGGAATAAAAGAAATAGTATTTCTTTGCAAAGTCCTGACTTGGTAATATAATGGAAGCAATGGTGGTGGTGCTGCTGGTCTGAAAGCGGCTGTAATTCCCGAGATGGCGAGTCGAGTGATACCATAACATATATGTACTTGTGGCCTAGGATTTTGGTTCAGGATTCATCTAACGAATCAAAAGACGGCATTGACTAGTGCTACTACGACAAATGCAAGTTATTCCTGCAACGAGGAATGTATTGAAATTGACGGTCTCAGATGGGAATGTCCTATGCGCCCTGCACATGTAACCGCATGACTGGGACGAAATACTCGTGGTCGTCGAGTCAGCTTGTTTGGTCCTAGATTTCTGTTTTGATGGGGTCATCAAAATAGGATGGGTAGTCATTTACGCTATGTTAATGCACGTTGAAGTGAGTTGTTCGAAATATCGTTCCTTCACGTATATGGAAGTACATTTACTCAAACATACTCTACTTTTGAAGTGTGATCACGAGCAGCGTGTTTTATGTGGTTTCAATCTGTACGAGTGAAATTTTTGCGTGAGTTTCGTCATTGAAGTCAGCCGGGAAGTCTTTTTTTTCCACAAGCCAGCTTCGTAATAATCTGGTTTTGCGGAAGTGGGAGAACAATATTATTGAATAGTAACAATTTCTTCAAGTTTGGAGTTTTATACATTGTTAGACTAGGCGCATGGAATGTCTAACAACCCCGGAATCCGTACTTATCACCTTAAGGATGGCGCTGGAGTGTCGCGAATCTCTCATAGAGATAGGTAATTTCTTTGATATTGTTTTGTGCAGGATTCCGGGTTACAGTGGTTTCGTTGGCAATTCCCGAACTGAAGCAGCCGAGCGTACCCTCTGGAAAGTTGAGATGCCTATTGATGCATGTAAGCATGCGATTAGTATCACTAACACGAGATGGTTTGACTTCCGTATAACGACTTCTGTAGAAGCTGTAGGGACGAGGAGGAAGACCAAAGTACTTTCCACCTTCTCTGTGAATTGTCGGGCCTGAAAATTATTAGAATGGTATCTCTTGAAGCTTACTAGTTTGCCGTAATAGGGTACTTGCAAAACGTCGATGTTGGCCAGCTCCAACGTTTCGTTGTGGACTCAGGCTGGTTCGATGTTTAGAGTGGGTATCACATCGGGGCGACCGGTAGCGCAGTGTGTTGAGGCATCAGTCTCATGTTTGATTACCGGCGGTTCGGGTTCGAATCCCGTCCACGACGACGTTCGTGGCCATGGATGTGCAGGAGGTGCATGCTCTCCGATACCAGTTTACGCCGTCGAAACGTGAACTGGGCCACATGGAACAGTTGACGCGCTATGCCCCACAAGGGGTTAGGGCAATTGAGAGAGACACCGGACCCAGATGCGGTCTACATGTGCTGTGGATATTCATGGCAACCCTTTGACCTAACCTAACCTAGCCTAATTCGACCATGCTTGGTGGCCTGTCCTTATGGAACAACTGCATCGAACCAAATGTCAGTGAAATGTGTTCAAACTCATCGTAAGTTAGCTCAAGAATAGGTCATTCTAATTTTGCTGATGCTCGTGCTTCCAAAGCAATGACGAAAGGCTATGTGTACAGGGATCAGTTTGTGGACCAACTTTCTGGAACTTCATCATTCAGGAGCTGCTTCAGAAATTCTTACCAGAGGGATGTATTCTTCAAGCGTTTGCCGATGATTTGTTGCTAATATGTTTTGAGAAGGATCTAACAAGACTCCAAGAGAAGATCATATTACTATCTGCGCATTGTTGCGTAATGGGGCGAAGAAGTCTATCTATGCTTTAATCCAGTAAAGACCCAAGCCATTGCGTTTACTATTGTAACATAGCGTAATCGATTCTATGAATAGCATTAATGTGTTTTTCAAAAAGAAATCAAGCTTCTTGGCATCGTTATTGATCGGAGCCTCAAATTCGCATCGCATGCAAAATACGTGATGAAACGAACTCAAAGAACATTTAATAATCCCTGTAAATTTGTCCATCCTACCTGCAGCATCTAGTCGGAAAATATAGAAATTATTTACCATCATGTTGTTGTTCCAATGATCACCTACGGTTCATTCATATGAGCACGTGCAACCAAACTCGTTTATATTAGAAGATGGTTACGCCAGTTTGAACGAAAATTTTCGATTAAGGCTATTCGAGGTTTTCGTACCGTGAAAAAGGTTACTTTTTGTGTCCTGCAGTGGGGCAGGGGCAGATCTAGAAATCGAGTTCGGAGGGGCCCGACTTTGTTTGTTACCTAGAGAGTTAAGGGTGTATCCATACTTATTCAGCATTTGGTCCTCAAGAGATACATGTCTATTGCAAGTGGATGCTCATTCCTTATTCGAGAGGAGGGCAGGGATGAATGTACCAAACCATGAACTCCGAGATTGGGTTAGTTATAAGGGTTGCAGTGCTTAACACAGCACACATGGACTGCAAGGGGGTTCGTTGTGTTACCACCAGGACCTTATCGGCTGATAATCCTAATCATTGAAGATATACCGTCCAATAAACGATGGAGTTTGGTTGGTTTTATTGAGAAATCTCTGAAGCGAAAGGAATACACGATGTTGTAAAGTTATTGCCTATGCGGACGACATCATCTTCGCCGTCGAGGGAAGGTTTTCTGGCAACTTTAGCGGTGTGTTGCAGAATGCTCTATCCATTCTAGTGGAGTGGGTTATAAGGGCCAACCCGGATAAAGCGAAGCTTGTGCTGTTCACTAGAAAGCACATGATTCCCCCAATCGAACGTCCTACCCTGGAATGAACAAGACTGGTTTTCACTGATAAGGCCAAATTTCTATGTCTCATTTTGGACGGGAAGTTACAGTGGAAACTTAACATTCTAGAACGAGTAAAGAAGGCTATCATTGCGCTCTATTCGTGCAGAAGGGCCATAGGTAAGAACTGGGGCCTTCAGCCGAAAGCAGTATATTGTATCTACACAGATGTTGTGCGTTCCATATTGTTGCACGGTATTTGTGTATGGTGGACGGCACTTAGAGAAGCGGCCTACTGTGGTCTGCTGGAAAAGGTGCAAAGGTTTGCAACCATCCCCATAACGGGGGCTTTTAAAACCACCCCATCAGCCGGACTTGATATGATACTCGGCTTGCTCCCGCTGGACAATCTGGAGAACCACTAGCAACTAACACGGCTCTGCGCCTTCGCGAAGCTGGTTAAGGTGCACTCCACTACACTTAACGACCTGGATCTTCCTACGACGGACGGACGGATTACGCTCCTCCAAAATACCATTTGGGAGAAATTTCTCCAGTTTGATTCCACTGAGCAGTCCATGGATGGGAGATATGCCCTTGACTTCGGATCTCATGACCATGTCTACGGATGGCTCTAAAACCGACGAAGTGTTTGGAGTTGGCATATTTTCTGAAGGGTTGAGAATTATTCTATCAGTCCGTCTTCCTGATTTCTGCAGTATCCTACAGGCGGAAATTTTGGCGATCTCACCAGTTTTGTTCTGTTTAAGCAGTAGGGTTATCACTGCCAGGGACATCCTTATTTACACGGATTGTCAGACGGCTATTCGCTCACTTAAATCTGTCTTGATGACATCAAAAACCATTAAGAAACGCCGCTCAGCTCTGGAAGAGATGGGTGGCTTCTTTAATAGCACCCTTTGTTGGATACCGAGCTATAGTGGTTTTGAGGGAAACTGCGCGGCGGATGAGCTGGCTGGAGGAGGCAGAACTGGGGTGTTTGTTGAAAAACTAAAGGACAGTAGAATGCCTTTTGCTATGTGCAAATCGGCGACTAAGACCGTTACTGTTAGCAAGGCCAATACCGGGATGATTTGGCCGACACTGGACTCCGGCCGCTCTGCCACACTGCTTTCGCTGAATAGGAGGCACATTGGCAGAGTTGTTGGAGTTATTACAGGGCACTACGCAATCAGGGAACATGCCAGGAGGCTCAGCATTCCCATCATGACTTCTGTAAGAGTTGTGCAGATGAGGAGGAGGAAGAGGGCATGCTCCACCTTCTCCGTCGTTGCCCGGCCTTGGCTGGTAGGAGAAGCAAATTTCTGGGTTCTCGGGTCTTCCATGATCTGGATGACCTTAAGAATATGTGCGCCTTTCGGCTTAATCGCTACATTAACAGCACAGGCTGGTTCGATATGTATGTAGGTCTCTAATGGAGATGGTTTCTTTTTGGTGGTATCACAACGGACCTTTTGGTGGTCCAAGTGTACTGTCCGTGGCGCGGCAGCCTCAAAAACTTGCCAAAACAGAAAAAGTGCGGAGAAATAAAAAGGCACACACCTCCTTCTCCTTCTCTCGTCACCGTATCATTAAAAGCGATCCGAAGTATCATAGCGTGCTCCCCACCTACGGTCCAGTTATCGCTCCTGTAGCAGCTTTGATCTGTTATCTTTACAGCAACAAAAAAGGTGCAAATAGAAAACAATCTGGGCCACAATGGCTTTGTTCAAAGGCTTGCTTTACCATTTATCCATCCAGATTTGGTCCTGCTAGCCGTTAGTTTTGAAATAGAGATAAATGAAATTTCATTTTTTAAGCTGACTCTATCAAGGCAGTGGTTAGAAAAATTTTCTTTCTCCATCCGGAACTGTCAGTGAATCGTAAGAAATGACGAACTAGGTCCTTCGAATCTTCCTAGTAAATGGTGACGGTACATTAAATAGTCAAATATGTATGCGTGTTTCCCATCCCAACTGGCTCTATAATTTACATCTTTGAAAGCCGCATCAAAAAACCTTCCTTCCAATCTACTCACTTGCATATTTCATAGTTTCCAGTCGAGCGCTTAAATAATTGTCCAAGCAATTATGACCGTTATATCCTGGATCCTGTGCAAACAGTTGGAACGAGCAACTGAAAAAAAAACCTTAAAGAATGCATTCACGACGTCATCCTGCTCTTCAGAACTCAACAAAGGCAAAAACGGAGGACGATTTTCCATATTCATCGTTGCGTTGCCAACGCTTTCGATCGCCACACGGACTCAGTCTCTTTAAAAGGTGAAATCAAACATACTGAATTGTGCACGTACGTAAAAAAGTCTCATTTTCCATGGCTCATATAATTAAGTTTTGGGTCTGACATACGGCAGTTTTATCGGAAGAGAGGAGTTTACGTGGCAAGCTGCTCCTGCATAGTACAGTCAACCTCGCCATCGTCCCTGTACTGAATTTAACTATATATACACAGGATACTCGGTCTACCGTCTATTGTCGTCGTCGACGACGGCTGTCTCTATAGCGATGATATTTAACGGACAAACTTTGTGATTTCATGAGCCGCAGAATCCTTTAGTGCTTGCACTGGCCAAGTGTTTCATTATAGCTTCACCCAGTATGTAGCATAGCCTTATTGGATGCCAGAACTTCTATGGCGGTGACGGTGGCCTATTCAGAGCTGGCTGGCTACTCCCAATGCCGCAGCATGCTTTTCACACACCACTCATATTAATATATAAATTATTACCACCTATAAATGTCAACCATAAAACATTAGACAAAAGGAAAAGTTTTAACCATGAGGTCAGAAATAATAGCGGCAAGAACAGCAGGAACACTGGGACTTTTCCCCGATTTCCGCACTCCAATATTGCGACGAGGACGACGACAGCAACCATGCTGACGACAGCCAGAGTTCGAGTTCGGCCAGTCCCCCATCCACCGAAGTCCTTGCGCGATGAACCTATCTGTAGTACTGGGTTCAAGCTCGGATGCTTTTTCCTGGATCTGTGGCTGTCTTGGTTCGCCAGACCATATGCGTCATATATACAATTCACGAATATTATACCGTAAAGTAGACCAAGTGTATTGGAAATTCCCAGCAGTTTAGAAACGTGGAGAGCTATCTTAAAATTTGTAATTATGTATGTCGACGTCGAAATAAAAGGGAGGGTGTCCCTTGCCGCCTTTGGACATACACAAGTAGTGCTCCCAGTTTTTGCGACCCCTGTCTTTTCCCCCCACCCAACCATTCTGTAATTCTCAAAGGCAAAGTATAAGGATATAAAATTTAGTCCAGTTTTTGTGTAACAACAAGATACGACGTAAAGTTGGCCGGTCCTTGCCTTAATATGAGAAATATCCTCAAGCGACTGTAAAATAATAATTTCTTAATTGGACCATTTCACATGTGAGTATTTAAGTAGAACGGCAATATTTCAAGCGGAGAGTCGTGTAGGGCTTGTGCCAACTTTATAGCACTTTGTCCGCAGATCTAAAGTTTCTTCTTTGGCTATGAAAAACGGAGTATACCATAAATTTTCCTTAGGGAGCGGCCCGCCATGATGTCAAGGTAATGGATAATTATTATTTTCTAGCCATTATTCTGTATCTATTAATGGGTAAAACAGTGTGGAAGCGTTATTGTTAGGACAATTAGTGTGGTGCGATAATCGTTAATTTGATGAAAAATAAGAAATTTCGGAATTGGAGGCGGTGAAAGGATACTCTTTTGTCTGAAGCTTCCAATTTAAAATGTTAAGAACATGATTGCGACTACCGGACGGCCGGTTAACGATCCGTTTAAGAAAGAGCTCGTACACACGGCAAACTTTTTAGTTCGCAGAAAAACTAAATACATATGTAGTTTAGTCAGAAAAATAGAACACGCGGAGTTTAATGAAACCGCGCACACAGCGGTTACTAAATAGTTTAGTTTGCTGTGTGCGCGGTCTCACAAGCCATGGTGTGTTCTATTTTTCTGACTAAACTATTTAGTTTTCCTGCGCCGTGGGCGCGAGCTCAAAAAGTTGATAATTTTTTAAGATTGTACTATAGCTCACGACTTACAGAACGCATATTCTACTGGAGACATTTTCGTGAACGAAGAAAAAGCAGAAGCACCTGAAAATGCCTCAGTTTTGAAATGATAGTTCATAAGGAAATATCGTTATAGCTGGCTGTCCGTGGATGTGATGCGAAGTTTCATCCATGACATTGCCACTTCTATCGCATATACTTCTGTCAGAAAAATGCTGTAGTAATTAGAGAGCATTGACGCAAAAGGGAGCTCCCGCTTGAAAAGAGAAACTCTTAAAAAAAATTTCAACCATGATTTTTTTTAATACATATATTGGAAAATTTTCAAGCTAGTGGAGTCCGTAAAGGGATCTTTAACAGGGAATCGCTTGCTCCCCTAGCTAAAATAAATGGGGTTGTGTTTTGTGGCTCCTTAACTGCAAAAATTAAAATTTATAAAAAGGATTTGAAGAAAGCTGGTGTTAAGAGTGTCCCTTTCACTCCCATGGAAGGTATTAGTACCACGAGCGATAATTCACCGCACTCCGGCTCAACCCCATCCTATCAGGATACGGACGACGGGCGCATATCACTCGCATCTGACTTTGTCAACCTTGAGAATGTATTGGATCCCCAGTGCTTTACGGACTTGTTCGCATCATGTCGAGAATGAAGCCGACGTCACTTTAGTGGATTCAAGGAATCGCCAATTTACATCATTCGTTCGGCTGCTTTTCTTCTCCGCTTGGCGCATAGTGGAGAAGACATCGCATTCATACAGAAACCCTGGGTCGTTCGCGTTTTTGTGAGAGGCTTAGGGACTCCGGGTTATACATTTTTTTACGTTAAAGACCACGACAAACCCCGGTCGTTCATTCTTGTAAAGAAAACGCTAAATGCTTTTCTGATATCATCATTTAGCGACAAAAATTTCACTGTGGTGTACCTGGAATTGGGATGCCATAAAAAATGCGTACATTGATAGCGCAAATACCATCCTTGGCCCAAACCCGGATTGCCGGAATAAGCCCTGGATGTCCGACGCTTCATGGCAGCGGATTGTTGAAAGAAAGGAGCTGAAAGTTCGTTTGGCTGCTGCATCAGACGACAATCGAAGCAGCATCGAACTCCTTTACCGTCAGAAAGCTCGAGAAGTTCAGCGTAGTGTGCGACGCGATAAAAGAGTTTATGCCAATTCTCTTTTAGCGTCAGCAGAAGAAGCCGCTAGAAGTAACAACTTAAACGCCGTATACGGTGTCATCAAGGAGTTTACAGGTGGTCGTAACTCCTGCCAACATCCGGTGAAAGATAGTGATGGAAAGCTACTTATCTTGGAAGAAGATCAAATGAGGCGGTGGAAAGAACACTTCGCCTCGGTCTTGAACCGTGTAACCTCTGGTGAAGTTCCCCCTCATATAGATAATTTAGCTAGCCATCAAAATGTGCGTATACGGTCCACTGCCCCGACTAAAGAGGAAATAGTCACTGCAATTATTGCACTAAAACGAGGAAAGGCCGCCGGACTTGACGGCATCCCTGCCGAACTTTATCAAGCAGCGCCAAGCGTAACTGCCGATTTGCTGCACCCACTTGTCGATAAAGCGTGGAATACAGAGACCTTTCCCACTGAGTGGAAGGAAGGTTTGATCATCAAACTTCCAAAGAAGGGTAGCCTCACAGACTGTAATAATTGGAGAGGCATTTGTGTGCTTCCTGCCGTTGCCAAGATAATAGCTAAAATCATCCTGGAAAGACTAAAGGCCCACTTAGAAAGCACAATTGATGAAGAGCAGGCTGGCTTTCGATCCGGATTCTCCTGTGTCGATCACATTAACACCTTGCGAATCATCATCGAGCAATGCGCTGAATACGATTCTCCGCTTCACTTGCTTTTCATCGATTTCGAAAAGGCTTTCGATAGTGTGAACCGGGATTCTATATGGGCGGCCTTGCGCAGGAGAGGCATCCCTGAGAAGCTTGTGGCTATTATTAAGGCAACCTATGACGGCGCGAAATGTCGCGTTCTGCATAAAGGTAAGGTGTCGGGGGACTTTGAGATTCGCAGTGGAGTTCGGCAGGGGTGCATCCTCTCACAGATCCTATTCCTCATTGTGATCGGCGATGTGTTGTATGCAGCCCTATCCGGACTCGACAGAGGAATTCAATGGACTTTGACATCTTATCTACAACATCTTGACTACGCTGACGACATATGCCTACTCTCCCACAAAATCATGGATCTGTCCGCAATGGCGTTAGATCTCGAGAGGGAGGCAAGCAAGGTTGGGCTAAAGATTAATACCAACAAGACCAAGGTTCTTAGCCCGCCGTTGCGAAAAAGAAATCCGACACCTGTTGCCATCAATATTAATGGGCAGCCTGCGGAGAAGGTGGACAACTTCGTCTACCTGGGTAGCATCGTTGCCGAAAATGGTGGTACGGAGCAGGACATCACTCGTCGTATCAACCAGGCTAAACGCGCATACGGCATGCTGTCCAAAATCTGGCAGGGCAGTTATCTCAGCATCAAGACCAAGCTGGGAATGTTTCGCTCCCTGGTACTATCAGTGCTTTTGTATGGGAGCAGTACATGGAAAGTTTCCGTAGGAGTTACCAGAAAGCTGCAAGTTTTCGTCAACTCATGTCTTCGTCGAATTTTAAGAATTTTCTGGCCCGAAACAATATCAAATGAAGAGCTAAGTCGGCGTACGGGTCAGATGCCAATCGACGAATTGACACGCAGGTGAAAATGGCAGTGGATAGGTCACACATTGCGGAAGAGTGATAACTGCATTGCTTTGCATGCCATGAAATGGAACCCCATTTCCAACCAAGGCCGACCAAGAGGGGGTCCTCGAATCACATGGCGTCGATCTGTGGCAAAGGAGTGTCAGGTATTGGGTAAGTCTTTTGGGGAGTTGCGCCCCATTGCCCAGAACAGAGTACGATGGCGCGCAGGAGTAGTTGACGCGCTATGCCCCGCTAGGGGTTAAGGCAAAGTAGTACCTGGAATTTGGGGACAAGCGTTCCTGGATCGTCTTGGCATACCCCACATATACCACATGAGGTGCTATAGCATTCGCAAAAAAAACTGGTCCCATACTTGGATGTTGCGCTAATGCGCTCCATACAGTACAGGTGTGGAGTTGAGGCGAATATAATAATAGTAATAAATAAAGGCATGCTAAGATACCCAACTGGCAGACATAGACCATAAGATCTATTGTGCCATAGCCTTAACTAATCCAAAAGATAAAGGCCAGTAAGTCCTTTGTAGCAATACTCTTAATAACACCGGAGCTCACGATGGAATCTCCAAGAAACATGAACCTGGCACGAGCAACCGCGGGGCCTTCACAGAGAAGGTGTTTGGTGGACTCAATGTCCTCCAGGCAAAGTCGGCATTCTGTCTCAGTGAACACACCCATTATTTTAAGTGATGTCTCACCCAGTGGTGTCCTGTGAGGAAACCAACGACCAATCTCAGGTCAGCTCTGTCCAAGCGGCTATCTTCTGTGAGACCGTCGGGGTTGATAAAATCTTTTTCATTGTCGTAATCCTGGAAGATTATTCCAGTGACGCAGCCTTTCGCTCGCAGACCAATTCCTCACCAGCGCCCTGGCTGTGGCCCAGATTAGACCGCAGTAGGGATCAGGTCCGATGAGCCCTGCCTAGCAAGTTCATCCGCAGCTTCGTTGCCATGAATGCCCCGATGCCCAGGTACCCAACATAGAGTAACCCGGTTAGAGTTTGCCAGACATTGAAGGGTATCAAAACAATCTTTCTCTAGTTTCGATGAGCACCTTTGTGAAGAAAGAGCCTCAATAGCTGCCTGACTGTCAGAGTAGATAATTTTGTTAGCGCCAGTGAGCTTCTTGTACACAATTTCTCTGGTACAAGGCTCAATGGCATGGATCTCGGCTTGGAAAACGCTGGGCCAAGTGCCCATAGCGATTGAGGTCGTGGTGTTTGGTACAAAGACCCCAGCACCAACTCCTTGTCCCGTTGTTGACCCATCAGTAAACCACTTGATACACCCGGGGTTAGTACAGATATTGCCAATATCCCATTCCGATTGACTAGGGATGAAGACCGAGAATTTCCTACCGGAGCAGAGTTCCGTAGTCATGTAATCTGATCTCGAGCAAATCGGCAATTCAGGAATCCGCTCCAGAATACTCATATGGCCCTATTTGAACACATGAGCATCATATGTTAGATGCGCTCGAAGAGCACCTAGAGCCGCAGATTCCTGAATAAAAATGTGTAGTGGTGTCAGTCCAACAGTCGCCTCAATGGCCGATGTGGGACATGTACGGATGAATCCTGTCATATCAAGGCATGCAAGATGTTGCAATTTGCTACACAACTGTATGGTGCAACGCTTCTGCGAGGCAAATATAGGGCGGTATAAAAGTGCTTCGCGCCATATCGGTCCAGCAAAAGGGAAAAGGTTGAACTTAAATTGGACACAGATGTCAGTCAAAACGGTTTCCGGAACGCCGAAAACATGGAACACTCTATGGCCCAAAAACTCTACGAAGGCATGGTGCATTTAATGGGCTCGATGAAGGGAAGCTTTGACAAACTGTCCAAAGCGACTATGGCCGCCACATTTCCAGACTTTGATCACAGATAGGGACGTATCAAATTAACGTACAGGCCCTGAAATATGTCGTCGGGAATAAGAGGTGTGCCCATTGGTGGTCGAAGGGGATGGTTTGGAACTTTGGTCGTCTTGCAAACTTCACAATTCGACACAAAGTCTTTGACCTGCCAAGTCGTTTTGGGCTAGTAGAACAGAATTCGGATGTGTAGCTTATTACTCAATGGTCCGTTGGAACACAAGGGACGGTCGCGTGCCCTCCGAATAAAATCTTTAGTTAGTTTCATTAGAACCCACCGCTTCCAAGACAGTTCTTCCTGCATTTGGTAATCACTTGCATATTCGCAGCATCTCTATACATACATAGCCATCGATAACTTGCAGATCGGGAAGTAGATTAAACCAAGATTAAGGAACTTGGCTACAAGGGCGCGATACTCCTCAGACTGAAAATGCGGCGAATCAAGGTCAACGGACAAAGCTGCGGCATCATGGGGTGTAATCTCCGAGACGTCACTTTCATGGACGCGGGATCCCGTTAGCTGAACCAGCACCGCCTCAATTCCATCATAACTTCCTTCGCAATGGATTGAGAATGGACGGGGAAGGTCCGGACTATGCAGGAACGGAGGCGGAGTAAAGATTAATTTTTTTTAATGCAGAAAATGCATGTAGAGCCTCTTCAGTCCACAAAAACGTACGACCCTTGTAACGGTCGGTTTGGTGGGCATTCGGAGATTCCCGTGGGGACGGAGTCTTAGGTAGCATTATGACCGTGAAGGTCGGGCCGTGCCATCTGGCGAAGAAAAAGTCCCCTCAATGAGCTAAGCGGCGGCCTATACTTGCTGTAGCTCAGTTGGGGAGACGTGGGCGGGATCGTTGTCCCTGTCCTTTACGTATTAATAAAAATTCATAGGCCTGGGGAAGACAACATAGACAGGGGAGGCGAAAATGGGGAATAAAATAAATTAGGCGATGAGAATGGAATGGTTGGCGGGCGGCTTAGTTGTCCTCGCGTTCACATTGGGGTCCAGGCGTAATGGGACCCTCGGTCCCTGATTTCGTACCATCGACATATCCTTACTCAATAGGTGCTGCCATAAATCTGCGGTGGAAGCAACATGAACAGACCAGAATATGGTTCATTACACCCTTCCGCAACATATCCGGCAGCGGAGCAGTCGCGGCAGAGAAGTTTGGCACAAAACGGTATTATCAGCCGCACACTCCCAAAAATCGTCGAAACTGTCTGATTGACTTCGATAGTGGGAAATTCTCGATTCCGGCAACTTCGTCTGGATCAGTTTGCAAAGTTTTGTATCCGATGATATGGCCAAGGTGTTTCACTTCTTTCATTAAGGAGTGAGTCTTCTCATCGTTCAAAGTAAGTCCATCTTCGCGTAAACAGGATGCGACTCGTCGAAGTAAAATGCAATGTTTCTCAAACGTTTCGGATACTTCCAAGTAAACGAACACACACGAACAAGCGTACTGTCAGCTGGGATGACTTTGTCCATTAAACGTTGCATTATCTGAGGACCATTACATAGCCGGAAAGGCATGGTGATGAACTGGTACAGTGTACGGCCTGGAATCGTGAATGCGGTCTTTCTACGCGACTTCTTATTGAGGGGAATTTGCCAAAACGCATCTTTCAAGTCCAGGCTACTAATGTATTTGCCTGTATTTGGCTTGGAGCAGCCGACTGAGAATCCCATCAATGAGAGGTGGCACATATGCATCTTTAACGGTGACGCTGTTAATTTTTCTTGCGTCAAGGCACATCCGGATTTTTCCCGGCCTCATCTCCAGCATCCGATCCAATTCCGCGAACAGCAATTTTTCAGCGTCAGGTGACACCGCGAAATGACGTTGTTTCAATACAAATGAACAAGGAGAACTGCTATCCGACTTTTTAATAGGTTCGAGTCTTCTTATTTATAGTCTAGGCTGTTACCAAGAATATTCAAGAAATCTTGGACGTAACACTTGCTTCCGAGAATATTCAGCATATGGTATGGAATTAGAGAATTTCGTTGGATCTGTCTTTCTCCGATCATCGTTACCTTCAAATTTCTCCGGACGTACGAACAGAGTCGACATCAGTTGTCTTAGATCGTAAATGAACGGACTGGCACAGATACCGATATACGGTTTCGGACGTTATACTGCCGTTACCGTGCCAGGCACGCAGCAAGAAGCACTCACAAGTCTGAGTGTCGACGAAGGCACACGATTCCCCCTATTGTGCCTCCTACCCTGGAGGGACCTAATCTGGTTTTCTCTGATAAGGCCAAATTTCTAGGTCTAATTTTTGACAGGCAATTACAGTGGAAACTCGACATTCTGGAACGCGTAAAGAAATCCACTGTTGCGCTGTACTCGTGCAGGAGAGCTATAGGTAAGAACTGTGGCCTTCAGCCGAAAGCGGTACACTGGATATACACAGCTGTCGTACGTCCCATATTGTTGTACGGCATCTGTGTATGGTGGACAGCACCTAGAACGGCGGCCTACTGTGGTCTGTTAAAGAAGGTGCAAAGGCTGGCCACGATGGCCATCACTTGGGCCTTTAAGACCACCCCGTCAGCCGGACTCGATATGATACTCGGCTTGCTTCCGCTGGATATTTAGGGAGAACAACTGGCGGCTAACACGGCTCTGCGCCTTCGCGAGGCGGGGCAGTGGCAGGCGCTAAATAAGGGGCACTCTACTATACTGAGCGACCTGAGTCTCCCTACGGAGACGGACTATACACCCCCTGGTTACCATTTCGGCAGAAACTTCACTAGTGTGATTTCGACGAGGAGCCAGTGGATGGGAGATATGCCCTCGACCTCGGATCTTATGGCAATCTATACGGATGGCTCCAAGACCGACGAAGGGGTTGGGGTTGGTATATTCTCCGAAGAGCTGGGAATCACCCTGTCAGCCCGTCTTCCTGATTTCTGGAGTATTCTACAGGCGGAAATCTCGGCGATCTCGTTAGCTTTGTCCTGTCTAAGCAGTTCTGTCATCACTGCCAGGGACATCGTTATTTATACGGATAGTCAGGCGGCTATTCGCTCACTCGAGTCCGTCTCGATGACTTGGCTTCTTTAACATCACCCTGTGTTGGATACCGAGCCATAGTGGTTTTGAGGGGAACTGCGCGGCGGATGATCTGGCTCGGGAGGGCAGAACTGGGGGGTTTGACGTAAGATTGGAGGACATAGCAATGCCTTTTGCTATGTGTAAATCGGCGATTAAGGCCACTGCTGTCAACAGGGCCAATACAAGAAGGCTCAACGGGGCAACATGCAATACGACAAGGTCCATTTGGCCAATATTGGATTCCGGCCGCTCTGCCACCCTGCTTTCGATGAATAGGAGGCACATTGGCAGAGTTGTTGGAGTTATTACCGGACACTGCGCAATCGGGGAGCATGCCAGGAGGCTCAACATCCCCCATCATGATTTTTTCAGGAGTTGTAGAGATGAGGAGGAGGAGGAGACCATCCTCTACTTTCTCTGTCATTGTCCGGCCCTGGCTGGTAGGAGGGGCTACTTTCTGGGTTGGCGGATCTTCCATGATTTGGATGACCTTAAGAATACATGCGCCTTCCGGTTAAATCGCTATATCAGTAGCACGGGCTGGTTTGATACACAGCCCTCTTAAGGAGACGGTTTTTCTTTTCCGGGTGGTATCACAACGGGCCTTCGGAGGCCTAAGTGTGCTGTGTGTAGCGCGGCAGCCCCTTAACCTAACCTAACCTATCCCTCATGGCCGGGTTCCCTCTCCATATATGCTATCCAAACATCCACAAGGCATAGAAATGCTAGCGATGTTGACGCGTCCATGACCCTGGATGGGTCATGGCAATTAATAACAACAACCTCCAATAAGTGACAGCTCAGCTCGGTTACAATATCTGTCACGCTACAAAAGATCAGACATATCACCTATCAATGTAATTGAATGTCTCCGTTCTTAGGTTCTCATATTGTATTCGCCGAATAATCCACTTAAACAAAAAAACATCTGCTCACTTGTAATTCGCCAGGATATGCGTACGTCTATGACACATGTGTGTATGCTTTTTAAGGGAATAATGAAATTTGTATCAGTAGGGAAATGCTAGGTAGCATATGACTCGAAACGGGATCCATTTCACTATATGCTTGAATGCGCTCGCCGTACTCCTGGCTACACTGAGAGTATGGGAGGTCCCTTGAGAACATCCATTGCCATCACAAACGTCTATCGTTGTCGTTCGTGCCGTCATCGTTGTCGTCATCGCCATCATCATCATCAATGCTATCTGCAAAGAGGCATCATATCAGCTATTCCATCTAAATTGTAATGTTTCTTCTTGTTGTTGCCGCTTCAGTGGATGGATAGTAGCGTTCACCAAGAGAGTTTGACTTTACTCGTTGCGTTTGCCACATACCCAAGTGCTATCGTCGTCCAGGCTTTCGTCTTAGCTATTGGTTCTGTTGACTTGTTGTTGTTGATGTTTTTTCTTAGACAGGAGAGCACATACACTGAGCAGACATAATACCTACGTTTTTAATGTTTCAGTTTCACCTGTGTCTTTAATTCCCTTAAAAGCTTTTCAACTTGACGTGAAACATTCTCCCGATTCTTCTTAGATCCTTGTTTGTGTATGCTGTTGTTTTGTTGGTTTACATGGTCCTGTGTGTCATGCATGTCTATATGTATG
The DNA here is from genome assembly GCA_964017055.1 of Chloromyia formosa. Classification (NCBI taxonomy): domain Eukaryota; kingdom Metazoa; phylum Arthropoda; class Insecta; order Diptera; family Stratiomyidae; genus Chloromyia; species Chloromyia formosa. Next base: position 35,213,756 of record OZ024816.1, on the reverse strand, counting down.
TTCTATGTAACCAAGAATGGGGGATCCCCGGCTGAAGCCTTTCTGCACACGGCCGTCGGAAAAGGACATTGAACACTGTGGAACTGTGAAAGGGACATAAGAAAAAGAAATATCTTTGCCAGCACCAACACCACATCGACCCTATCATCGTAATGTACCAGGAAGCGCTCGTATGTTAACTTCAACAAACAACATAGAACAGCGTATATAATACGAGTATGAGTATAGTGCATCTGGGCACCATACCGGAAGGATACTGTGCAGTGCAGACTATGTCATCATTACACATCCTTTCTCTACTGTGTTGCTCGGGTTAGTTTTTTCGCCGCCACCCCGTTCCGACAGAAAGTGGCTCAGGCTTTTTGATCTGTCGTTTTAAGTCGGTCCGACGTCTACCAATTTACCGGATGACATGGTGATAGAATTGTAGAAATTACATTTTATTACGTGGAAAGTTCAAATTCACCAGTTTATGACTCTAAAGTGACAAAACAACGAAGGAAACACGAGGTTATTACCTTTTGCTCGGTGAATTGCTGTTTTGTGTCCAATTGTTTGAAAATGTTTTTCCGTTTTCATTTGTTTTATCGTCTCATGGAATGTAGACGTAGACAAATTGTGGTAACGGCTAGGACGAGATGGTTAAGTACAATAGTAAAAACGAATTACATTTAGTAGGAACTCATTAGGTAAATATACATATTTCGCTGAAGATCAAGAGGCGACGCGAACAAACTGCTGTTAATTTAATTTAATTACTGAAATAAAAAATCAGTAGTTACTTATTTGCCGGTTGGGTTTACACACTCCTCTTCGTCCTCATCATCGAAGCTTCGGCAGAAAGTATTATATGGGAGGCGGAGCCTCCTTGCGTGGTCCCCTAGTATGCAATGCCCAGTGGTGACTCCCACCGCAGTTCTGATGTGTTGCCTATTCAGCGACAGAAGTTTAGCGGGCGGCTTAAAGGCATGTGTTACCATTTATCCATCTAGAGTTAGTCCTGTTAATCGCTTCGCTTTAGAGCTGGTTCACAAGCAGCATTAAGCATATTGATGGTGCGATAAGTTTGTGCAACCCGGTTCGAGGGTCTTATTACACCTTGTCAGCAAAATTTATTTTATCTCTAACTCAGCCGGGCGACGACCATCGACACCATACAACTTATATGATACTTGTCATGCCGTCGCCCTTATCGATTTTAGTAAGACTACACAATTCTATACATTCAAAAATGTTACGAATGTTTACTCCCTCGAAGGGGGTCCAAAAATTGTGCTCGCCGGTTTCCACCGCTGGTGCGACGTGGGGAAGGCGGAACCGGGAACTAGCCAGTCCCACTAGGTAATCATTCTTAACTCTAACTGGTTCTACGTGACAGCCCAGCCAAGTGCTTCGGTATTCGCCAAAAGCCTGTAATAGACCGTTTGGTCGGCATCAGAAGATGCCCGTTGGGAACGGAGCCTAAGGTAGCATAATGACTGTGAAGGTCGGGCCGTGCCATCTGGCGAAGAAAAAGACTGTAATGAACCATATTATGGTCTGGTAGTGCTGCTCCCACCAGCAGATCGAAGCAGCACCTGATGAGTAGTGATCTATTGGTGGTACGAAACCAGAGGCCGAGGGTCCCATTACACCCGGACCCAGGTGCGACCGTGTGGGCGTCTGATCCGCCCGTCAACCATTCCATCCTTATCGACTATTTGTTTTTATTCCCCATTTTTATCTCCCTTGTTTGTGTTGTCTTCCCCAGGCCTATGAATTTTTGTTAATACGTAAAGGACAGGGGCAACGAGCGGCCAAAAATCCCGCCCACATCTCTCGAACTGAGCTACAGCAAGCATAGGCCGTTGCTTAGCTCGTTGAGGGGCCTTTTTCTTCGCCAGATGGCACGGCTCGACCTTCACGGTAATTTGATACCTTAGGCTCCGTCCCACGGGCATCTTCGGATGCCCACCAAACCGTCCGTTACAAGACCCATCAACGAGCTAAGCAGAAGCTCAATTCGGGAGACATGGCCGGAGTTTTCGCCGCTCGTTGCCTCTGTCCTTTATGTATTAATAAAAATTCAAAGGCCTGGAGAAGACAACACAAACAGCGGAGGCATAAATAATAAAAAATGGGGCGTTAACGATGGAATGGTTGACGAATGGCTCAGGGTGTAATGGGACCCTCTGCCTCTGGTTTCGTACCACCGATAGATCACTACTCATGCGGTGCTGCCTTTGATCTTTCGTTCGAAGCAACACTACCAGACCAGAATATTTATACCCTAGACTTATAGTATATATTGTTTTTGTCGCGACGAAAATATGTAACACCATAAAGGAGACTCCGAAGGTACAGCATTGTACAATTTATATAAATGATCAGGGTCACCTCCTGATTCGATTAAGCCATGTCTGTCCGTCTGTTTGTCTGTCTGTCCGTTCGCACGATAACTTTCGATAGAATGAAGCTAGATCCTTGAAATTTTGGTCAAATGTTGGTACTATGATCTAGTTGGTTGGTATTGAAAATGGGCATATTCTGGCCAAGAGAACGCCTACCTCCCCTACATATGTAGAATACATAATTAAATGTATCTGTAACTCGCGATTAAATAAACGTGAAAAGCTCTAGCTTTGGAAGATGGCTCTGAAAGGTCAGCTTATATTCTCCTGGGAAAATAGAATCGATCAGTTAAAAACTAGCGGTACTTTTCTTACAAAGAGCCCCGTGCTACCCTACTTTTCATGTTTTTTGTCTATAACTCTTGAACTAATTGACGTAGACACCTGATTTTTGGCATATAGCCTGCAAATGAGAAGTTGCTTCAGTTTCAGTAAGATGGGCATAATCAGACCAAAGGAACGCCTACCTCCTCTACAAAATTTCAAAAAATGAAATATTCCTTGAACTACGATAACTTTTGATATAATGAAGCTAGAGACTTGAAAGTTTGGTCAAAGTTTTGTAGCAGGCTCTATTGTAATTGGTAAGTGTTGAAAATGGGCAAGATCCGACTCAAGAGACCCCTACTTCCCCTACAAATGAAACTGCAAATAAGCGATAACTTTCGATAAAATTAAGCTAGTGATTTGAAATTTTGGTCATATGTTTGTACTGGGATCTAGTTGGTTGTTATTAAAAATGCGCAAGATTCGACGAAAGAAACCTCTATCTCCTCTACAAGTGAGACTTCGAATAAGCAATAACTTTCGATAGAATGAAGCTAGCGACTTGAAAAATTCGACAAATTTTTGTAGAATGGGTTATTTAGTTGATTTTGAAAATGGTCAAGATCCTCCTGAATGAGTGCCAACCTCCCCTAAAAAGTGGCCATATGAAAAACTCACTTTAATGCGTATGGTCGTTGCCAATTGGTACATTTGGCATCACCACTAGGTCTGGGGCCCGATTCCGCAAGAGTGAGTTTTTTCATGACGTTCATGCTTCATATGAAATTATAGAATCGATCAATAGCATTTATTCTCTTTCAGGAGGAAAAGTCTTGTGTTTACGAGTATATTAAACTCCCAACCACGGACCATTTCACATCTAGCGTTAAATATTATCATTTAGGGGATTCACACTCCTTTTCGTATATGTCGTAATCGTGGTAAACTTCTGTCATCTCCATAGTAAAATGACAGAAGTTTACAACTTTACGACAAATACGATGTTTACGACGACGACGATGAATTGTTACTTTTCTTGTTTGACTTCAATGACGACCAAAGTCACTTCCGCCAGATTTTTCATAATTCGTATGCTCTGCATCAAACGAAACATAAACACGCTCCTTGCCGTAAATATCGTAAACGTTGTATTCGTCGTAAACTTCTGTCATCTCCATAGACTAATGACAGAAGTTTACAATTTTAGGACAAATACGACGTTTACGACGTGAGCATGAATCCCCTTATGATCTTCTTTCAGAAATGGTCGGTCCTAGTGACCGAATGAAAACGGGATAACAATAATAATAATAGGGGGACTCATGCCCACGTTGTAAACGTCGTATTTGTCGTAACGTTGTAAACTTCTGTCATTTTACTATGGCAGAAGTTTTCGACGAATACGACGTTTACGACATTTACGACACTGAGCGTGAATCCCCCTAATATTAATTGCTAAAGAAGGCACCGGATACGGAAACAAAAACTTCTCATCTTCACTATGAATTTTTATATTTTTGTCCTTAAATTCAACACGAAGCTCCGCCCTTCATCCATTTCTGCTTTGAAAAGTAATACTCCACCTTCGTATGCAGAAATCAACAATTTAATACATAATTTATAAAAAAATATATTTTGCACTTACCAAATAGCCAGTGCAAAATATATTCGCACGGTGCGCACCGGAACTGTCAAAAAAACTCATCGCATCGTTGCGGAATCGCATTTTTGCAATTCAGCACGGTGCGCACCGAAAAAATTCATCTCACTCTTGCGGAATCGCATTTCTTCGGTGCGCACTGATTTCGGTGCGCACTGAAAAAATTCACTCTTGCGGAATCGGGCCCCTGTACAAGTGTAGGGTATATACGTCTCGGACTCCAGACCGAAGCGAAGCTCTGGTTTTCATTATAGCCGCCATACATTATCCGATCCGTCGTCCGATCGATCGGCCGATGGATCGCCACAAAATATCTGCCGATCTCCACTGCACACACACTGAGCGATTTTCGTGCGATGCGATAACGAATGACAATTCAAAACATAGGTTATGATTCACTCCCAATCCAACCTAGATTCATTTTTGTTAACTATTTGGATGTGTGTGGTATTTTCGTATACCACATATTTGATATTTCAATTGCAGTGCCATTTAAATCATTAGAATCCTTGAAATTTCCTCATTTAATAATTTGGTTAATTTGACATTCACTTGCGATAATCACATACACTATCCAATCGATCGTCACCGATCGATCGCACGAAAATCGCACAAAAATATCGGCAGATCAAAATTGATCGGCCGATCGGTGCGATTTCCACATACACAGGCCGATCCATCGGCCGATATCGATTTCGGGCGACGGATCGGCCGATCGATCGGTGTGTGTATGGCACGTTTTACAGTTGAACGAACATTTTCAATTTTCACTTCAGTTGTGCTGATCATATGAGCTAGTCTTAGTTCAAATACTATACATTCGAGTACATAGTTCTCTTTTTACGTTTTTTTTTTTCATTGCAAAATTATTAATGTCAATATATATTTATTTATCTTTTCAGGTAAGAATACAACACGTATTTTTCAAGTGAGTGCATATACAAGCCTTATGCGTGAGTGTATCATATTTATGTTTCTATGATTATTAACGCAAACTATGAAATTATATCGCATTGAAAATATTCACCCTAATGGGCTTAATACTAAAATAGTATTATTTTGTTTGTTAAGAATTGCATTGAGTGGAACAGAGACCACAATTTGGGCATGCTCCTTGGTCACTTCATAAGCTGATTCTTGACTGCCAACTGGTTTCGTCGCCAATGGATCTACGCTCTTCAGGTGTTGCCTTTAGATCACATTGGCGAGGCAACACGACCAGTTCAGCCACAGTCCAGACGAAACCAGTTTGCAGTCAAGAGTCAGCTTATAAAGTGACCATGGAGTATGCCCAAATAGTGGCCTCTGTTCCGCTCAATGCAATTCTTATGAAATTATATACATATCTAATAATAATAATATAGCGCTTAATGCTTTGCTAATTGCCTTCACCCCTGCCCAGGGGAATGGAAGCGTCAACATCTCTTGCATTTCTGTGCCTTGTTGACGTTTCAATAGCATATTTACTTTTCGGACGTGCAGTTGCTAGCATGCACCTCCTAGCCATACTACTTTGCCTTAACCCCTAGCGGGGCATAGCGCGTCAACTACTCCTGCGCGCCATCGTACTCTGTTCTGGGCAATGGGACGCAACTCCCCAAAAGACTTACCCAGTGCCTGACACTCCTTTGCCACAGATCGACGCCATGTGATTCGAGGACCTCCTCTTGGTCGGCCTTGGTTGGAAATGGGGTTCCACTTCATGGCATGCAAAGCAATGCAGTTATCACTCTTCCGCAATGTGTGACCTATCCACTGCCATTTTCGCCTGCGTATCAATTTGTCGATTGGCATCTGACCCGTACGCTGACTTAGCTCTTCATTTGATTTTGTTTCGGGCCAGAAAATTCTTAAAATTCGACGAAGACATGAGTTGACGAAAACTTGCAGCTTTCTGGTAACTCCTACGGAAACTTTCCATGTACTGCTCCCATACAAAAGCACTGATAGTACCAGGGAGCGAAACAGGCCCAGCTTGGTTTTAATGCTGAGATAACTGCCCTGCCAGATTTTGGACAGCATGCCGTATGCGCGTTTAGCCTGATTGATACGACGAGCGATGTCCTGCTCCGTACCACCATTTTCGGTAACAATGCTACCCAGGTAGACGAAGTTGTCCACCTTCTCCACAGGCTGCCCATTAACATTGATGGCAATAGGCGTCGGATTTCTTTTTCGCAACGGCGGGCTAAGAACCTTGGTCTTGTTGGTATTAATCTTTAGCCCAAACTTGCTTGCCTCCCTCTCGAGATCTAACGCCATTGCGGACAGATCCATGATTTTGTGGGAGAGTAGGCATATGTCGTCAGCGTAGTCAAGATGTTGTAGATAAGATGTCAAAGTTCATTGAATTCCTCTGTCGAGTCCGGATAGGGCTGCAACACGTCGCCGATCACTGTGAGGAATAGGATCGGTGAGAGGATGCACCCCTGCCGAACTCCACTGCGAATTTCAAAGTCCCCCGACACCTTTCCTTAATGCAAAACGCGACATTTCGCGCCGTCATAGGTTGCCTTAATAATAGCCACAAGCTTCTCAGGGATGCCTCTCCTGCGCAAGGCCGCCCATATAGAATCCCGGTTCACACTATCGAAAGCCTTTTCGAAATCGATGAAAAGCAAGTGAAGCGGAGAATCGTATTCAGCGCATTGCTCGATGATGATTCGCAAGGTGTTAATGTGATCGACACAGGAGAATCCGGATCGAAAACCAGCCTGCTCTTCATCAATTGTGTTTTCTAAGTGGGCCTTTAGTCTTTCCAGGACGATTTTAGCTATTATCTTGGCAACGGCAGGAAGCACACAAATGCCTCTCCAATTATTACAGTCTGTGAGGCTACCCTTCTTTGGAAGTTTGATGATCAAACCTTCCTTCCACTCAGTGGGAAAGGTCTCTGTATTCCACGCTTTATCAACAAGTGGGTGCAGCAAATCGGCAGTTACGCTTGGCGCTGCTTGATAAAGTTCGGCAGGGATACCGTCAAGTCCGGCGGCCTTTCCTCGTTTTAGTGCAATAATTGCAGTGACTATTTCCTCTTTAGTCGGGGCAGTGGACCGTATACGCACATTTTGATGGTTAGCTAAATTATCTATATGAGGGGGAACTTCACCAGAGGTTACACGGTTCAAGACCGTGGCGAAGTGTTCTTTCCACCGCCTCATTTGATCTTCTTCCAAGATAAGTAGCTTTCCATCACTATCTTTCACCGGATGTTGGCAGGAGTTACGACCACCTGTAAACTCCTTGATGACATCGTATACGGCGTTTAAGTTGTTACTTCTTGCGGCTTCTTCTGCTGAGGCTAAAAGAGAATTGGCATAAACTCTTTTATCGCGTCGCACACTACGCTGAACTTCTCGAGCTTTCTGACGGTAAAGAAGTTCGATGCTGCTTCGATTGTCGTCTGATGCTGCAGCCAAACGAACTTTCAAGTCCTTTCTTTCAACAATCCGCTGCCATAAAGCGTCGGACATCCAGGTCTTATTCCAGCAATCCGGGTTTGGGCCAAGGATGGTATTTGCGCTATCAATGTACGCATTTTTTATGGCATCCCAGTTTTCGTTTATGTCACTATATGGGTGACTAGTTATCTCAGCTGCTTTTTGCGCAAGATGGTCATTATATTGTTGTAAGACAGCTGGATTTTTTAATCGAGCGGTATTGAATTTGCGGCGCCTGAAACTTTCGTCGCTGGGGTGGCGCACGGCTGCAATACAACTCAATTGCCCTAACCCCTTGTGGGGCATAGCGCGTCAACTGTTCCATGTGGCCCAGTTGACGTTTCGTTGGCATAAATTGGTTTCAGAGAATGCAGTTGCCAGCATGCACCTCCTGCACATCCATGGCCACGAACGTCGTCGTGGACGGGATTCGAACCCGAAACGCCGGTAGTCAAACATTAGCGATCATAAGATAATGGTCTCTTTTCATCCCAATATCGGCACCATTCTTGTTTCGCACGTCCAGGAGGCAACTCTTGAATCTTTTACTAATGGCAAAATGGTCGATCTGATTTTGTGTTCTGCGCCGATCAACAGAGGACCAACTGATTTTGTGGTGGTCCTTATGCTCAAACATAGTACCACCGATGAAGAGACTGTGAAAGTTGCAGAACTCTACAAATCTTTCACCGTTGTCATTGCGATCACCAAGACCGTGTCCCCCCATCACATGTCTGAGCCCATAGTTTTCAGCGCCAACCTTCGCATTCAAATCACCCATAACCATTATAATGTCACCTTTAGGTATTCTGCTCTGAACGGCGTTTAGTTCTTCGTAGAAGGAGTCTTTTTCCAAGACATTGTCGGGTTCAGTAGGGGCATAACATTGTATAATTGAGATGTTTCTCATTTTGGTCCGGAACCTGGCGGTCAAGACTCTGTCAGAGACCGGCTCCCAGGATAAGAGACAGTTTCGCGCGGCTCTGGTTAAAAGGAGCCCCACACCTGACTCACGACGACTACCGGTAGCTTTACCGGAGTACAACATTACAGTGCTGCCCGTTGGAGAGATGAATTCTCCGCTATTCCACCATCTTATCTCACTAACTCCTAAGATATTTAATTTGTATCTCAGAAATTCAGTCTCTAATTGAAGAAATCGTGCGTTCTGGGGACTTTCAGATCCATTGTCCAGGAGAGTACGCACATTCCAGAATCCAATCTTTGTCATTGTACGATAGCCAAAAGTCGTAACCGTTGAGTCAGTCCTTATCCGAGGCATAGTTGACGTTTCGTTAGCATATAAAGATTTCGGATAGTGCAAGTTGCTGGCATACACATCCTGTCCTTTGATTGTCGGTTTTAACGACAGGCCCTCAAAGGGAAAGGTCGTGGTATTCTTTTTTTTACACCCCACACCAAAGGGGGACCTCAATCAAATCATCGCACCGCCATCACTGGCGGCTTGATGTTGGTTGGCAATGGTCAGTGATCACTGCCGTTCCAGGGGGCGCCCACGCGGAGGACTATGGAAGAGGAGGCCCCCCCTGCTATTAGTAACTACAGGCAGTTTTTGTTCGCGCAGAGGATCGAACCTCCATTCTCTAGAGATAGATCGTAGAGCGATAATCGAATGAACACGGCCATCGAACGCGTCAATGCTTTGCTAGTTCACAGTTAATAATTATTATAATTATAGTGAGCTACTGGCTGCGTTCCTAAAACGCCAGCGCTGAGTCAACACTAAGAAGCGACTGGTGCTGCATTGCAATTCGTCGTAGAAACGCCGCGCTGAACTAAGCGCTGACACTAAGCGCTTGCACTTTTAGTCAGCTTAAAATTTTCTCGCTTTTCTGGCTCAGCGCAATATTTGACATTTGCGACAATTGTCAGTTGTGTTGTGTATGGTCGATGGTCGTGTTTTAAACGTAATTGTTAAACCTTATTGTGGGAAAGAAAGTTGTTACCATATCTTGTGTCTCGCCTGGGACTCATCAAAGCAAGAAATTTTGAGTTTTCTGTCAAATGCCAAACTGAACATGAGATTTGACAAATGAGACAGACGGTATGCCGTTTCTAAAAGACGAAAATAATCACAATGTGCTGGTCAGCAACTGTGAAGCGATGACTCAGCGATTTTTTTAGGAACGCAGCCACTGATTCGATTATTTAAAGCGCGTTTTCACGGAGCTATTTTCGCGATCGAGCCAAAAAATAGAGCGTATTACTAAACTTTTAACTGTGCTGAACAACGAAGTCAAGATTTTGTAATTCGACTTTAAGCAATCCAATATGATATGACTTTCAACCAGGGTCGTCAAGAAGGGGGGGTTTGGGGGGAGCGGAAGGGGTCAAACGCCCCGGGGCTGTGATTTTATAGGGGCCCGGAAATTCACTTCACAGGTGTGAAGAAAACCGGTCCACTTGTACTAGGTTCCTGTTCGAGTTCGACAGTGTATGGTGACACTTAGACAAATTGCTCACCCTATGACAGATAAAAATTTGTTCCTCACAGAACTTGAACCCAGCACCGCTCGAATAAAAGATTAACTCTCTACTCATCGAGTTATCACAGCTGTCTCTACAAATATCAGAGCTCTCGTTGGACACTTCGGTGAAAAAAAGTAAAAGAGTTTCTCAATTACTTTCATTAAATACTCCATCAGCTAGGGCCTGATAAATTCGTCAATGATACTACTAGTTTACTACTTAGAACGCGATAAGAAAAATATCCTTGTTTATAGCGTTCTATGGAATTGACGTGGTTCGGTGGTGGTCACGAGTAGTTTGGTTCGATGGTCTGTCTGTAGCTAGTTTAACAGGGAATATGCATTAGCGTTTCATCACCTTCGCCGAAATGACAGTTACTATCTTTTACCTTGCCCACAGGTCTCAGACAAGAATGTCCGATAAGAAGTTTGCAAATAATTTTACCTTTATTCCGGTTCACATCAACAGATCAGAAGATCTATTCCTCGACTAGCTCAAAATGAATAGTTTGGCATGTCATACGCCTAGTATGCATTGGGGTTCTTTGAATAAATTCATTTGCGTCTGGCCAGAATCTCGCCTGCTTCGACTAATTGTCACCGTGAGTTTTGTATGTATTTTCTGGATCTTTCAATGAATCGAGGCAGGCGAGATTGTGGCAAGACGCGAAAGAATCTATTCAAGCGTATCAGTGCGTACTAGCCGTTAGGCCTCAAAGATTGTTCCGAGGAGTGGTGGCCTTTGTGCCCTCCGTTTTATGGTGGTACGGACCAGAAGCAGGAACTATCGAACAATTGTGAGGTTGTGTTTAAAAAAAAAATCTTGGTTTCTACTTACACGTAATCGCAAAAATTTTTTCTTAGGTCAAATCCGAGCTCCTACTGTGAAGAGCTATAGAATGTAGATTACTTAGTGTTTACCGCACGAATGATTAGACCCCTTTAAGACAAACTCCAGCTACGTTTGGCGGGGTATATTCGATAGAATGCAACCACCCCCCTTAAATTATTATTTATTTGGGATTATTTGGGAGTAAAAGTGCATAGAAATCGGCCCCAACAATTTAGCACCTGAAAGGCATTGTTCAAAGCAGCCAGTGAAAGAAAATCTGCTCGTTTTTGCAAAGCTGACACTTTGATCATTTAAACAAGGGAAATTATTTTAAATTATGCGATAAAAATAAGATATAAAAAACAATTTCTTACAGAGCTGTTATAAGTATTTAAAATCATCGGGAAGTAAGCGACATTCTCTTTACGGGCCCATAGTTGTTGAGCCCCGGGCCCGGATTTTCTCTCGACGGCCCTGTTTTCAACAAATGAAGTTCGATCAGTGAATGATATAAGATGACGCGACAATGCCAGAATGAAATTGGATCGATTTGACCGCGACGGCTTGCTATAGTAGTGTGCATTTAATCATGTGTAAAGACACATGCCCGTGTCTCACGAATATTGAACGACTTTTGTTGAAACGTGTGAATAACAATGGGCTTATGTCCCATTCGATTTTTGTCGTTCAACAAAACCCGCCTAGTGAAAACTCCCCTTTATTGTTAATTATCTAGGCACTTTACTAAATACACAACTGTTTGCCCGTTCCAGGATCCAATGGGATCCTCTGTCGGAGAAGCGTATATTGTAGAAAATGTAAGGTTAAAGAAGCCGAAGCTCAGATTGAAAGCCAGAAATAAATACACTAAGCCTTTCCCGTGGTGCTCGTAAAAGCCACTTAAACGACTTTTAACTTCGATCTACCGACTAAAATCTGTGGCGCTTTATATCGAAGGAATCCATATATCAGCTTCAGGCACAAATCATGTTTCACTTCAAATGTCATGGACAAATCCAAATCGGATGCATTTATAGCAGCTGTCTCGCGAAAAAAAGGAATCCCTTGAGATCAATGGGAGGCTTCCAAAAACCATCTCTATGAGCTGGACAGTGCTCCCACATCATTGAAAAAATCGGACGACGCGACGTCCGAATAGAAAAAAAATCAGAGATTATTTCCCGGACTAGTCAGTGCAGACTAGCACCTTTCTCCTGAAATTTGCTATCCTTCGATACGGTGCCACTATAAATTCTGCAATGGTAAAAATTTTCAATAAAGGTCATTTATCATCCTTGGCACAACATGAATGAAAGTATGTAGTCGTATGTATGTGTGCACACACACAACGGGCACAGAAAAGACGGGCGAAAATAATCTGCGGCTTCCAGCCAGAGATATACCTAAACGAGGATATTCTTTTTTTTTGTTCAGACAGGAACATTTTCCAGGATTTTACTGAATTTTAGGACTTCCATCCGTCGCAATCGAGCCAGTTCGCCTGGGCACGAATTTTTATTTCTGTCTTTATCCGATTGTGGGCAAAGGAAGATGTTAATCTGCAAAATGGGAAAAATTTAAGAAAGCAATCATGCTTGCATGTATTGTATGTGAGAGTGCTACGGATTGAATTTAGAAACAGCTTAATTTCGGGGAATGGAAGCAATCAAGCGTTGTGTTTTTCCAATTTAGGCTTAAGGAGATCAAAGAGTCTTGTGTTTGTGCAATATTGATCTGAGCGGTTTTGCGGTTTGTGTGTATTAGGTGGGGGATTTTGGGTAAGGTAAGGACTGCTTATTTGAAAATAGGTTAAAGATGCTGCCACCAAAACGCCTGTTGTGGTACCCACCTATCCCATTGAAATTATTATTTATGGAACCTGGCGGAGCTGGCAAAACCGATAGAGCCTGAACGAACTCGTGTCCCATAGGTCTTCCAATTGAAAGAAGATAGAGTCCTCCAAAAAGACCCTCCCAATGGCTTAAATTTCCGCCTGTAGTACACTGCAAGGATCGTGCAGACGAAAAAAAAGTTAATCTTCAGCGACCCCGAGAAATTGCCAGATCCTATCCTAGCATCTGCTTTGGTGCCATCAGTATATTATATATTGATGAAGTATGGGAGAGATAGTACACTGTTTCCCACATGTTCCTTAAGGGAATCAGGCTAGCAAAGTTCAAAGAGAGAACTGAACAGTCACAAGACTCCCATCGGTTATAGTCCCCATTTTCAACCTATCGCCATCCTGCAAGAGTAAAGTGTCGTAGTGGCTTTATTCACACGTTCCTGAATAGTTGGCTTCCATGCCAACTTCCTGTACTGAATGAGATCCAGGAATTTAGTCTTATCGAGAAAAGACAATCTCACACCCTCCTGTACCGTAGATTCGCTGCCCGAAGGCACATTCTGCCGTCTTGTAAAGAGCACAATTTCCGGTTTGCAGGATTAACCATGACACCATTCTGACTAGCCCTGGTGACTAGAATCAAAGTCGAATTATGTTCGGAAACTTACCTTAAATTGCAATGGAAACGTCGTCGGCATAGAAAAGCGCTGCAACCGAACGCTTTATCACCAGGTTCCACAGAAGCGAAGAGAGAACATCACCTTAAGGTGCACCCCGACAGACGAGCCTACATACAGTAGATTCTCTCAAAGGTTAATTAGTTCACACAACGAATCACCCACAGCAGGCTGGAGTGTGCATCCCAGCTTAAATGTTCTTAAAGGCACCATTGATGTCCATATAAAATACCACGTTGAAAAAAAAGAAAAAAAAAATTATATGGGGAATAACCGTCCAATCAGGATAGGTTCTTTTCCCATGAAGCCTTAGAGGTCGGCTTCAGTAAGGCCCAAGGTGTTGTGGGCCGCGCCTCTCAACCTATCCCGACCCATCATTTTTTTGCGCCTGAAATTCCAAGGTCGGGAAGAGTTGAGAGTCACGCCCCACAACAGCTTGTGTCTTACTGAAGCCGACCTTCATCTGAGGCTTCATGCAGCCTGGACGGAAAAAGGATCTATCCTGATTGGACGGTTATTCCCTATATGGTATACACTGTTTTTTTCTTCGGTCTAAGTGTCTTGGTCTATTGACTGACTGATGCAGCCCTTAGTTCCTGCACGGGACCTTTTTTTAAATATCGTTTTGGTGTGTAGACACCACTTTGCTGTCTTTGAGTCTGATTTTTGTTTGTTGTTGGCCTTTTAACTTAATTTTCTTGAATTTTTTGTTTGTTGTAATCGGGAAGACGTGCGAAATTTCTTTTGATATTGGAGAAGGTCAACGCCAGCGTATGCCCACGCCACTACACTCGACAGCCGCCGGCTGGTCTGCCAGCGCACGTCTACAGCAGGTTATTGGGGAGGGTTTTAGTTTCAGCACCCTGGGTTACCTACGGCCTTCTTGGTCACTTCCTATCGCGCGTCCTCCGAGCGCCCCATTACTCTCTTTTTCTCTCTCTGGTTCCTGTTAATCCCTTGTGTGGCATCGGACAATAACCACTCCTACTTTCCACCTCGTCCTGTTAATCGCCATCGCTTTCAGATCACTCCACGATTTGCCTATTGAGGCACCCTCTCTCTTAACTGATCTTCTCCAGGTGTTGCTAGGACGTCCAACACGGTGACTTACGTTGGTTTCCTGCGATTTCCAATCGCGGATCTGTTGTGCAGTGTTGTTCGGCCCTTTTCGGAAAGTGTGACCTATCCATCGCCACTTTCGCCTTTTAGGTCGTCGTTAGAATTACCTCCGGCCACCATATGTGTAGGATGCTCCTTAGACACTGGTTCACGAAAGTGTAGTTTTTATCTTATTGTTCACCTTCCAAGTTGAACAGTTATATATAAGCACCGATTTTACGTTGGTTTCGAAGATCCGCAGTTTGGTGCGTCTGGAAATGTTGTCGTTTTGCCAGAAAGTAGTCACTCCATTAAAGGTTTCCCAAACATGTATTCTACATATCATACGTCGGGAACGGCACCTTCACGCTCGAAAATGGCATCACAGGCCGGGTGAGAAAATATGCTGACAGCACTTTTGGTAGGGGCAAAAAAAAAGGTTACTCCTAGGATTCTATTGACAACCGCGACATACTCATGGATATTGTGCAGTGGAGCCGAGGTTATGTCGCTCCTCTATTCAATGGTTGGGATCGAAAATCATCGCTCGAATGGCGATGACGGTTGCGGATGACGAGCAACTCCCGACGTCTATCCATAATTGACAGCCGTCAACACCAGTCACCAACCTGTCATGAAAGCTGGTTGTGATTGTGCAGCATCGCGCGCAAATAATTCAAAATTGTGGTGTTCGTTACACACTTTCAGACAAAGCCATGGACGTGATAAGTGTCGAACTGCCGGGTAAATACGCATGTAGCAATATCAATAGTCTCAATAGCCTATGTTCTTGACGATATTCGAAAGCTGTGCTCGCTTTGCAAAATGCCAGACATTGAAGGATTTGTTGAGAGGATTTTACCAAGTATAAAAGACTGCCTTATAACCTTATGGGGGATAGTACATCAGCTAAGCTTCATTGGAGCATAGCTGACGCTTCATTAGCAGAGACTGTTGCTTATTCTTAACACCCAACCTACAGGGGGAGACGACACAAGCAACCATGGCCAACCATAGCGGAAATCGAGCCTATGAGCCTCAAAGATAATCAGATCTCAAATAATAACAGCCGATCTTTCACGGTTTCGAATTCTAAAGCCGACCATACACCATCCGAAATTTCTGTTCGGAAAAAGTGATCAGACCCAGCCTTGAGGAATTCCGGATCGTGTATGGCTGTATCAGGCGGCCAGAAGGCAAATCGATCCCGCCAGGCTTCCACTTTCCGGAATTTTTCTCCGGAAAAACTGATCAGGCGTGGCCTTGAGGAGCTCCGAATCGTGTATGGCCGATTCATGCGGCCTTTCAGGCGGCCGGATGCACAAGTGAAAATCGATCTTATCGCCAGAGATTCAAGCGGCCACATACGACCCGGAATTCTTCAACGCCGGGCCTGAACAGTTTTTCCGGCTTGAATTCCGGATTGTGTATGCTATATTCAGGCAAACCGGAAGGCCAGGCCTCATCAGTTTTTCTGGGCAGGAATTCCCGATGGTTTATGGCCGGCTTAAGCCTGTTTCAGACGTTAGAACAACTACACGCGCTAGATCACCTATTAGGCTACGCATTAGACCGCCTATTAGACCACGTGTCAGAGCAGCTATTCGTTTTTCATAATTATACCCTTGACCTTATTAGTGTCAAGTGCATTACGAGTAGGAACCTCACAATACCAAATTCAGCATCAACTATTTTAAACCGTGCATGGAAGTGCTGTATGATGACAATCGACAAGGACACACTTTCATCTTAAACTTAACTCGATTACTCAAACCGTAAGTCGAAAGCAACAATCTAGACTTTGTCCCAATTTGCGCAAAACTATCTATGTATCTACACCAAACGCGCCTTGAATTACGACCGCATGGTGGTCTAATGGGCGATCTAATGCGTGGTCTAATGACTGGTCTGATGAGTGGTCTAACAGGCGGTCTAATACGTGGTCTAATGGGCGGTCTAATGAGTGGTCTGATGCGTGATCTAATGGGCGGTCTAATGAGTGGCCTGATGCGTGATCTAATGGGTGCGCTAATGCGTGGTCTTAACAGTTGGTCGGTCTAATATCTAAAAACTCCTTTGTTTGTCTATCTTTGCGCTCAGCTACTTTCAATTCTATTTAGGAAAATATGCTCCGTCCACATTTCCCGGATGTTATGCATTTTCAACATTGCTAAGTAATGTAGGAAATGCGTGCTTACAATAATTAATGTCTGAAATGCACAACGTCCGGGAAATGTAGACGGAGCATATGCCAAAGACATCCTTTTATCAAAGTATTGGACGGATATTGTCTTCTTCTCCCGATATGCGATTTTTTTTAATAGTATTTCCTCGTTGTCAGTTACTGAATATCAAAAATGTTTCTCAACTTGTTACATTAGTGGTCACAATGTGGGATGCAATCTACACGTGCCCATCACGGAAGAGGCCGGAAGTACCTTATCAAAAAGTTGTGATGGAAAATTGCGTCCACTGATGATGGCTGACAATCATCATAAATATAAAAAGTTCTCTATCATCACAAAAAATGAAGATACAGTTTCCGTTTGCTATTCTGGACTTCCTTCAAAGAGTCTCTTAAAATCGCAGGGACCGGGCTACCATAACATCTTGAATGGTTTTGCCCCAATCCCTTTTTCGTATCTTGAATTTCGTGTATATTTTATGCGAAAGTCATTTTTTCGTCCACGTTGCATGCAAATGGCAATTCCACTCTAATATTAATGTTTCAATAAAACGAAAAGTGTTCATTAACATATTTCCAACATTTCCCGCATTATATACATGCATACAACTATTCATGTTTGCTCCGCCATTTGCTTACGCTATACCCTATACCGTGTACTACTATTACAATGAGCCGTGTGATACTCTTATCTGTATCAGGGGGTGGCGAAGGAAGGCCCGATTGGGCACAATTCAAGTGACTTCAACAAGATATGGCGTAGCAAAAGGAAAATAGCAGAAGCAGCAGCAGTGGCAGCTAAAAACCCATGTTGTCGTCCATTATGTAGCAATTCCTTCCCGTTCGTCCTATTAGGAATCTCTGAATAAACTTCTCTCGCAATGCTTGTACGGGGCACTATAATGTCCTTTTTGGAAAACCGGAAGCAGCGGCCGGAGTGTAGCATGGATATACAGAAGGAGAGGGAAAATGAGCGAGGGGTTTTGGGCGGAAAATTGTTGTCCTACAAGACAGAGAAGTGTGTATTGTGCAAATTATGTATGAAAATGGATATATTTCAATGATGAACATCTTCATCTTGGTCGTCGTCCTAGTTTTTTGCCTGTCCTCTTGCCGTTACTATCGACTTCCTCAAGGACTATAAATTTCGACGGAAGTGTTAATGTTTTGTTGGTGCATGACGTATAGTGGCCGTGACACAAGTAGAAGTTTGTACATGCCTTCGGAGTCTTAATATTGTAATGTTTTCAAATAATTTACCAGAGAGAACATTTCAAATGAAGTTGATAAGAGGACGAATATATTATAAGAAGTAATTAGGAGCTGATATTAAAGTCATCAATATCTTAAAGATGCTAGGGAATCATAGTTCCGTCTTTCTGAAAAATCCTTTTCAGCAAAGTAGTAAGAATAGCAGGATTTGTTACTCATTGGTCAATTTGTCTCCTTTGAAATGCTTCATTGTACCTATATATTGGACTCCAGTTCCCCAATCTACACTTGCCATCGATCTGACTTTAGGGCGGGTCGACATTCCTCCACAGTCTTTGATGTGTTCTGGAAGGACTCCAGGGACCTTATCACAGAGATACTGTCCGTGAAAATAATAAAATCCTTGGCTGATACGACATGTCGTCCGATTGCCGTAACCTCTGCTTGGAGAACACTACAGTGATCTGGAGAGTATGAGGAGTGGCAAAAATTTAGCTTGTCAGAATATATACTCAACCCTAACCCCTTGTGGGGCATAAACTGGTTTCGAAGCATGCACCTCCTGCATATCCATGGCCTCGAACGTCGTCGTGGACGGGATTCGAACCCGAAACGCCGGTAGTCAAACATGAGACTGATGCCTCAACACACTACGCTAGCGGTCGCCCCAAATAGTCAATAGATTATACCTTACCAAAATACGCAAAGAACCACACAAACCTAATTTCACCACGGAATCTATGCGATATTACTCAATTGTCCTAACCCCTTGTGGGGTATAATGCATCAACTGTTCCATGTGGCCCAGTCGCCGTTTCGTTGACATACATTAGTTTCGAAGAATGCAGTTGCCAGCAGGCACCTCCTGTTCCACAGGGGAAGATAACACAAACATCCATGGCCACGAACGTCGTCGTGGACGAGATTCGAACCCGAAACGCCGGTAGTCGGATATGAGACTCATGTACATATCTATTCACCAAGCTATCGGTCGCCCCCATATTGCGATATTGGGCGTCCGCCTTTAACGAACTCGCTGAAAATATATACAGACGGTTCTTAGACTGCTGAAGGTATGGGTGCTGAAGTGCACTATGAGGAGCTAAATTTCCGCTACCTGAATACTGCAGTGTTTTTCAGGAGAAAGTCTTCGCGATTAAAACGATGGTAACTTGCTGGTACTTCACGTCATATCTATGATAGAAATCACTCACTTTACGGAAAGCTAAACTGCACGTCTAACTATATCGGAGTCCCGAGCATGTCTGTGCTGGATAACGGGCCAAAATAGCTTTGCTGGTAGTTGCAGGGCTGATGAGTTCGTTCGAAGGGAGCTACCGACGCGATGCAGCAAATCAGAAGCAACATCGCCATGCCGCTTGCTTTGGTAAATTTCAAAATGAAATCGGCTGCGGTCAAAGAATCCCCACCTTAGTGCCGATGTACATGAGCTGCCAAAGTAATCGGGACGTCGCATCCTTTTCAGTTCAATCTCTTTGATACCTATCGGCGTTTCCGTGCACAGTCTGGGAATTTTTCCATGTTTGAAACAGTCTTGAAAGAATAAAATATCTTCGTTGTGGCTTATGGTGCATTTGCCACTTTGAAATTAGTAGTAAAACTTGTTCCGATTTCATTGTTCCTATGAGAGGTATATGAAATAGTAGGCCGATTTCAACCAAATTAGGAACATGGTTCGGTAGTCAATATGATTAAATAATATGAAATTTGGTAAAGATATCTTCAGAAATAAAAAAGTTTTTCTTATAAAAACTTGCTTGTGGAACGATCGTTCCTATGACAGCTATATGATAAAGTAGTCCAATTTCAATCAAATTCGGGAATGTGATTTGACTATAGATACTATTGATTCTTGTGAAATTTGAAAAAGATATCTTTAGAAATAAAAAAGTTTTTCTCACAAAGACGATTTTTTTGGACCGGTCGTTCCTATGGCAGCTATATGATGTAGTGGTCCGATTCCGTTGGTTCCGACATATATACTGCGTGCAATAGAAAGAAGGCTCTGTACAAAATTTCAGCTCGATAGCTTTAAAACTGAGGGACTAGTTTGCATAGAAACAGACAGAGAGACGGACAGACGGTCAGACGGACAGACAGACAGACGGACAAAGCTTAATCAACTCGTCTCATCATACTGACCAAGAATATATATAGTTTATATGGTCGGAGATGCTTCCTTCTGTGCGTTGCAAACTTCATGACAAAGTTAATATACCCTATCAAATCCGTGAAGAGTATAAAAAAAAAGTGACCAAGACTATGTTTACGCGACACAACAAGTAGTGGTTTTCGGACCTCTGTAGCTCCGGCCCTGGATGCTTGTTCGAGCTCAAATTTGGTATGGTCATTGTCATCTTACGAAGTGCTTTAAATTTGATTCCAATACAAGGAAAAACACCCGAGATATGATAATTTGAAAATGGCTATTTTTCAAATTTTTCTTGTTCTTGTTGTTCTCGTTGTTCTTTGACAGGTCTACAACCTCGTAGGGAGCGTATCGAGGTCTGCTTTCTTTTCTTACGGATTGGCTGTGTCCCAAGGGTGTGCATAGGCTATCATTTGCTCTGATCCGTGCAGTAGATAAAAAGATACATCCAAAAATGTGAAATTTTATAGTAGAGTTTCGCGTCTTTTTCATAATTTCAATGCGACACAGCAAATCACTCGCAGTGATCGCATGCCGACGGGGAGAGACGCAAACACTTGATTATGTGAGTAGTGGCGACGACGGATGCAAAAGTCCGTGCGCTCGTCGGGTGAGGAGAACCATACGAGGTAATGGTTGTGGGCGTAGTTTGTGGCAAGTGCATGAATGAAAAGTGTGTGATGAAAAAATTGAAACTGAATGTTTATGGCTGCATCTTAGGATGTCCGGAAAGAAAAAAAAACATGCTGTGTGGTACGTAGAACCTCGGTATAACGAGCCTCTCTATAGCGAAAACCTCTTTGAAACGAAACAAAATGTTGGCCCTTGAAAAAACCTCTAAACAACGAACTAGATTATGACATTATAACGAAGTGTTTTTCTGTTTGTTAAAACCTCTAAAGAACAAACATTTTAGAATAGAAACCTCTACAGAACGAAATTCCTTCTCGCCCGCATTACGAAATTTTTGCTTTTCCGTTATGTATTTCGCATCGTTCATTAATTCTGGAGTTAGTGTCTGTTGCGAAATTAGTTGAGATTTTGAAATTTGATCTGCTGGTAATCATTGGCCAAGTGCGAAATTTGAATTGTTCGGTACGTGTGTTAAAATAGTCATAAGTGTAAAACGCAAATCTTTTTCAATCGCTGAGAAAAGGAGCATTATTGCTGCAATGAAAGGGGCTGAGCCACATGTAAAGGCAAAGGACATTGCTGCTCGGTTTAACATATCAGTAAGTACACTGTCGACAATAATGAATGAAACCGGAATATAGAGGGCTACGCCCGCAATCCGAGGGTTTTGTAGCAAGCACTTATATTTGTACGCAAGTATCGGCTCCTTGCTTCTCTTGGTACCACTTAGATGGATAAAAAAAAACATAATAAAAATGTCTGACCCATCATATAGTATCTTACATGCCCATTAATATTAGGCGATTGTAATGAAACTTAGAACATATTGATGTTGGTTATCCTTGGCCATCTGTACTTTTTATCTCGGACGTGTTTAAGGGATGTAAGGGTGCGCTAACAGTAACTATGGAAATAAACTATTATTAACCTATTTTGAGGAGATATACAAATTCCATTATTTCCCGTTTTATATGCTATTCGGAACCCACCTTCCTGAAAGTTTTCATTTTTCTAAGTGTAACGGTTTCGAAATGCAAGGGGGGACAAATTACGATCTAATATTTTCTCCTCCCTCACTGTTCCCCTTTCTTCAAATTTAAAGTAAATGCCAAAAATAAAATGTACTCAACATTACCTTTCTCACAACACCCGACTTGCCTATACTAGTCGATAAACAAAATTTGACCCTAATTTCGCCCCCTTCCCCACTCGTTATAGTTGGCCAATTACAACACATCGCCCCCTACCAATCTTTACCCTTTCATAAATGTAATTAACCATAATATGTAACAATGACTGCAATTCGCACTACGAAAAACAACATGCAAGTAGTACTCGCACCTTCGAAGCCGGTAGGTGTATTTTTAGGGTTTTGTATTAAAAAACAAAACCCTTATGAAATCGGTCAAATGTCTGTCCGTCTGTCCGTCTGTCCGTCTGTCCATGAAATATCTCACGAACGGCTGAAGCTACATACATGAAATTTTGTGGGAGTATGTAGAATTATTATAATTCGCCGGAGAAAGCGATTCGTTGTTATAGACTGACTTTAAGGGGATGTCCCCATAGAGGGGAAATGAAGGTAAAAAAAAAAATTTTCATCTGGTATAGGCGAGTGGGGTATCATGAGAAAGGTAACACCGAGTACATTTCATTTCCGGTATTTTCATCAAATTTAAAAAAAGGGGAAAAGAGATAGAGGGGAAAATATGTGATCCGAGTTTGTCCCCCCCCCCTCGCATTTCGATACCGTTATACTTATAAATATGAAAATTTGCAGAAAAGCTGCATTTTACTAGTATAGAAAACCGAAAATCGTAGAATTTTGATATCTAATCAAAAAAGGTTAATAATAGTACATTTTTATAGTTGCAGTTAGCACACTCCTGCACCCTTTAAACGCATTACAGGCAATATTGTCTCGAAGTTTCATTACAATCACATAATATTTAATAATAGTACATTCATTTAAAGTTAGGCATTTTGACAGTATCCACACAAAAATTACATCTTCCGGCCTCATAGGTGTGAGTACTACTTTCATGTTGTTTTTCGTAGTGCGAATTGCAGTTATTTAATTAATCATTTTTGAAAGGGTAAAGATTAGTTGGGGCGCTGCGTCGTAATTCGCAAACTTTACCGGGTGGAAGGGGGGAGGGGTCCACATAGAGGCGAAATTAAGGTCATTTTTTTTTTATCGACTGTTATAGGCAAGTGAGGTGTCGTGAGAAAGGTAATGTTGAGTACATTCCATTTTTTCGCATTTTCTTGAAATTTGTAGAAAGGGGAATAGTGGGGGAGGAGAAAATATTAGTTCGTAATCCCCCCTCCCCCTCCGTGGCATTTCGAGACTGTTAGAATTATGAAATTTATGTAGTTACAGTTAGCACACCCCTTCATGCCTTAAACACTTTCGAGGTCAAAAGTACTGATGGCCAACGATAACCAACACCTTAGGCAATAATATGTTCTAAGTTTCTTTACAATCACGTAATATGAATTGGCATGTAAAATGTAAGTGGGTAAGACACTTTAATTATGTTTTTTTTTGTCCATCTGAGTGGTATCAAGAAGAGCAAGGAGCCGATATTTATATACCAAAATAAGCGCTTGCTACAAAACCCTCGGATTGCGGGCGTAGCCCTCTATATTCCGGTTTCATTTTGTATGAATAGTGTAAAAATGCCTAACTTTAAGTGAATGTACTATTATTAAATATTACACGATTGTAATGAAACTTAGAGACGTTATTGCCTATGGTGTTGGTTATCATTGGCCATTTTGAAATTCTATTATTTTTAGTTTTCTATGTTAGTGAAATGCCGCTTTTCTGTAAATTTTCATATTTCTAAGTGTAACGGTCTCCAAATGCAAGGGGGGGGGGCAAACTCGGACCACATATTTTCCCCTCTCCCTCTTTTCCCGTTTCTTCAAATTTGAAAAAAATTCCAGAAATGGAATGTACTTGACGGTACCTTTCTTACGATACCCCACTTGCTTATACCAGACGAAAAAAAAATTTCGACCTTCATTTCCCCTCTATGGGGACCCCCCTTAAAGTTGACCTATTACGACGCATCACTTTCTCCAGAGAATTATGGTACTTCCACATATTTTCACCAAATTTCATGCATGTAGCTTCAGCGGTTCGTGAGATATTTCATGGACAGACAGACAGACAGACAGACAGACAGACAGACAGACAGACAGACGGACGCATGACCGATTTCATAAGGGTTTTGTTTTACTACAAAACCCTAAAAATGAGGCAAAGTACGAAACAATGGGCGTTCATGCTTCTACGTGGAAAAGGAATCGAAAAAGTGAATTTCCGGACATGGAAAAATGCTTGGTGAAATGGCTAGAACAATGTCGGAACAACAACATTCCCATTGGAGGTTGTCTGTTAAAAGAAAAAGCGGAGTGCTTTGCCAAATCTCTAGGGATTCCCTCTTTTAAAGCTAGCAATGGTTGGCCTGAAAAATTTAAAAAAAGCATCAGATCGTGTTTCGTAAGATTTGCGGCGAAAGCGGCAGTGTGCCGGAAATTATATGTGACGCCTGGAAAAATGAGCTCTCACAACTAATTATAGATTATGAACCCCGAAATGTCTTCAATGCCGACGAAACGGGGCTATTTTATAAATGTTTACCCGATTATACTTTTTCGTTCAAAAACGTCGAATGCCGTGGAGGAAAGCATAGCAAAGACAGGATAACTGTGCTGTTTGCTGCGAATATGGACGGAAGCGAGAAATTGAAGTCTTTGTTAATAGGAAAATATGCTAATCCGCGATGTTTCAAAGGGATCAAATCCTTTCCCGTTGACTATACATTTAGCCGAAAAGCATGGATGACATTAGAACTATTCAAAGAATGGCTGTCGAAATTGGACCAAAAAATGTGTCGTCAAAAAAGGAAAATTTTGCTTCTTATCGACAACTGCTCTGCGCATTATGATGTTCCAAACATGAGGTACGTTATTGTCAAATATCTTCCGCCTAACACAACTTCGAAACTACAGCCATTAGATGCAGGCATAATCAGGAATTTTAAGACATTTTATCAAAAGGAAATATCTAAAAAGTATATTCAGGATATGGAAACCAGTAAACCAAGTGCTATATCTATCCTTGACGCTATTCGATTTGTCGATAAGTCATGGAGATGTGTGACACCAGAGACAATAAGGAACTGTTTTAAGAAAACTCTGTAAAACGTTTTTTTTCTGAAAACTTAGGTTTCGTTATATAGAGGCTCTACTGTATATGATTTAACTCATTTATCACATATGAGATATGAATAGTCTATTTATAGATTCGAGGCAACTTGACGTCGATTCTTCTTGTATAAACAAATTTCAGAAAGACGATTCATAAACGTCTTGGGTTATTTGGACTATACTGATGTAACAAACAAAAATCAATAAATAATATTTAACTAATAAATAGTAAAATATTAAATAATTTTATTAAGAACGTAAATCTATAAAAAAAATAATAAAAATCAATTGTACATAATAAGTTTTACAAGCACTTTAAAGCAGCTTTGAAATTCAAGTCAGGGTTCTTCCTCTGTAAAACACATACATGCATACGCTCAACCAAGTTATTTACCCCAAATAGGTACTCATTTAACACCTGAGTGGACTCATAGTCCGGCGGGTAAATCCCCTTTTTTATCGTAGACTACCGCATTCAGTAGGAATCAAACCGGATCTCAATGTATAGAAGGCGAACGTTGCTTACCGTCGCGCCATCTGTATTACTACTACTGCTATGCAAAAAGATATGATATCTCCGGTGAGTCTTTAGGCTACGAAGCTCCCCGCCAATCAGCGTTGAAAGAAATTAACTAATTCAATCAGCGTTCAATATGCCAACCCTAGAGTGAGGCGCGAAGCTACGAGTACTTTGGCGGTATTGTATTCATATCAATCCTTTTTGCGGTTGAGAGGTTTTTCTTGGCGGGGAATTTTTTACAACAGAGTTGTTTTTGGGAGATGAAAAACTACACTATAAATCGTCGGGAAAACATTACAATATTTGTTCTAGAACTCTTCTAAAATCATATTAGAAGCTGAAGCTAATACTCGTCGTGGCACTGAAGGGGAGCGTTTTAAAAGACTTGTCTGCGGTTATTTATTCGCCAATTTAACAATGTCTGCTGGCGCTTTTGTAACGTCTAAATTCCTAATTTTCATGTTTTTGGAACTGAATTGAACGCTCGGTTCGCATGTTGTCATCAGTGGAATTTTGATCTGCTTTCTTACACCTACAATTACCCTTTGTTGTTTTTTTTCTACTGTGCGACCTGCCTAAAAATATTTTTTTCTTTAAAGTGGCCCACTGTTCTAAAAAGATTGCTGACCCCGGTTGTAATGTATTGTATATAATGTATGTATTTTACCGTGCATTTTCGAATTTGCATTACGAAAATTCAACTCAGGTTATTAATCTAAATATTTCTGTATGATTTTCTGTAATTTGCAGCCAAGCGGATCAATTACCATGAAAATTCCATAAATTAGATTGAAAGGTGGGCGTAGAACCCCTAAGGGTTCAGAGCACAGAGGCGGAGTGGCCTATTGTGCTAAAGCCCTGGCTCTGGTAACAGTCCTAGACCTGTCGATCAAGTTTTATGGAGCTAATAAATTTGCCCAGGAGGATTATTGAAGCCGAGGCGATATCATTAGCCTCCGGGTAGGCTGCTCCGAAGCAGTCTCTACGTCGCCGGCTAAGGCGTCGGAATCGCGTAAAATATTGGTCGAAGTTTCGTCGTCTTCGCCGCAAAAGCGACAGCTCCAGTCAAGAATAATCCCCATTTTTCGCAAGTGGTCTCTCAGTCCTGAGTGCCCAGTCAGGAGACCACGGATGGTTCTAACCTTGTTCCGGTTTAAGTTTAGCAATTCAGTCGATCTGCTACGCGAGTAGCCCGAGATGAAAAGCTTTGCCTGCCTCAACCCTGGTCGATTATCCCAATAGGCGGTAGCCTCATCGCGTTCCCAATCCCTGATGAGATTCATGATTGTACAGGTTGGAATGCCGCAAAATGGTTCCGGTCCGCAGAAGGGAGTGGCCGAAGCTGTTCTGGCCACTTCGTCGGCCTGTTCATTGCCACTGATACCAGCATGGCCAGGGACTCAAAATAGAGTTACTTTGTTCCGAGAGCCAACTTTATGTAGTGCTTTTAGGCAACTATATACGATCCTAGATGTTACTGTGCTTTTTGACAGCGCTTTGATGGCCGCCTGGCTGTCAGAGAATATAGCCACATTCTTGTTCTCGTAGCCGATCTTCAGGTATAACTCAGCACATGCCTCGATGGCATCCGTGTACCTCCGCCTGGAAGACAGTGGCAAACTTCCCCATGGGTATGAAAGTCCGATGGTTGGGACCCACAATGCCCGCCCCGGTACCTTCATTGGTTTTCGAGTCATCCATGAAAATTCCATAAACATATCCGTTGTGATCTAGAATAATTTCTAGCGTTTTAATTTTTTGATTTGGCCGCAGTCCCCATACTCCTCCTTCACATGGGGATGAACTGAGATTGTAGTCCGTGGTGGTAAACCGAAAGACCACTCCTACCCTGAGGGTGGGTAGGCGTTGTAAAAATTTCTAATATGACAAAACAATTGTATGTGAATCGAGCTCCCTTAGATAGAAGTCAATAAATAGAGGAAAGTATGATTTTTACGATTTTTTGGAACGATTTTCATATTTTTTCTTTGGCATCACTGGTGATGAAGGACGACCAATGAGGCGTCCTAAAAACTTATTGCGCCGGTGTTTGGCAAAAGAGTGTACAGTATATTTTCATTTCACCGGCGACATGTCGTGGTTCGCACCTTGGCTTATAATGGCTTCACAGTTGTAGCGTATAGAGCGCGCGAAGCGAGCTGGTGGTATACTGAGGGTTGTAATCCCTTAAACCGCGAAGCTCGCTCAGCCCACGCAAAGGGGAAAGCGAAATTATCTCAATATAAAACCCCTGTTAATCAAAGACCCGAACCACTATGCGTTTTCCGGTGAACTCGGAATGTTCTTTAGTTAACTCACCATGCCCCACTAGAGTTTGAGGCAAAGCAGTATGAGCTGCTAGTTGCAAGTATGAGCTGCTATTTGTTGTCTACTTTAAAGTTCTGCCTTGCGTAGTTTTTGAGTTATTGCATTTTTAGTGGAGTGAGGTCGTCCATTTTTTTTTTGTTTTCAAAAATTGAAATGCGTTTAGCAGCTAAGGTTAGGTAGGAAAAAAACAAATTCTTAGCATTTTTTCTTAGAAGTGCATGGTAAATCGCGTGGTCAAGGCCCGAGTCCACTAATTTTGGGACACGCTGTGTACGATGTCTATTGATTTTATATTCGTGACAAATGGGCTTATGACTAATGACCCTAAATAAAATAACTCGTGCACAAAGGGCATCGTTCTATAGTATCAGGAAATAACTTATTGCGGCTCACTGAACCTAATCGATGTCTAATCATGAAGTTTCCTCTCTAAACACCGAATACACCTACCAAACAGCCCAAAACAGTGAACCTATGTCACATTATCCAGAACAACATTCATCGGGAATGAGATAAATAAATGTTAAATTTATTGCGAACTATTCAAATCCATTTAATTTAATTCAATTTAAACATAGCCGAAATCGGGAATAGCACAAACGAACAACAAACAATATTACAAATAAACATTATTCAAACTTTCATTTAATTAACCCGGGAAAATGCGAGATCGTTTACATTGTGGCAAAATTTTGTGCGGCTGCGGTGCTAGATACACATTGTCCCAGTTGCAACGTGATACTGTCCGCGGGGAATTTACAGAAAAATAATGCGAAATCCCGAAATGCAATTTAATGACAAAATTCTAGTTCTTGTTTTGAAATGTATCCTTTGAATTTGGCATTTTAAATTGTGTCGAGTGCGGAAGGACTCTACGTGGGTAGTGCCACCAAAACATGATGCTGCAATGCTCAGCATTTCATCGGAAGTTAACAAGCATTTATGCATATTTATCACCTGTTTAGGTAAGCATAATTTTCATATCGTTATCCTTGCCATTCTGTAAATTTCATCGGTGCGGCTTACACCTGGCACCCTTCCTTCTTTGTTAATTCTCCGGCTGATTACGACAGTACGCGTTCATATGGAGGCGGTGCAATGTGAGCAGATAATGTATTAAGCGCGATAAATTTCGCGAGGATTTGGTTGAAATCGCGACGATTATTCAATTATGGGCAGGATCATTTAGGTGTGCGACCTCGACGATAAGATAGGCAGTTTGCATTTATTGAAATTGTTATATATCGTATTTGTGAGTTGTAATGGTAAATTCGGAGGGTGGGTTTCGATTGCGCCATCCGATAACATGGACAACATGGCCAAATACTTCATACATCATTTATTTTGCGTTCATGTTTTTGTGTGGGATGCCCCACCCCAATGCGAGTTACACTGAAATCACATCCCATTTGCAACGCCCCAGTTATCGTGGACATGATCGAAACATTCGAATCGTGAAATTCGATTAAGAGGCATATAGACGTACGTCTAGGTATTTATACGCCGTTTAATATACGCAATAGGCGCTTTGTTTCCTAATATCCTTTTTCTATATCACTTCTTAGATGCCGTTTTCGTCACAAAAGTCACTCTACTGTCACACGGCCAGGATAGCAATACCTTTAAACGTAAACGGACCGTTTACTCTTTCTATTCTCGGGTCCAGTTTGGCACAACACAGGCACGAATATAGCAGCTTCCTTTCGGAAAAAAAGACATTTTTTCCTGGTTTATCTTCCAAAACAATCTCAATTAGATTTTATGTGACGTTGAGGACTATACTCGTAGTAGTTCCATAAGCAATATAGGCATCGTAAAACCGAAAGAAAACATAGCCATTACAAAGCCTATCACGTCATCATTCTAAGCTGCCTCGAGGCGAAGGCATGGAGTGAGGTGTCAGAGTAGAACTAAGCGGAACCTAAAGACCAACAAAAAGAAAAAAGCTGTATCTGCACAGTGAGTCCCACAGAAGGACAATCAAGACAATGAGAATGATGGCAGTCATTGGTTACATCGTTGGGCATCCTATCGTCTTCCTCGTTCCTCCGCTCAATTTCTGTATAGTGCGGAAAGGCTGAGTTCAAAACACAGGACACAATCAAGTCATGTCGCAGAAAGAATGACATCTGATTCCTTTTCAATGTCTGGCCAATTGTTGTCGTGGGGGTTGTATGGAAGTGTATGGTGATTTGGCACTGTTAGAAAATATCAGACGTTCTTTATAATCAAGAGATGAAAATTTAAATTTGTGTCATTCCTAGAAGTTTTCGTGGCTTATTGGTTCGTTGGTTTATTTAGATGGCTGCATTTTCTGAAAAATAAACCCAATTAGCGTCAGTTTGCGATGCGTCGTCTTGGTGCCACAAATTCGCACAAGAGAAAGATCGTTGAAATTAAAATCTGCTTAGCAAGTTAGCCGGGCTGTGTCTTTAAATCTAATCTGTGGAGTTGAGAAAACTAAATATCTCTCATATTCCATTGCAGGCAATCTCCAATATATGTGTAAAGAACTTACTGCCTAAAGCTCGATGCCGCGCTCTAGCTTGTGCTGGACATTCTCAAACGAAGTGTTTCGGGGTCTCCTTCTCCATCCTATCCGTACAGCTTCAGCAGTACTTATTGTAGGGGGTGCTCAGTCTGGCCGCGTGCTCCCCTACTGGCCAGTGTCTTGTCGTGACTGCAACAGCTCTGATCACCACTGAACGGATCCTATTCAGAAGAGCATAGGTTTTTTTGTGCGTTGTAGGATGGTCATGTGTTCCTAGATGTAGCACACGTCGCCAGCGCGTTCCGCTGTGTAATCTCCTCTTAACAGTGTGTGCAATACCACCGTGTAGGATACGTTATAAGGGCGGACTCTAGCCTCGCAAGTTGATCGGCCCGCTAATTTCCTACTATATCTCGGAACCCAAAGGAAGGTGATTCTGTGGATACTGGCCAAGCCGTTCAGCTCTCGACGGCATTGTTTTTTTTTGCCTTTATAACAGTTTAGCTGTTCGTGAAAATGGCATGGCGGTGTCCCTTGTGGCTACTGTGCTGCACTTCAGCATCTGGAAAACCTCCCTCATTGCCAGTACTTCCACCTCAAATACATTTGCAAGATCTGGGAGGCGGAATGACTTAAAAATCTGGAGTTTTCAGAGACAATCAAAAATGAGCCATCTGTGAAAATCACATCACATCTTCCTCACACTATTCCGCTCTAGTTGAACTGCCAACAGTGCAGTGTTTTTGAAAGTCTGGTTCGACGACTTTTGACTTTTCAACGACAGCCTAGGGATGATTGGATATTGCTGTGTCCCTATGGTCTAGCTGCCCAGTTATCAAACTCCCTGAGCCAGGCTATAATAGACTATAATACATACTGCTTTGGAGCTAATTTGTCGGCCGAGGAGGAATAAGTGTAAGACAACATTTAGTGCTTCGGCCGGACGTGATTGCATAACACCTGTTACTTCGATGCCTGCACCCTGCCACCCATTGCACCTTGCTCAGCAGATAAATGTTATATTTCCCACGCAGCGCTGGTCACCAGGGTGCCAATTATAATGTCACACATCACTTGTGGAAACTTTCCTGAAATCATCATACCTATGTCATCTGCGTACGCTACTATTTTAGCTCTTGACTTCTCCAGTCTTTGCGGAGGCCATCATTACCCCACCCTACGCGGTCCTTCTGCGTACATGCTTGTATCCGTCTCTCCCGAGGTCGGACTGAATTTTGCTAGTTTTCAGCCAGGCTATTGTTAATTACATGGACCCCTTCAGGGACATGGGCGCGCCAACATCGCTAGCATTTCTATGCCTTTTTGACGTTTCGATAGCATATCTACTTTTTCGGAAGTGCAGTTGCTAGCATGCACCTCCTATCAGCGCCGTCTTTACACTGACAAGCTCGCAGCACTGTACGAGTTCTATTAGCACCCACCGGCAGTTTTTTGATCGCGCCGAGATCTGAATTCCGAGTTTTAGATGTAGTATCGTAGAGCGGTGACCGAACGACCACGGCCACCGAGCGCGACAAACCAGTATTGTCTTTGTTTTGATATTATTGAAGGCGCCTTACATATATGTCTACGAAAGCTATCACAATATATTGTTTGTAGTGTAACTCATGCTCAGTTGTGCGAACTGTGTCGTCTCTATCGATTTTCCTTTAAGTAAGACATGTTGATATGCTGATATTTGTGAGTTCTACAAAAGTTGCCGTATGTCTCTCTCTCTCTCTAATTGCCTTGACCCCTCCAGGGGCATGGGCGCGTCAACATCTCAAGCATATTTGTGCCTTGTTGACGTTTCAATAGCATATCTACTTTTCGGAAGTGCAGTTGCCAGTATGCACCTCCTATCCGCGCCGTCTTTTATACTGACAAGCTCAGAGCACTGTGAGAGTTCTATTAGTACTCACAGGTAGTTTTTGATCGCGCCGAGATTTGATCTCCGAAGTCTAGATTAGTATCGTAGAGCGGTGACCGAACGATCACGGCCACCGAGCGCGACATGTTGATATGCTGATATTTGTGAGTTCTACAAAAGTTGCCGTATGTGGCTGTCTAGGATTCGTTTTGAAATTCTTCGCGATGGCATGACCTCATTTGCCCGTTTCTTCGCTACAATGCAGCTTCTTGGTCTTACTTGGTCGCTACTGGTGTATATTTTATTTAATAGTTCATAGTTGTGATCGTCAAGGCCCCTAACCTTAATCCATGGTTCGTGGATGAGTCAAATATCGATATTTTCCTCTCTTAGGACAATATGCGGATTATTCGAGCGCACGCGGCTCGGTTTAGATTAGTCTGCACGAACCTCAGCATCGGACCCGTCTGTTATCTCCTCGTCCGGCAATACCGTCTTTTCTCCTTCTCCTTCTTCAATGCTTAGATCCGATAGCAGATCCTTTGAATTCCGCACGCGAGACACGTCCTTAGAAATTCGAGCGAGATCCTGTCACACTTGATTGCCCGCAAGCACGAAATATTGTTGTCAAAGCGTGGCAGGGGTCCTTCTTCGTCCATCACCATCTCCGACAACTTTGATTCTACTTTGACACCTGCCACCAGTTTACCATTCTTGGTAAGCTCATCCAGAAGTGCCAGAGATTGGTCATCTTCCGCCACTTCGCCGAAGGGCCTGGTAGTGGTCGGTTGTCGGTTTGAGGAAGTCTTTACTCTCGCATGTTTATCACCTTATTCCGCTTCATGGCAGCGTGATCAGTCTCCTGCGATCGATTCTGTTTCGATGCCCCGTACGGCTTTCGTTGTGACTGTTGACTTAACTTTACCCAAGGTGACGCTTGTACTTACCGACCACCAGCTTAGTTTTTTATTTCATCCGCCACGTTCGACTCTGCATTCTTAGCGATCTTGCCAAGAATGAACAGAGCCTGTCTGGTTCCGACACTTTCTTTGGGCGTTTTTGAAGTAACGTCTGTTGGTGGCCCGTTTTTGGACACTGTGGATGGTGTGCACTATCCGTTTCGGCGTCGATGGCTTCCACCACCACAGTCCACCATCCATTAGATGTCGATGATTTTGGCGAGACAGGCGTGCTAAGCTTCTCTGTGACTAAGCTTCTTTGTGTGGGGTTGGTTGCCGGATTTGGCTCCGCGCTGTCGTCCTTATGCATCCCCGACTGGAGGCTAGGAGTTTCTACTCTCACCGCGGTTCCCCCTGGACCTACACGTTGGGGTTTGAACGTTTTTACCAAAACTACGCCTGTATTGCTGCCGGAATCCTTAGCTCTAGCCACAGGCGCAGCAAACTACAACAGCAATTCATTTACGTACGCGCCGCTATCACCCACTCACCAGAAACGCGAACTCGACGCGAATTGTACCGCCGACGTTTCTTGATTTTCTGATTACCAGTATTTGTGGTACTTGATCTTGAGTGATCATAGGGTTAAGTGATTCTATTGAACTCTCATTAGCTTTGGGATTACTTATCTACTTTTTACAGGTTAGGTTAGGTTAAAGGGCTGCTATGGTAACCACAGCTTACATAGATCACGACTGGGTCCGCTGTGATACTAGACGGGGAAGACTATCACGACCGACCTATGCTACAAACCACCCAGAGCTTGCAATAAATCATTGATCAACGTTTTCCCATTTCCCCAGCTCAGCAAAAAATAAGACCGTTTAAAAAGACCTCCTCCTACATACTTGCCACACCCGAACAATTACAGACAAGATGAAATGAACTTTTGCCTTCTTCGTGGCATGATAACACAAAAAAAATTGAAATTTTTCCCTGTACGCTGTGCATCAATTGGACGCAATTTGGTTCCCTATAAACATTTTCAATGTTAAAATATTAGAACTCGACGAAGGCCAAAATTAACAAAGTCCTTGCCAGGCGATCTATCGATCTGTGTGCTGTGCAGTTCAACACAAAATTAACTGGCTTTGCAGACACATGTTTTTTGTGTTATAATTAAAGCTTTTGGCATACATCTCTCCTGAAGTTGCAGTTTTTTCATTAAGTTTCACTCTTTTTACCCTTCCATGTAAAATGAAATGAACAGCGTTTCCGTGCATATGCAAATTAGATAAAACGAAGAGGCCGCTTGCATTTAATTGAAAAATTGCCCACTTACTTTCTCTCTAGGCTTGCGTTATTCTCAGATCCTTAAATCTCGACATAATTTATATTACAAAGTATTTTAGTATCCACACAACACTTGTCGCGTCCCATTTAAAACTTGACGCTGCTACTTGTCTTTCTCCTCATCTTTTCACATTTTGTCGAGTGGGTTATATTAATTTACATAAAATACATTCTTACCTCTGGTTGCGGTTGATACGAAAGTCCTTGTCGTTACACGTGACAGTACACAGGAGAATCCTTAGAGAGAAAGAATGAAAATGGAAAATCTCGCTTCACTTCATTCGCAATTAAATTCTTCTCGTGGTTATTAAATGACTCACTCATCCCGCAATCTTCTGCCTGCGACATACTCGTACAAACCGAACTTCTTTTTGCATAATGTGTCATCTCAAAGGATGTTTGGTGGTGGTGGTTCGCTATATCCCTTGTAATTTACCCAACCCTTAACTGATGAGCCAGCTTCGTAGAAGGCACACATATATATGAGCGGTTTCAGTGGGTATAAGATGTAGAGTGAAACTTCACTTAACGAAGTCTGTGCTCATTTTTTAGTGAAGTGCTGCGGCAAATAGCGAACTGTAAGTTTGTCCTAGGGCGAATTAACTGCTAGAAAGTAATTAAGGTAGCTGGCTAACAGATGAGGAAGTTCTGTTGAAGCTGGAGGATAAGGAAAGATTGAATACACTTTTGCCGAAAAATTGAATTGAATTCTTCTTATGCACAAGGAAAAGTATCACTGTCAATTCGCTGTACCTATAAATATGTTTATGGCTAATATCAGCCTGTCCTTCTACTTACCCTAACAAATACATGTTGCTAGCGGACACCTCTGTAATGGGCGGCTTGGTGGGTATCCGAAGATGCCCGTGGGGATGGAGCCTAAAGTGGCATAATGAACGTCAAGGTCGGGCCGTGCCATCTGGCGAGGAAAAAAGCTCCTCAACGTGCTAAGCAGCGGCCTATGCTTGCTGTAGCTCAGTTCGGGTGACGTGTTGTCCCTGTCCTTTACGTATTAATATAAATTCATAGGCCTGGGAAAGACAACATAAACATGGGAGTATAAAATGTGGAATAAAAAAAGATGAGGCTATAAGGATGGAATGGTTGGCGGACGGCTCCGATGCCCTCGTGCTCGCATCAAGGTCCGTGTGTAATGGGACCCTCACCCTCTGGTTTCGTACCACCAACAGATCTTACTCATCAGGTGCTGCCATCGATCTGCCGATGGAAGCAGCACGACCGGAATATTGTTTATTACAGACTTCATCACCAATTCGTCCCGTTTAAGACCCTTCTGTAAGGCATTGGATTTGGATCTGGGCAAAGACTGTCAGTGTCCGATTCCGAAGCCAAGATCCGTAGTTATATAGGTATAGTCCGATCCCAGAAGTTTGGCATATCAGCAATTTTTCGCAGAATATTCATGTGAGCATGTTGTCTGTTTTTTGTACATCAGATGTTGTTAGATCCGTCGTATATCCAGTAGACTCAGACTAATGACCACTTCTAGGGACCAGGTTGGATATTTTCTCGTGGACGTGGCTACAACAAGTCCAACAAGCTGTTGTAATTGGTCGCACGGCGGTCTACCATATCCTCATTGGCTTTCGGAACACAATACAGGCGCAGTATCTGACATAACAACTCGGTTATTTTTTGGGTGAGTTGCCTGGTTCAAGATTCGTCCAGGTCCACGCAACTCGTCTGGCCTTGCTGGTTTCGTTTTCGATGTTGTTGTTCAAATTGAGACTTCGCTCGATGGCGACCCCTAGACATTTGAATTCAGTTGAGAGCTCGAGAGCCGTCGTGTACAGAGAAATCAAGCACATCTTTAGGGTTTTGCCTTCCTGTTGATTACAGATACTAAGTTGGTTTTGTGAAGGTTTGTGCTAAGAGACACTTGAGCGAAAATCAGGAGCTGTTTTCAATAACTGCAATCCTGGGAGATACAGATATCCTTTCGACTGAGGTCCGGACGCTCGCTGAATACTGCTTGAAACATATGACACATCTCCTGGTTGGTTGTAACGCAAATGCTAATCATACCGCACCTTTTCGATCTTATTGCTAACTGTTCAGCCTTCATTACGGCATAAAGAAGTGCTTGATATTACTTTCGGAAGCCATCTGGGGGCCAAGGGGATTGGCATTTGTCGAGGGAACCATCTCTATCGATCTTAATGTCTGGGCATCAGAACTTAATGTGGCGTGAGTTCCGCACATGAAAAACTAGCGGCACTCGACAGGACAGTCTCAGGTAGGCATAGTCTAAACAGTTTTGTAAATAATGTAACTAGTGCAATAATCGCCTCCTATGAAGAAAACTGTCTACTGAAAACCATCAACGAGCGCAGGGGAGTCACATGGTGAAGCCCGGACTTCTCCCGTTTTAAAAAAGAAACCAAGAGGCTTTTTAACAGAGCAAAAAAACTGGCTAGTGGAATGCAAATCCTACCTCTTTCTCTCTGAGTATGACAACAAAATTGTTTTTGTTAATTGCGTTGCCCCCTCCAGAGGCTGAGCGCGTCAAATCTTTTGCATTAGTATGTCTTGTTGACGTTTCGATAGCATATCTAATTTTCGGACGTGTAATTGCCAGCCTGTACCTCCTATCCGCGCCCTGTCTATACTGACAAACTTGGAGCGCAGTGAGAGAGTTCTATAAGTACCCAAAGGCAGTTTTTATTCGCACCGAGGATCGGACCTCCATTTTCTCATCATCATCATCGTGGCGCGACAGCCCGACGTCGGGCCTTGGCCGCCTGGATCATTGTCCTCCAATTATCTCGGTCACGTGACCGCGTCCTCCAATTTTGGGAGCCCAGCAGCTGCGCGGCGTCCACACCTACTGAGCTCTCCCAACGAGATCTCGGTCGTCCTCGCAGTCTCGTTCCGTCGACTCGTTCTGCATTCATTACTCTCTTAGGCATGCGATCGTCGTCCATTCTTTGTACATGCGCTGCCCATTGAAGTCGTTGTAGTTTGACGATTTTCGAGACTTGCAGCTCATCGTACATTTCATACAACTCATGGTTGTACCGGATGCGCCATCCATCTCGATCGCAAACAGCCCCGAAAATTCGCCGTAGAACCTTACGTTCGAAAGTATCTAGCATGTTTTCGGAGGCTTGAGTTAGGGTCCATGCTTCGCAGCCATAGCATAGCACTGGTCGTATAATGGTTTTGTACACGCGGAGCTTCGTGTTTCTGTGCACATGTTTCGATTTCATTATGGGGAGAACCGATAAAAAAGTCTTATTAGCTAACTGTATCCGTCGTTTGATTTCGTCAGTTTCGTTGGCGTCCCTTGACAGGTTGCAACCCAGGTAAATGAAGTTGTTCACGAACTCGATGTTGAGGTCCCCCACATTGATGCTTGGTTGTGCAGGTGTCCTTGTCACCGATTGCATCATTATTTTAGTTTTACCCTCGTTAATACGTAATCCAACTTCCTTTGCAGCGGTATCGAGCGTATGCAGAAGTTCTTCTGCGTCAGCCAATCTTCGGGACATGATGTTGATGTCGTCGGCGTACGCTGCTAATTGTGTCGACTTGATGAGTAGCGTCTTGCTGTTGTCCATATTCATGGCCCGGATAACGTATTCCAGTGCTAGGTTGAAGAGCGTCGGTGCCAGTCCATCGCCCTGTTTCAAACCAGTGCGTGTTTCAAATAGATCAGTAAGTCTATTCTGGATCCTGACTTGTGAGACGGAGTTGGTCATCGTCATCTTTGTCAGTCGCACTAATTTTGCTGGTATACCAAATTGCAGCATGATGTTGTACAGTACTCCACGATCGATACTGTCGTATGCCTGCTTGAAGTCGACAAAGATTTGGTATACGTTTACGTTGTATTCCCAGCACCTCTGGAGTATCAGTTTGACTGAGAAGAGCTGATCGGTTGTGGAGCGACCAGGTCTGAAACCGCTTTGGTATTCGCCAATGACTCGTTCTGCGTACGGTTTTATTCTATTTTCCAGAATTTTCGTCAAAATTTTATAGGACGTACAAACTAGTGAGATGCCCCTGTAATTCTCACACCGCAATTTATCTCCCTTTTTATGGATTGGACAGATGATGCTTCTGCGCCAATCGTCTGGGATCTCCTCGTTCTCCCATACTCGCAGGAGTAATTGATGTATGGCATCAACTAGACTCGTTCCACCGAATCTTAGCAGTTCAGCTGGGATCTCGTCAGCGCCCGGCGCTTTATTTCGTTTTAGTGACCGCAACGCGAGATCAACTTCCTCTACTGTCGGGGGTTGAATGGGTGGGCCTAGATCAACAATATCGTCGAGAGCTTCCTGTGTGGGGATGTTAGATGGTAGGTTTAGAAGCTCTTCAAAATAAGAGGCCCATCGTTTGTTAATACCATCGGTGTCGCTGATGATGTTTCCATCCTTGTCCTTACAAAGGCTACTCCTGGGTTGGTAGCCGTTCTTAATTGTATTTACTAGTTTGTACGCTTGTCTGGTGTTCCTATTAGCTAAGTTTTCGTTTATGTTCAGCAACTGCTCGTCAAAGTATTTACGTTTCTTACGTCTAATTATTCTATTCGATATTCGCCGTAGCTCGTCATATTTTTCTCTTCTGGCTCTGGTTCCTCGTTGAATCCATTATCTGTAGGCCTCGTTTTTCGCGTCAAGTGAATTTTTGCATTCTTCGTCGAACCAGTCATTTCTCGCTCGCCGGGCTTTATATCCCACGACCTTCTCTGCGACATCCTTGATGGTACCCTTGAGTTCATCCCAGAACCCATGGACGCCTGTGTTGCTGATGTTGTGTAGCATAGGTGATAGTTTTTCCTCAAGGGCGGTAGAATACGCCACCGCTGTAGCATCACTTAAGAGCTTATCAACCGCAAAGATTTTGGGAGGGCTGATTCTTGACTGGTGCACTGAGGAAATTCTACATCTGTAGGTCGTCTTCACCAAGTGATGATCTGAGTCGCAGTTTGCTCCTCGATAGGAGCGGACATCCATGACACTAGACGCCCATCTCCTGCAAATGAGGACGTGGTCAATTTGGTTGACGGTATGTGCGTCTGGAGACTTCCAGGTCTGCTTGTGAATGCGTCGATGCGAGAAACACGTAGAGCTTACGACTAGATTCCTGCTGCAGGCGAAGTCAATAAGTCGCTGGCCGTTATCGTTACATTCTTCATGGAGGCTGTGGCCTCCAGTGGTCCCCCGATGCCAACTTTCATTCCCGACTTTCGCGTTAAAGTCTCCCAGCAGCAATTTGACGTCGTTTGTTGGAAGTGAGTCGAAGAGAGTTTCAAGGCGGGCGTAGAACTCGTCTTTTACTGCGTCTTCTTTAACTTCAGTGGGGGCATGCACATTGATGAGCCAGAGATTGAAGAATCGAGTCTTGATGCGAATCGCACAGAGCCGTTCGTTTATGGGTTTGAAGTCAGTAATATGCGGTTTGAGGTGATTGTTCACTATAAATGCTACTCCAAACTCCTTGCGGCCCGATGGTTTGCCACTTGTAAAAATTGTGTGCGATTTCTTGTCATTAATCTCGCTGCCAAGCCAATTTGTTTCCTGGACTGCAGTAATGCTCAGTTTGTACTTTTCGACCTGTTGAAGGAGGGCCTTCTCGGCCCCCGGTTTGTTCAGGGAGCGTACATTCCAGGATCCGAAAGAATAATCCTTTATTCGTTTGCGTGGTCGTCGTTGTTGATCCGTCCAATCCGAGGCTTTTGTTCCAGGTTTCTT
The DNA here is from genome assembly GCA_964017055.1 of Chloromyia formosa. Taxonomy (NCBI): domain Eukaryota; kingdom Metazoa; phylum Arthropoda; class Insecta; order Diptera; family Stratiomyidae; genus Chloromyia; species Chloromyia formosa. Next base: position 35,173,455 of record OZ024816.1, on the reverse strand, counting down.
GACATGGAGTAGTTTTTACAAGGACGAGTTGTCAGCACGTCGCTTAACCCCATTCAGGGGATGGCCTCGGAGATAGCTGCTTCAGATGGTTTAATAAACGTGCTGGAGCCCACACAACTATGTAGCAGGTCCAACTACGCAAGTCATTCCATCCTACTAGACCTGAGACGCTTAGGTGTTCGTCAGCCATTCAGGCTACAGCTATCTGCCTTTTCCAAACTGTCTTATCGCTAAGACATTGGCCGTCAGCGAATTGATACACTGCCGTTACCAGGGGGCGCCCACGTGGAGGACTATGGAAAAGGTCTTTGCCCCCCTCCATTTTCTAGATCGTAGAATAACAACAAAATACGGTTTGTCAAAAAGGGCTTTTGGAACAAGTTTTGTGAGAGCGTCAACAACACAAACAGGGTTGCGAGATTGCATCGTGTTCTGTTTAAAAAGGGCAGGTAAGCAATCTCAGACGTACGATCGGTAGTATTACAACTGATGCCGAGAATACAGGAAAATTACTTTTAAGCACGTACTTCCCTGGGTGTACGATTTTAAGTCGCTCAGCACCCGACTCTGGTAGGCCACACAGAGCATGTCCATTTTTACTTATGACGAGGGCTATTGGATCATTTAATTTAGTAGGGACAGAATATTCCCCACTCTTTCCAGAAAGGGCGAGAAATATGTACATAAACCATACGTCACGAATATATTTAGGAGCGGTTTCGCTCTGGGCACATTTCTCAACCCTGGAGATTTGTAGTCCTTATTGACAGTATTAGGCCCATTAGGTTAACATTATTTATGTTGAAATCAATTGACGAAATCATTGACATGCGTGTGCGCCAAACCTTACTGAAGAAGAATTCGACAATATGTACAATAGGAAGTACTTGGGGGAGAGAACCCCCTGTCGTCCTCTGGGCTTGCAAGTCCATCGTCAGATCCTTTTTGGGATATGGCGCAGTGGTTTGGTGGAACACATGGTTACACCATTCTGGCCAAAATTCATAGGCTTTGCTATTTTATGGTAACAGGAGTCATTCGCTGCGGCCCTGGATGTACTGCTTCATCTTCCACCTTATCAAGTTAAACTCAGAACAGGAAAGTTTACATCGAAATTATCATTCCCACGGACTACCTAGTGAAAGAACCATCGTGCAACAAACTTACAGACAGTGAGGCGACCATTATGGCTCTAAGTAAGTGGTTATTATTATTTATTATTATTATTACAAGTTGGGGCCTTTTTACCCATTCGGTGGGCACTGCGACCATGAAGAGGTCTATTGTACCATAGTGCATATAATACGAATGGCATTATGCATTTTGCTGGAGCTTTCCTGATAACTGCAGGGCTAACCGTAGCCAGTCCTAGAAACCTAAACCTAGCCCACGCGATTGCCGGGCATTCGGACAAGATGTGGTTAGCCACATCAAAGTTAGTGCACAGATGTCAGTCTGTGCTTCAGAGGGTGGGTGCTCTTAATGAGGTACATATACGTTGGGTTCTTCACACGTTGGCGTTGTTGGGAATAAGGAGGCCTACGAGTTGGCCAGGACGGCCTCGGCCACCACTCTCCATGGCCCGGAGCTCTCCTGCGCTTTATCACTATGCACCACAAAAAACGTATCAGGGACCGGGAGCGTACTGAAACAGCAGCCATCTGGGGGAGTTTCCCTGGTCTGAGGCGGGTCAAGTTGTTCATTTCGGGCTACTCAAGTAGCAGATCTTCTGAATAGCTTCAGCTAAATTGTACTCGTAATAAGCTTAGAACCAATGGTGGCCTTCTCACCGGACATTCCTATCTAAGAGGTCATCTGAAAACGATGGGCTTAGTGGAAGACAGCTGCCGATTCTGTAAGGGTGAACACGAAATGTCAATTCACATTCTGTGCAATTGTGAGGCGTTAGCATACCGTCGAAGGAATATTCTTGGGATAGCGTTCCCCGATCCGAATGATGAAGCCTCGTACTCGCTTAAGCTTCTGAGTAACTTCATCAGTTCTATTAGTCTTCATCGGCAGGCTTAGTCCTGATATTAGATTTCGGGTCTTAGCACAAAAGACCTTTTGGTCTCAGTGCTTGTGAATCTATTTGGTTCACAGCTCTTTATTCAATTTCTCGATATCTAATCACAATAATAACGGTTATATCATTCCATGATAACCACGTGCATATAGCATGAGTAGCAACTCGTCTATGACTACTGAACGTTCTATGACTACTGAACGTAGAAGCGGAAGAACCGCACCCTAAAATATTGAGGTGCTGCGTAACTTTGAGCTCTCGCGTCACGACACCAAACTATGCGATACCTCGCGTGAAGGGCTCTGTCGGTTACATCCTATTATCACACATTAGTCTTTAGGTCACGGGCCCCTGTTCTGCTACATACTTGTATGGCTTTTTTTACAAACACTCAACCAAAGATTGATTTGAACTGATTTGGAAAAAACCTCACGGAAACTTGCATAAATATTTTTGCTTCGTCCGGCCCGGTTTTTGCCGGAAAATGTGAAAACTTTCTTCTTCCGGTTTTCAGCCGGATGAAATTTAGCCGGTCCGGGGGAAACTGGACAATGTGAAACGGGCGAAAATATTTATACTAGAGGGTTTTCGTGAGCACCTACACTTATCTCTTCCATTTTACTTGAGATAAGGAACGAATGCTCGAAAGATTTCAATCAACACGAGGACACGACTATTCTACTGCAAATGCCAGTTAATTGCCTGGTTTACGACCGGACAATACGAAGGCGCTCATCTAAACATATGTACGACTCTTCTCTCGGTCGCTATCCGGCCGCCGGAAGAATAGTCGAAATGTCCGGCTGCAATCCCGACAGTTCTCGGTTTTTAGCCGGACCGGAACAATGTGGACACTATGCTATTCTTTATTCCACTAAAAATCTTGTAACGGACGGTTTGGGGGCATCAGAAGATGCCCGTGGAGACGGAGCCTAAGGTAGCATAATGACCGTGAAGGTCGGGCCGTGCCATCTGGCGAAGAAAAAGGCCGATCAACGAGCTAAGCAGCGGCCTATGCTTGCTGTAGCTCAGTTCGGAAGACGTGGGAGGGGTTTTTGCCGCCCGTTGCTTCTGTCCTTTATGTATTAACAAAAACTCAAAGGCCTGGAGAAAGCAACACAAACAGGGGAGGTAAGAATGGGGAATAATAAAAAAATGGGGTGAAAAGAATGTAATCGTTGGCGGACGGCTTAGTTGCCCTCGCACTCGCATCGGGGTCCGGATGTAATGGGACCCTTGGTCTCTGGTTTGGTACCACCGACAGATTACTCATCAGGTGCTGCCTTCGATCTGCTGTTGGAAGCAGTCCTACCAGTACCAGGATATGGTTCATTGTAAGTGGCTCATTACAATTTCTTCTGGTTTCCAGCCGGATGAAAATTAGCCGGTCCGGGGGAAGCCAGACAATGTGAAACGGGCGTAACACTAACGCCAGTTCGGATCAACCTTTTGTTGAGTGTTGTGTTTGTAAAATGATTTCTACTCGTAAATTTCAATGTTTAGGAGACACTGCCGGCAATTAGTGTCAATTGTACGGCAGCGACATGAGAATTTCATCGTCAGTGTGCGACAGCAAAACTTTCAACCCTCTTTTTCCTCTACAGAACTAGCTCTCGGTATTGCGTCGCAGGGCTGGTTTTGGATAATTAGTCGTTAATTCGTTGCGTCCTTTTTAGTATGCGTTCCTCTTTCCTCAGTTTCCTATGAATGTGGCATATTGTGCTAGTTACGGCCTCCCAGTTGAATTCAGATCTTATCATGTGCTCCACGATGTTATGTGGATTGCGGTCACTGCCAAGTTCGACCTATTGTATAATGCTTTGCGCTTTCCTGTGAAACTTCGACAGTGAAAGAATACATGTTCCGGGTCTTCCGCTATTCCTGGGCACATCGAACAAGCGGGCGAATCGTCCAGCTTGAATTTGTGTAGGTACTTCCTATATCCACCATGTCCAGTATAAAATTGAGTTAGCCAGTGATTCACCTTTCTATGTTTGCGGTTCAGCCACAATTCGATTTACGAGTGTCTGTGTGTCCATATGTGTCCAGTTTGCCTTCAGGGCTTCATCCCACCACTGTTCCCATTTCCTCAGAGACTCGCAACTTGCTCGTTTTTTTGTGCGCGTTAGATACGGCTGGTAGCTTCAAACAGAACCATGGTCATGGCGGGAATCGAACCCGCGAAACCGATGATTCTTTCAAATGGCCACCCTCTTGTCATTTATCATAGTCGTAGATCGTTCATCTTGCTAAACCATCGTGAATAGACTATGCATGTCTTTTCCTTTTAGAGCCACATGCCCTCTTAAATATTTTTTTTACCCCCGATTTTATCTCACCAATTTAGTGGCACTCAAATCAGGTAAAATTACACCACAACGCTTTTCTGCATTTTGTTCGGATTGCAGATAATAAAAACTTTAATCCCCATCCATAAAAAATCTCCGGCTACAAGTATTTTGCATTTAATATTTAATAATACGTCGAAGATCGTAAAAAAAACAACATGAAAAATGGCTCCTTAAACCCTTTTTATTTGCTCGTTATGTCGGGTCGTTTTATCCACTCGTCCTGCCTACGAAGGACATTGCTTCCTTCTATTAGGAATCTCGGTCTCTTGTTTACCGTATTTATTGGAAAACATTTAAAATGTTGTCGAGGCAAAACGGCAACGCATCCGTTTCACGACGTACGGAAGGGATCTGATTTTGCAGAAGACGTCGCTTTATCGTCCTTCGTCCTCGCCAGTCATGTAGCCCTTCTCTGGAAAGCTGGAAAAATAGGACATTTTACTTTCGAGGAATGAAAAATGATTGAAATTTCTAAATCATGGTTTTAGCAAAAAATATTCTGTTATTCGTATTATGACCAAATTGATGTTTCTGTTTATCCTGTTCGGAACGGGTGAGAGAGTGAGATAAGCTCATTTTTAAATTACTAAGATCCTTTGGTCGTAATTTTATTTAATCTTTGAGATTATTTCTGAGAGTTGTTTTGTTTTTGTGTCCTATCGGCATCGTCCTCAACTTTTCTTTGTCCTGACGGTTTTGTAATCATCGGTTTTGTGTTATGTCTTCGAAGAAGTTTTTTTAGTTGACGAGGGAAAAATAAAATTTGATTGAATTTATTGGATCATTGCATTGCAGATTGCTGGACACATTGACATGGCGAAGATGATGATAAGTCCTTTTCATGATTGGAAGGCTGACATGAAAAATGATTTTCCCTAATAAAATTTTAAGCAAGTATGGATGGCCAAAGCTGATGCTTAAATTACGATTGTCGGTAACGACAACAGTTTACGCTTTTGTGGCCGAAGCGATATGGCCATGATTTTGCAATACAAAATATAGGAGTTTGTTTCCGTTTTTCAGGGCGAAAGCTTTTCGTAGGCCAACGATTTGTCCTCAGAAGGACTAATAATTTTTCCCAAGGCTCAGGCTCCATTCTAGCGATAAAATTGGACTGGACATCTGGACAATATTCAATATATACTACAAATGACCCTGACCATACGTACTGCGATTCCTATGGACGCAGCTACGCTTTTATCAAGAAAAAAGTGCATTAAATTATTAAGGAGCGCTATTAATTTTGTGTCCTTTTCTATTTCAGGTGATAAAACTCCACCGGGATTTCCACTGATAACTCAAAGTCCACATACGAAAGTGATCGAAGTTGGACATATGGCTGTGATGCAATGTAAAGCAACTGGGAATCCTGAGCCGATTATCTATTGGATTAAGAATCAAACGCGTGTCGATATGAGTGATAGTCGCTATTCCATGATGAATGGTAAGTACGCAAATGTGTTTTTTTTTGTCAATTATCTCCTAATTTTCGTAGCTATATTCGAATATATTTTGTGTCCTAGATTAGATTAGACGGAGGGCGGTTGGCCCAGATATCTATTGTGCTACACCCTGATGTCTATGCAGATTAGTGATTAATTGTCGAAGCCAATCATTTCAACGAATATGCTCAGCTGTTTGAGTCATAGTGAGGCATTCGTTTCCGTTTCAGGGAATGCTTCTCCGAAGTACTTCAAGTGGCGAGGATGAGGTGCGTCACAATCACAGAGAATGTGCTGGGATGTCTCATCCTCACTCTCACAGAAGCGACAGCTTGGGTCTGAGACTATCCCCATTCGATATAGATAACAAATAATTCTCACCCGTTTTCTCGACAATATTTGCAGCTCAAGGGTACGATTGCGTGACTCAGTTATAAACAGTTTGGCCTGTCTGAGACCAGGGGTATTGTCCCAGTACGCAATGGTTACTGAGTGCTACCATTCCCGGATGAGCCGTCCTACACTACTCAAAGGCATTCCACAGTATACCTCTGGACCGACAAGTGGGGCTGCAGAAGCTCTCCTGGCCAGCTTGTCGGCTGTCTCGAAAAATACCGGCATCTCTGGAGACCCTTCAGATGGTAACCTTGTTTGCAGAGCCTAATCTTTCCAAGGCTTCACGACCACTATGCACTAGTGTTGACGAGATGGAGAAATTACGTAGTGCTTTGATGACCGCCTGGCTGTGTGTGAAGATTGCAATATTCCTGCCTCGGTATCCGGCTCCTAAGCATATAAGCATATATTCGCGCAAGTCTCGATAGCGTGAACTTCCGCCTGAAGTACCGTAGCGTACTCGTACGGATACTATGTGAGACGGGCCTGCGACGCTCGCTCCTGTACCCTCTTCGGTTTTAGATTCATCTGTATACCACTTAACAATGTTTTAGGGGAAGGTGTTGAGCTTCAAATTCCAATCATCTCTGCTCCAAATTTCAGTTGAGAAAGGAAGTTCTGAAGTTCCATGGCACAGATACGTAGTTTTCATTTGCTGAGTTGGGTTGCTCGGGGTTTGTTTGAGAGAATTCTGGTATGCTTTTGCTGCTATTTTTGCCTCCGCCTTTAAGTGAATGTGGAGCGGCGTGAGATTCAGTACAGTGCTTCAAGAGCTGCAGTGGGTGAGCTGCGAATAGGCCCCGTTACTGTGAGAAATGTCTCTGAAACTTTCCCAGGTTGATTTTTTCCACTAAACAACAGCTCCATATTCAATTATTAGTCTAACTATCGCCTTATAGATTCAAAGGATTATACGAGGGCTTGCTCCCCAATTCTTACCCACAAACTGTCTGCAATTTCATAAGGCTTTGATGGCTTTGTCAGATATTATCCATAGGTGTTCCGACCAGAGTAATTTCATGTCTGGTGTCACACCGAGGTATTTGACGAAATCCGCTAGAAGCACTAGGAGTTGTACATAGTAGGATATCTCATTTGTCTGGTATTTCTTTGCTTCGAAACGGGAATGATAACTACAATACCTTAGTCGGATTAACTCGCAGGCCGCTGTCATTGAACCATTTTTGTTCTATGTTTAATGCCGATTGGAGAATTTCCGTTTGTACATCTTCATATTTTCCCCTAACGGTTATAACCATCATCCTTTAGTTGAATATCCCATTGTGTGTGAGTTTCCACAGTATTTTTCTATGATACACTACAAGACGGGAGATAGTATCCTTCGTTGTGGGCATTCTCATGTAAAGTTTGTTGTTAAAGTGCAGTCTCCTCTTTCTGTGATGACCTTTTTGGTTGATATCATCCTTTTCACCCATAATACCGTGGTATTATCCGCTCTTTTTGCTCGAAGTTCAAAATTGATGGAAGATGAATTATTAAACGCACCTTCAATATCCACAAAGTTACATACCGCCATCTCCTTTGCTGCTAAGTTTGTTTTTAGACGGTGAAGAGCAGTTTCAGTCGATTCACCTGACTGGCATGCAAACTGCTTACAGCGGAAATTTCGTGAAGATCCGATGAGAGCGTCAAGGATTTTCTCCATAGGCTTAAGCATGACGGAGGTCAATCTGATTGGTCTAAAAAAAATTAGGGTCATCTTTGGGATGAGGACTACTTTAACCGAACTATAGGAATCTGGGATACACCCAAGGGCAAAGCTACCCCTAAATATATTCAGGGGATAATGGATGACTATATCCTCCCCTTTCTGTAACAGCGGGGGGAAGATTCCATCCATGCTAGTAGATTTATACGCGTCAATGGAGTCACCTTATTGTAGGTGAAGATATCTTTGCCTCAAAGCGCACCCCCCATGTTGACTGAGTAGCGGATATCTTCCTCTAGAACACCCAGAAAAGTGGATATCCAGATGCAATTTGCTTGTGCTCTCGGCATCCTCTGTGATACTACCATCTTGTCTCCTTAAAGTGTTGACTTAATTGGTGTTTTTTTTTTTAGCTAGAACACGATAGAATCTGGTAGCAGTGTTGGTAATATTGACACCTTCGCAGAACCTAATCCGACTGCGTTTCTCGGTACTGCACACACCTTGGAGGGTGTGAGCGAGGCACAGTACTGTTCCCACTCACCAATACGCTTGACTTTATTTAGGAGTCTTCTAGTACTCTTGCGTAGTGCAGTGAGTTCGGAGTTTCACCACGGAGTCTCCTCTCCACCTCTTGAGTCAGTGCGGCTACTCAGTGAACAATTTTTCTTATAGGAGGATGTGATTACCTCCGATACATTGGATACCAGTGTTCCTAAGCCGAGCCATCCTGAGACAAGTTTTTCGCGCAGAAGGACTGAGTATGCTTCCTATCCTATTGCTAAGTGTCTTTGGAGCACCGAGTAGAGCTGCCTTTTTACCGCTTCTGCCGACAGGTCGACTCCATGTCAACTCCAACTCTTCGCGAACTCTGCTCAACATCGAATTGCTGTCAATGTAAATGAATGGAAGCTCGCACACCAGTCGGCTCGACTACGACTCGACTGTGATTCAGACTCCAGGCGACACATGCTATATGATTGTCACAGATCAAGACGATCATTGCGATGAAAATCGCTGGATCATGTTGGTCCAACATTGATGACTACGTAATGTGTGGTGGCTGATTATGCTTGAATAATGATGGCTGGATGAAGATGGTTAAATAATGATGGATAGGTGATAATGTTTGGGTGACTAACAGATTTAATGACAAGCATACAAAGTTACTAGAAAAGTGCAAAATGGGAATGACCTAAACTTGCTTTCCGATAAATTATTGACTATATCCCCGAAACTAGCGTTATGAGCAAAAAATAATTCAAACAGTCCCAGAAACTAGATTGCCAACTGAAAATAGCCACAGGGTGAAAAGAAATCAGGACCTTTCAAATCGAAAAATTTAAAAACGACGCCATTTTCGGCCCTTCCCATATATTAGGGTTTTGTAAAAAAATAAATATTTTTGGTTAGACACCTGCACTTGCACCGAGAATTGTGGCTTAGGTTTTTCGAGAATTCGGGGGCTGCCTATCACGTTCCGTAGCCCTCCGCACGTGAAATTCAGCCCAACTGTAGGGCATAACTGTCACCTCACCGCAACACCTGTGTCAAATGTGTAAAACTATTTTTTTGCGGAATCGCGCGCAGCTCAAATCGTCGTCGCGCCGCTCGTATCTTACCGTAAAGACCGCAGAAGAAGTCGAGTGGTGGTGGGCTCCAGCGTTGAGGTGAGCGCGCAAGCAACGTGCACCCAGCCAGCCGACCGATTAGCTAGCCAGTCGCAGAGTCTTCGACCAGCCACCAGTTGGACACAAGGTTCAATCGAAACGTTAGAGCCCCCGTGAGCACCTCCTTGAGAATCAGTCGCGAATGAGCCAACGGTCAAAACAATTTCAGCCATGGCGTGTGTAAGTTCAAGTCGTCGATTATGTGCCCGTGCACAGGAGAAACTGTGTCAATTGCTCGTTGTGAAGAATAACACTGTACGACAGTTGTCGTCCTCGGGCGTCATTATTTGTGGTGGTCGTTACGCGGACTGGTCGCATCCTGCGTCCAGGAAGTATTCGTCTAAAGTGTCGGCCGCGTCTTCGCGTGGGGTATCGTAAGAAAGGTACCGTCGAGTACATTCCATTTCTGGAAATTTTCAGATTTGAAGAAAGGAGAAAAGAGGGAGAGGGGAAAATATGTGGTCCGAGTTTGTCCCACCCCCCTTGCATTTCGAGACCGTTATACACAGAGATATGAAAATTTACAGAAAAGCGGCATTTCACTAACATAGAAAACTAAAAATAATGGAATTTTGAAATCTCATCAAAAAAGGTTAATAATAGTACATTTCTATATTTGTAGTTAACACACCCCTGCATCCCTCAAGCACACCCCAGGTCAAAAATATTGATTGTCAATAATAACCAACATCATAGGCAATAATATCTCTAGGTTTCATTACAATCACATAATATTTAATAATAGTACATTCATTTAAAATTAGGCAATTTTACACTATCCATACAAAAAATACACCTACCGGCCTCATGTATAGGTGCGAGTACTACTTGCATATTGTTTTTCGTAGAGCGAATTGTAGTTGAACCTTTTTTGTAAGGGTAAAGATTGGGGGGAGTGGAAGGAGGGGAGGGGTGTTATGCAAGTTTGCAATTTGCAATGTCATCTTAACATGAATGGTTAAGCATCTCGAAGAGTAGGACAGTCTATCTCGTATACATTCATATCTATGTATCTACAGTAAAGCTTCTCGTATTAAAACTATCACTTTGAAAGGTGATAGATTGAGTCTTTTTTTATGTATTGACTTGTAAGATACTACAATATACCACGTGTAAGACATTTTAGTTATGGTGTTTATACCCTAGTTTTATTCATCTGAGTGATACCAAGAAGACCAGGGAGCCAATATTTACATGCCAAAATAAGCGCTTGCTACAAAACCCTCGGATTGCGGGCGTAGCCCTCTATATTCCGGTTTCATTCATGTGATGGACTGACATATGCAATTATCGCTACTGTGCGTTTGTTTGTGCGTTAGTTCAAGTATTTTCCGTGGCCTGATTTTAACGAAATTCGGTATGTAGGTTCCTTGAGTGACCATGATCTCGAAACGGTGGCGGCAAACTCGGTTATCGACAGGACTAACGGTATATTCTGCCTTGTTCAAACTAGGGTTACTCGCCTAAGTCTTTTCAGAAGTCATTCTTCCAGACTTTTCTCGTCGACCAATTTCGACGAAATTTGACATGTATGTAGTTTCCTTAGGTTGCTATACATAACGCATTGTGATATTTCGGTGCTGCTGCAGGTTTGCGTCAGGATAAAAGGAACTTCTTGATATTAAAGTGATATCTAGTCAAGATGGGTATTATACCTATGTATATAGTTTGACACGTTTTAATTTTAATTAATTTTAATTAACTAGACTACTGTTGATTGAAGTCATTTTGAATCCTTTGGTAACGACGAAGAACATTCTGGGAAATTAGCGTTGATGGCTTTTGAATCCTTTGGACAGGAAAAAGGGCATTCTTGACAACGAAGTGGCAAGATGGGTATCATATGACCGGGGGCGTTGAGGCAAATGCGCTAGACTATTGCTGATGGCATTTTGAGTCTTTCGGCGAGGAAAAGGGACGAGTTGGGACGGGCCTGAGGTGCCGATGAACATCATCGCTCTTTTTGTGTTATTTTTTTTACATTATTATTTTGCGCTGATCACTCAGAAAAGTGATTCAAACAAGTATCATCAGCGAGTCATTAAAAATTCATCATCATCTTCCACTGCTCATCAAGTAGCCGTCATTGCCCCAGGTATCATCACCCATAAATCATCACTCACAAAACATCACCTAGAAATCATCACGAAAGCATCATTACCTATAGTCATCACCCAGTCATCCTTAGCCAGTTCCGAATTAATCATGTAGGCATCATCACTTAGCCATCATGATTGAAAAAATGAGATCGCTATTTTGAAAGATTTCAACCAACAATGTCACCTTTCCACTTTTTCCATCCGAAACCGAAATGTGTCACTCTAAAAGGACGGATCACCCAACACAGTCACCCGTTGACCTTTCCGCTTTCTGACTGTCCTCCCGCTCTAGCTCGATTAATAATTCATGAAGAATAATAATTAAATTGCGAGTACTTTTCAGAAAAAAAAACAACTCCACTTTTTCCCCTCATTTTCCATTCATTCTTGTTCTTCCTGCTATACAATCTCATGAAAGACGAAACCTACTGTGCTGCATCGTACAAAACCCAAAAGATGGACTACATAATAAGCTGTGACATTTTGTTCTACTTCGTGTCACAACTACCACCACACCACCATGCTCAATTCTATCCTTTTAGATTCTTTCATTTTATACGAGTATGTCGTATTTTACTTTTTTATTTCACTGGCCCCTTTCTCGTCCTGATCTTAAAAAAAACACAAGAGAGTGCAAGAAAGTCAACAAGCTTTAGAGTCAGTCAGTCAAGGTAGAAATTTCATTTGAAAACTAAAGAAAATAGAAAAAAAAACCGAATCTATAGCTAAAAGGATAACTTACAAATGAAAAACGAAAGGAGTGAAGGAACGACACGAAGGTTTTGAGGGAGGTACATAGCATCAAGCGATGAAGAGAATGCGAATGGGATTGCACGACCCAAGCTCAAAAGGATACAGGTAGGCCGAGGGTCGAGAAGAGTCGTCTCTAGTTTCGCATGAAAGACGAAAGGATAGCAATGTACGTACTTCTCGAAGTCATATGATACCGCATCGTTCGTATAAACTTGAAATGCGACTTGACTTTCTGACTCGTTTGGAAGTCGGAGAAAATAAAAATGAAAAACGAAGATAGAAGATAGGAAAGGGATATACGAAAACAACTTTTCTATTAAGAAAAAATCTCAGCATTTTTTTTACTATTATTTTAAGGTTTGTTCTGTGGAGTGAAGTTGAGAGTTCACAAAAGTTTCGGGAAAGGAGATTTATGATGTAGCTCTAAAATGTGGTGCATACATACATGTATATCAGATTGAAGATTCCAGAATGAGTCATAAATACCTGGAGTGTGTGTGTTAGTGTTTTCATGGAAAATGGCAATGTTACAATGAAATCGTATTCTACTAAAAATGAAAAGTTATTTTTTATTTTATAGAGCTAAAGTTTATCACCTGATATACCATATCATAGGTTTTTTCTGATGAATTGAGACTATGTAAATTAATTGGTACGAAGGTTTCTATTGAAGGTGCGCTCTTGTCCTTCCAAAGGTTGACAATGTTATTGTTCAATGGTGATGTGTAGCACAGTAACGAGTCGTTCTTTTTGAAAGACTCAACAGAATGAGCGAAAAATTCAGTGCAACGTCATAGCCGAGTCGTTCAATTTAAGAATGACACACTGTGAAATGAATACTCGAACATAGACATAAATACTACGCAACGCATAGACAATCCACATTTCATTCAAAATTTCTCATTACATAGACCTGTCTTCTGGTTAAACCGCCAGTTAGCTCTCCGGGACACTAAATTAAAATGTTAGCGTATTCAACGCTCAAAATATGATAATTCGGCAGAAAACTCTGCTAATGCAGTAGAAAGCAGCTGATCTTCTTGGCAGAATTCTTCCGCCTGTTTCGTCCTAGTTTACGTGTGTGTCTTTCAGCATGAATTTGCGGCCGACTTGGTTTCAAATCCTCTTCCATCGAATGAATTTCCAGAACTCTATTCTTTGTGACCAGTTTAATTGTCTCATTTGAATGTGCAAACGTAAACAGTTCTAGCTGTAAAACCTCAGCAGCCCGTATCAGTTGTTCGAAATTGTCGCCCGACATATTTTTAACTGGAGGGTGGGTGGCGTCTAGCGTTTGTCGATAAGATGAACTTTAACTGGACACTGTGAAAACGGCCCATAATGTTTAACATTTATTCACATCCCATCACGTTGTCTATCTAAAACTAAAACCATCATTAGAGCTGGAGGATATGAACGTACAATTGACGCCAAACGCCGCGTAACTTTCGATAGCTATCGGCGTCTTTGTGCATCGCTTCATTGCTTCCAATGTATTTCTATCTATCCCATTGACCGCGGCCGCCCACTGGAAGTGTATTTGAGCGGCAACGAACTTCCGTGACACAAAGCATCAAAAAGCGGCAATACGTACCAGATCCAGAGTTGAGGATTCTCATGAGCATGCGTCCACTACAAGCGTATTTCAGCGAAGCGGCTGCGAGCATCTTCATGCGTCACATGGCTCGAGCGCCAGATCCGAACAAATTTGGATTTGCCGCTCGTAGCCGTGCGTTGTTTTAAGGAATGTATAGGAAAGAAGCTGTCGATCGATTTTGTGTGCAATGGAAGAGATATAGTTAAGTAAACTGAGGCGCGAAGATGCCGGCAATGAACGTTCCTTGTCGTTCGTGGCCACTTATTTCGCGAAATCTTGTTGTTGTAGTGGACGGCCGGGCTTAAAGTTACGCGGCGTCCGGCGTCATTTGGACGTTCATGTACACCGGCTGTTATCTATCTACCAACCCAATCCCTTCTAAATCCACTCATAATCATCTCTGTGCAGTGTGCACTATGTACGCATTGTGTATATGCTTATAATAGGCGCGTTTTTTTCAACAGCCATACATAGCAGAGCAGGTTAAGACCACAAAATGACACTAACAATTTGATCTGAGCTGCTCTCGATAAAAAGTCAGTGCAAGAATGCTGCTCCGTTAAGTCTACGTTTTGAAATGCAGGCGGCGCAGGTGTGGAACAGTTTTTCGAACAGTTTACAGTTTGGGAAGCACTAAAGGTTCATGTTCCTCGCTCCTGGATGGAGGTTCGGGTCGTTTTTATCCCTAAGGCGGGTAGAGTTTCGCATGCTTGTCCGAATGATCTCAGACCTATTAGTCTATCCTCGACATTGCTGAAATTACTGGAGAGATTAATAGATGTCCATCTGCGTAGCACCATCTCGACGCGCTCCTTATCTATGGCGCAGCATGTTTATTGGAAGGGCAGATCGGTGGACACGGCACTGCATTCGTTGGTTAGTTTCATTGAGAAATTTCTGGAGCAAAAGGACTACACGATGGTCATTTTTCTGGATATTGAGGGTGCTTTCAACAATATACTACCAAGTGCAATCGTTGAGGCGCTCTTGAGTCTGCAGGTTGATGAGTCGCTCTGCGCACTTATCAATATGTTATTGAGTTCAAGACTTATTCATGTAACCATGGGTACATCGGCGGCTTCCAGGTTTGTCTATAGGGGAACCCCTCAAGGCGGTATTCTGTCCCCTTTGCTCTGGAATCTAGCGGTCAACGGACTGCTAGTGGATCTGGAGAAGATTGGGTGCAAAGCTATTGCCTATGCGGACGACATCGCCATTGCCGTCAAGGGAGGGTTTCCTTGACACCCTTAGTGGTGTGTTGCAGAATGCTCTTTCCATTCTAGTGGAGTGGGCTAATCGGTGCGGCCTCAAGGCCAACCCGGATAAAACGGAGCTTGAGTTCTTCACTAGAAGGCACACGATTCCCCCTATTGTGCCTCCTACCCTGGAGGGAACTAATCTGATTTTCTCTGATAAGGCCAAATTTCTAGGTCTAATTTTTGACAGGAAATTACAGTGGAAACTCAACATTCTGGAACGAGTAAAGAAGGCCACTCTTGCGCTGTACTCGTGCAGGAGAGCCATAGGTAAGAACTGGGGCCTTCAACCGAAGGCGGTACACTGGATATACACAGCTGCTGTACGGTACGGTTGTTGTACGATGTTTGTGTATGGTGGACAGCACTTAGAACGGCGGCCTACTGTGGTCTGTTAGAGAAGGTGCAAAGGCTGGCCACGATGGCCATCACGGGGGCCTTTAAGACCACTCCGTCAGCCGGACTCGATATGATACTCGGCTTGCTTCCGCTGGGTATTCAGGGAGAACAACTGGCGGCTAATACATCTCTGCGCCTTCGCGAGGCGGGACAGTGGCGGGCGCTAAATAAGAGGCACTCCACTATACTGTGCGACCTGAGTCCCCCTACGGAGACGGACTATACACCCCCTGGTTACCATTTCGACAGAAACTTCACTAGTGTGATTCCGACGAGGAGCCAGTGGATGGGAGATATGCCCTCGACCTCGGATCTTATGGTAATCTATACGGATGGTTCCAAGACCGACGAAGGGGTCGGGGTTGGTATATTTTCCGAAGAGCTGGGAATCACCCTGTCTGCCCGTCTTCCTGATTTCTGCAGTATCCTACAGGCGGAAATCTCGGCGATCTCGTTAGCTTTGTTCTGTCTAAGCAGTTTTGTCATCACTGCGAAGGACATCGTTATTTATACGGATAGTCAGGCGGCTATTCGCTCACTCGAGTCCGTCTCGATGACTTCTAAAACCGTTAAGAACTGCCATGCAGCTCTGGAAGAGGTGAGTGGCTTCTTTAGCATCACCCTGTGTTGGATACCGAGCCAAAGTGGCTTCGAGGGGAACTGCGCGGCGGATGATCTGGCTCGGGAGGGCAGAACTGGGGGGTTTGACGTAAGATTGGAGGACATAGCAATGCCTTTTGCTATGTGTAAATCGGCGATTAAGGCCACTGCTGTCAACAGGGCCAATACAAGATGGCTCAACGGGGCAACATGCAATACTACAAGGTCGATTTGGCCGATATTGGATTGCGGCCGCTCTGCTACCCTGCTTTCGATGAATAGGAGGCACATTGGCAGAGTTGTTGGAGTTATTACCGGACACTGCGCAATCGGGGAGCATACCAGGAGGCTCAACATCCCCCATCATGATTTTTGCAGTAGTTGTGGAGACGAGGAGGAGGAGGAGACCATCCTCCACTTTCTCTGTCATTGTCCGGCTCTGGCTGGTAAGAGGGGCTACTTTCTGGGTTCGCGGATCTTCCATGATTTGGATGACCTTAAGAATACATGCGCCTTCCGGTTAAATCGCTATATCAGTAGCACGGGCTGGTTTGATACGCAGTCCTCTTAAGGAGACGGTTTTTCTTTTCCGGGCCTTTGGAGGCCTAAGTGTGCTGTGTTTAGCGCGGCAGCCCCTTAACCTAACCTAACCTAAGATTTATGTACGTTTTGTGTAATTATTTGAAATAGTAAATACACAATATAATTTTGCTGCTTAAAGGAAATTTGTTCTGTTGTATATGTAATAAGGATTTAAGCTTTCTATTGAAATTTGAGCTGACATTTAAATTCTAACTATATCAAGACACGCTCCCAGCAAAGACATGCCCGGTTTTCGTGCTCACTACCCCAGTTTGTTCTCGATTGTTTTTATTTTACCGCTTAACCTGCTCTACTCTGCTCTGTACAAAAAAAGAAATGCAGCTAATGTATACAGAAAAACCCATGCTGACTGCAAGCAAATCAAAAATCATTTTCTTACATCGCACCGCATATCCCAGTTTCTCCAATTACATAACAGAAGCCCAACACTGTAAAACAAAAGTAATCGTCTGCACATTCTTACTTGACCGGGCGAAGCATAGTAGTTCGCGTCTTTGACGAATAGTGGGTTTTAATTTGAGTGAATTTCTCACTCCCCTTGCGTGGGTTCTGCTCGCTTCGGGACCGGAGCGACTTAAGGGTAGCAACGCTCAGTATACCGCCCACTACAGTTACAGTGGGAGCAAATTCAAATTTCCACCTACTGTAATACAGTCTAACATCATAGACGAACGATTCAAAATCGAATCGTATCATATTATTCAAAAAGAGCTATTTTGAGTATGGCACCCATCGTAACAAGTCGTTCAAAAAGAGTCAAGAAGAGCTAGTTTAAACATGACACCCTTTGAACGAAATGATACGTTTTTATGGGAAATACTCATCCAATGTGGCTGGCTCGAACTGAAGGGCATTAAGCTAACTCCGAATCTGGGGTAAAAAAAAACTTGGGGCTGCCCATCCCAGATTGGCAACCTCGCTTTCATGGGAAGCAGTGCTTCGAAATGGCCGGGTCGAACTAAAAAGCATTGGAGGGGCGTTGGAGTTCGCTGACTCCGAATCTGGGGTTAAACAGAGAGAAAAAAGCAGCAGCAAATCGCAAACATTAATTCGTTTGATGAGGTAAATTTCCTTCAATTTGCGTGGAACCCAAATATCGAGCTTGCTAACGTATCCCAGCTTCTGTAAATGTTCGTGAACGGTTGATTTGGATTTGGAAACTCAACTTTTTCTCCGCTATCTCCCGTGTCGTACTGCGCCGGTTAACTTCGATCATTGCATTAATGGTTAAACCGAAATGATATGCGCGAACTCCACACTATTTATTATTTTGAAGAAAATTAATTTAAAATTAAACACCTTTAATTTGAGTCCGCATAATTTATTTGAGCCGAAATCTCTATATGCATTTCGGGCAGTATTCCGCCCATCATCAGCAACACGACTGAAAATTCAAGTTACCTTAGTGTCAAACTTACATACATTGTCGTAGTT